>JXCR01144140.1:321892-337252 GCA_002079205.1 Phalaenopsis hybrid cultivar | reverse complement strand
TATATATATATATATATATATTACAAAATTTTTCCTAAATTTACTCACCTACCCAAACCACTCCCACCAACTCGTCCACTACTTTGCAACCGAAGAGAATTGTTACCTCCTTGTATTCCTAACTCCTTAAAGACATTACATACATGCTGGAGCAGTTACAAATATAGCACTAGAAATATTGCTATTTATAAATCTAACCTTAACTTTTTTTTTTTTTTTATAAAATTATTGCTTAAATATCAAAATTCAAACTAAAAACTTAACATATATTTTTCATTTTTATCAAATTCAAAATAATTTGATTGTGTTCGCATAAATGTATCATAATTCAAAAAAAATATTTGATTGCTAGTTTGATAGATAATTACATATAAAGCACCCGAAATATTAATATTTACAAAACCAACTAATTAGTTTTTTAAAGCAATTGAGAATTGATAAAAATGAAAAATATGAGTCTAGATTTTCTCGTGAATTTTGATATTTAAGCAAAAAATTATAAAATTGATGAAAAATAGTGCTTGATACGTAAATAGCAATGTTTTGGGTGCTAAACTTAAATTTTTATTTTTAATATTTATTTGTTAAATTTTATGACATCATAAATTTTTATAAGGCCAATTAGCTAAGAAAATTGGTGAACTTTTATGATTTTCTTTTAGATAAAAAATTAAAATGTCATGATAATTTTTAATAAATTCATCTCAAATGCATATTTAGGATGTGTTTAGGGCAACTTATGCGTATCAGGATAACCTGTTTATCCTGAAACGCAGCCCGCGGTGTGGCTGCAAAGTTCGGCCCGCGGCCTGCGTTTAGTGTAAAAACCCAAAAGCGGTTTCGGATAAGTTGACGAAACACGCGAACCAAACGGAACGATGGCGGAAAATGCTGTCAGCACCTCTGCCCCCAAAGGGCCTCAATTATTTTTGTTTTTTTTTATTCTATTTTGGAGTCATTGGGTGGGAAAAAATTTGCGTACGTCAAGGGGTATACAGAGATGTGTACATAATAGGGTATACGGGGTTTATACGGGGATTACAAGGGGGTTATAACCCGTTGTACCTCTCTTATAGCTCCCGTATAACCTCCCGTGTAACTCCCGTGTAACCCTGCTATAACCTTGTAATTTTAATGGATAAAATAAAAGTGCGGGTTACAACTAAGTTACACAAAAGTTACAAGAAAATTATAACACGCTTGTAACTCCTATGTAACTCCTATATAATATCCGTATACCATATTATATACACATCTCTGCATGCTCAATGACGTACGAATATTTTTTCCCATCGGGTGATCTGTAACATTGGCCAGATTAACAATACAATAAAAACCGACGATTTTGAGAAATAAAAAATAGAAAGAGGAATCTGCGGTACGATAAATTGACCGAGTTCACTGCCACCACTGGAAAAAAAACTGAAATCCTTAAAGGGGGAGACTGATCGGAGAAGACGACTTCTATAGATCGGTAAATGGAGTTGCGGAAGTCGGAGGAGGAGGAGGGGATCGAGAGCGATAGGCCTGTGCGGGTTTACGCCGACGGTATATACGATCTCTTCCATTTCGGCCATGCACGATCCCTCGAGCAGGCCAAGAAGTTGTGAGCCCCTTTCACTCGTTTGATTCTCTTGCTCTCTTTGATTCTGGATTGATTGCTATAAGGGTTTTGTTGATTGATGTGATTATTTGCTGATTGGTTTGGGCATCATTGATTTCTCTTGTTTGTGTTTCTGTGGGATCTGTGGATTTTTCTGCATTGTGAGGCATTTATGGGCATGGATTTGTATTTTTATTTAAATAATTAATGGAATGTTATTTTTTTTAATATTTTCTAATGTAAATTGTTCTATGTTTCAACTCTTTCAATTCTAAATTTCCAAACGGTAGAGAAAATAGGTCAAAAGGAAGAAAGCAAGGTATTTAACAAATTGTTTGATGTAAACTGGTAGTTTACGCAAACCATACTGATATGTCCCACATAGCGTATGAAGAATGGAAATGAGCATTACTTGAGCATTTTGATTCAGCAATAAAGGATGACCCCGAATTGGACAGCATGCTATCAAAATGCTATTGATTTATTGCAGGAAGGTAAATGGGCGTCATAAACAAAAGATTATAAAGCCTGTTCATTTATTTATTGTGCTTTATAATTTTATTCAGGAGTGACTAAGTATATGGAGGTGGTGAGCCACAATTGAGTGAAATACCAAGAATATAATGATATGCTTAAACCTGCATGATGTAGCCATAGCCACCCTGCCTCCACGCTCAGACCAGCTTTGCCATCTCTGTGACACTGCTTTTTTTTGGGGTTATACGACTTTTAGTATTATTATGCACCTTTTATCTTCATATAGTTTATTGTTTTTTCCTCTAGGTAATGACATGTATCCACCTGAGATTAGAAGGAAGGGTGTTGTATATTATTATTTTTCCTTGACAAGAGTTCATGTTTTACCCATGCTTTGCCTCTTTAAGTTCTGGATTTGCACATGCCATTCTTTCTCATCCTCAGCCAACTTTCTTCTTCATTAGTTGGTATCAAAGTCTGAAGTTTTAGCCTATTGTCCGACAAAAGCGTAGATGGCCACNCTGCATTGTGAGGCATTTATGGGCATGGATTTGTATTTTTATTTAAATAATTAATGGAATGTTATTTTTTTTAATATTTTCTAATGTAAATTGTTCTATGTTTCAACTCTTTCAATTCTAAATTTCCAAACGGTAGAGAAAATAGGTCAAAAGGAAGAAAGCAAGGTATTTAACAAATTGTTTGATGTAAACTGGTAGTTTACGCAAACCATACTGATATGTCCCACATAGCGTATGAAGAATGGAAATGAGCATTACTTGAGCATTTTGATTCAGCAATAAAGGATGACCCCGAATTGGACAGCATGCTATCAAAATGCTATTGATTTATTGCAGGAAGGTAAATGGGCGTCATAAACAAAAGATTATAAAGCCTGTTCATTTATTTATTGTGCTTTATAATTTTATTCAGGAGTGACTAAGTATATGGAGGTGGTGAGCCACAATTGAGTGAAATACCAAGAATATAATGATATGCTTAAACCTGCATGATGTAGCCATAGCCACCCTGCCTCCACGCTCAGACCAGCTTTGCCATCTCTGTGANGTTATTAAAAATGAAATTGATTGCAGAACAGTTGAAGATGTGTTTAGTTTTCATGCAACTATTACCAATGATATTGCTACATGCCAACCCAAAAGACCACTACCGAAAATTTAGCTTCCTCAGTTGAAATCTTCACACTTGCTAGTTAACGTCAAGTTTATAAAGTTGTGAAAGTGATTTGACTCCACAAATAATATTCGAAGTTGTTGTGATGGTGTGCTATAGCTACTATCCAATCATTATGGAGCGACAATTGCGGCACTGTAGCTGCCATCCGAGCACTATGGATGGAACACTGTGGATGTGAATATATTGAAGGTAGTTGAAATGTGCCTTGCTCATTATGTAAGTACTGGATTTGAATGCAATACTTTTTTTGCTATNACCACTACCGAAAATTAAGCTTCCTCAGTTGAAATCTTCACACTTGCTAGTTAACGTCAAGTTCATAAAGTCATGAAAGTGATTTCACTCCATAAATAATATTCGAAGTTGTTGTGATGGTGTGCTATAGTTACTATTTAATCATTATTGAGCGACAATTGCGGCACTGTAGCTGCCATCCAAGCACTATGGATGGAACACTATGGATGTGAATATATTGAAGGTAGTTGAAACGCGCCTTGCTCATTATGTAAGTACTGGATTTGAATGCAATACTTTTTTTTGCTAGTCATCTCAAGAACAAGAATTATAGGGAGGTAGATTGGGATGTGAGAGTTGCAATTCAATTATATGGCTTATTTAGTAGGGAAAAAATCTCAATTCACAATGATTTAGAAATTACCAGCTGCAATTTTTTAAGGAAATTTTAAAAGTATAGATTCTATTAGAGCCCAACAAGCCCTAGATTTTTAGGGTTTTGTCTTCTTCATCCCAAATCAAAATTCCAACCTAATATATTATCTTCACTATCCACTCAACCCTAACCCTGAACCACCCTTTTCTCTTTGCTGAAATTTTATTTGGAAGAAAGAAACACCATGTTTCCGAGAAACCCGCAACGAGGTGTCCATGATTTTTCTATGGAATATATGCGGCAAAAGATCCTCGAATTGTAGTAAAGTCATTGATTTTGAAAGAAGACAACATATGGAAGTCACCCACATTAGCAATAGTGACCACTCAGACAAAGAAGATGAAGAAACTCTCTCAATCAAGAAGCTTCGAGTGGACGAGACATTATCACATCGATTTGGCATTGAATGTGAATTTATTGGATTTTGACAGTTGCATGGATCCGATTGAGTTTTCTGAATGACTTTAAACGACAAAATAGGTCTTTTAAGTATAGTGATGTCCCACCTGTCAGAATGGTAAAAATAGTCGCCCTCAAGTTGAAGAAGACTATCTCTATAGTGGGAAAATTTAAAAAGCTTAGGCCAACATTAAGGAAAAAACAAAATTATTACTTAATTCAAGATGAAAAAGGAGATGCAAAGCAAATATCTACTAGCCCATTACAGATGCTCTTAAGACTTCACCATTTGCAACAACAAGATCTCTCGGTAAAGGAGTACGCCGTTGAGTTCGAGTAGTCAATGCTGAAGTGTGAGCCAGTGGAATCAAATGAGCACACAACATTAAGGTATTTTAGAGGACTGAGACCGTCTATTAATAATGTGATAAAGTTACATCCATATTGGTGATTGATGTACAAATCCTAGCTTTAAAGGTGAAAAAACATCACTAGGTGACCGCTGCATCTTACAGACAAATTTCAACCCCAATATTTTATAATAAAATTACACTCGGTGGAGCATCCAAGCCGACCCCGTCGACTGAAAACCCTAATTCAAAATGGAGAAAAAATGGAGACAACCATCACTCTTAAATTTGTCACAGCAAGGGAGTGCCTCAAGTGCTATAATTTTGGGAACATTATATTTGATTGCGTGAACAGGAGGCCGATTGCTACATTGGTGCCTAGCCTAAGGGCAAATTTGTCTTTTGTACGCCTAAAATCAATTCAGTTTATTATTATTATTATTGTTGGGTATAACCGGGCATGTTATGTTTAGGGTTAAGTTTATGCATGAGATTAGATTGTGAGTCCTAAGTTTTGGTTTTGGGAGAGATTCCTTACCTTCGAATTGTAGGAATTGGGAGTGATACCTCTTGAATTGTAGGTGCTTTGCTTTGTATTATTGTTGAGCTGTTTGAATTATTGAAGAAATATTTTTGTTTGCCCAAATTTTTTTCTGAAAAATCGTAACGATTTCTGTCTCGAATCGTGTCAAATTGGTATCAGAGCAAGATTTATGGGTAACAGTGCTTGAAACCATCGTACAATTATGGGGAAGGCGGTTGCAGTAGAGTAGGACACTTACAATTTTATCAGGCAGGTATCGCTACATAGGGAAGGATCACGACATACAGACGATTCCATGACTTCACCTCGTGAAACAATCGTGATTGGAGCTAACTGGGAATAATCGCAGCTTACTGAGACCCAAAACTCTCGTACAGTCGCGTGCAAGTGGGCACAAAGGATTGGTCTGGGACACTTCCCATACCAATCCTTCGATTATTCCCACGTGCTTGGAATCGTCATACAGTTGCGAGGAAGGTGGTTGCAGTAGAGCAGGACAATTATAATTTTATCAGGCAAGTATTGCTACGTGGGGAAGGATCGCGACATACAGACGATTCCATGACTTCACCTCGTGAAACAGTTTTGATTGGAGCTAACTGGGAATAGTCATAGCTTACTGAGACTCGAAAATCTCATACAGTCGCGTGCAAGGGGACACAGAGGTTGGTCTGGGACGTTGCTGTAGGGATCGACATACATAGTCCCGAAATTCCCGATATAGTCTAGATCAGAGCTACCTGAGAAGGCATGGAAAGCGACATCAAAAGACCCAAAACTCTCAGTTTGTTCTTCCTCCCACACCGTCTACTCGATAGAGTCGCTATCAGAGCTATCTAGGAAGGCAACGACTGGGAAGCAACTTATAAAGACGCAACACTCCCAATTTGCTCTTGTTCCTGTTCCGAAACTCCCATCATTCTCCCGTTCTAGCTCTTCCCTCACGCAACAGTCGCAATTCCAAGCTATTTGGGAAGATGGGACCGTATTAGCCAAATAATTGCGATTGGAGCTATTAGAAAGCCACGACCGGATTAGTGTGATCCAAGATCACAAACTTGCAGAACAGTCGCTCAATTTGTCTCATCTCAAAGCAAATGATGGATTTCAACATATAAAAATTGGCTTTTGTTTTTATAAAATATAAATTCTGCGAAGAATGACATCCAAAAGAGTGGATTTGAAGAAAAAATTAGAGGAAGAGATCAAGTCAAATCATTTCGAGGATGGAAGAAATGTTTGCCACCATAGAGGATAGATTCTCCTCTATGAAGAACTAACTGGAGGACCTATTCGAGACCATGGAGGAAATTCGAGAGATGTTGAGGAGACACATTGAGATGTAATCCAAGACTCACTGACAGCTCAATTTGCAAACCTTAACCAAAGGTTGACTGGAGGATTAGCGGCAAGATCGAAAGGAAAAGAGATCGAACGTGAAAAACTTGAAGAGGAAAACATCCATCATCACTAACTCCCTCTCATGGCTCTGATTGAGGGTAGATTAGAGATTTCTGATGGAGGCGATTGGGCTGAAACATAGAGAAGAGATTCTGCAAGAGGTTTGGAGGTGTACGAAGAAGAAATGAGTGAAGCAGCGAGGAGATATTACTATGATCAAAGGAGAGAGTTTTCTTGTTACATGAGGGGAAACAACAAAGAAAGATGAAGTTGGGATGGAGATGTTAGAGTTAAGAAGTTAAAGATGCCGATCTTGGAGGGGAAAGACACACATAGGTGGGTGTATTGGGTGGAGCGATACTTTTGGGTGAATGAGCTAGATTGGGAGGTGAAACTCATGAAGACAAGATTATGTTTGGAAGGAAAGACTCTAGCCTAATTTTAGTGAAGGGAAGCTAGATGACCGATTCATTCGTAGGAAGAATTCAAGGATTGTTTGTTGGAACGTTTTTGAGCAATTTGGGCAAGAAATCTACAAAAGCAATTCTATGCCTTTACTCAGGAGGGGACTGCCATGGAATGCATGGAGAGATTTGAGCTATTGTTAGGACAACTGAGTGGGATTTCTGAAACAAGATTGGAGGGAAATTTCATGAAGGGTCTAAAGCCCAACATACGAGCATCACTCCGACTAATGAGACGGCGGGGATTGAGGGAGACGATGGAGCTAGCTTAGATGGTAGGACAATAATCAGATGAAGAAGACTAACAGGAACAACATATATGGAATGTCATACCGAACTGTTACAATCACGACAATATCAAAAAGTTAAACAGTGGAAGTCCAGAGGGAGGCTGCATAAGATATGAATAATGGATCACGAACGAAGGCGCCTTATATAGATAGATTTGGGAGAAGCAAGCTAAGCGATTATGCTTTTGATGTGATGAGAAGTTTATCTCGGGACACCGTTGCAAAGATCGAAAATTACAAGTTCTCATAGTGCATTACCAGGAGATAGAGAATGAAGAAATAAAGATAGTTGTGGGGGAGGAGGAACGCTCTCATTTTTCCCATCTTGTGTACCTTTTGATTATTAGCGAATGAGGTGCGGCCCGATTGTGGGATTTTATAAACTTGCTAAGATTATTGACCGTTCATTATTTTACCAAGGATTCTTTCCTTTCAGCTTATTTCTTTTTTTTTTTTAATCTTTAGTTAGAATTTCTATGTAACATGAGACTATTTATATGTTTGTTTTTTCTATTTGTGGACTTTTACTTGATTTTATGTTTGTTGGAGACTGTAATCTCTGTTTTTGATCATAAGGAGTAATGTATCATTTTTATTTTGTAAGTAGTGTGTCTGTAGCTTGTGCATCCCTCCTTGACATCCCTACCCTCCTTGACATCCCTACCCTGTCATTTTATCACCCGCCTTGCTGTTCTCAGCTGGAAGAGCGGACGAACTTTGTCTATTTTCCTCCAACTATCGTCGATCTTCCATATTTTCATTACCTTACTATTCCTCGACTTCACTGTAAAACCTGCTTCTCAGACACCTTCTAGCAGCCCTAGAATGGCGTGAATCCATCTCTGCACTATTCTGTATTTCTCAATTTTTTTCTTTTTTGGGAATGCAGCTTTTAGTTTTATTGTGTACCTTTTGTTTTCCTATATTTTGTTAATTTTTTTTCTTTGAACTTATGGTATATATCGGCTAGAGATTAAAAAATAATAGTATTTTATCTTAATGCCTTTTCTTTCATATTTTATTATTATTAATTTTATTTTGCTCATCCTCTTTAGAATTATCCTATTCCAAGGACAGTCATCTTCTTAATTATCATTGATCTAAATTGAAATTTTTTTTAATTCCAATGTTGTAAACACTGAGCCAGGTGAACGTTTTTACTGGCTCAAATATTTTCTTTAGCTTAATTTGGTCATGATTGACCCCTTAATATTTGGACTACCCTCAAACCTGTAAGAATTGGCATGAGTTGGCCATTCCAGCTAGAACTNTTGTTCAAAGTGATGGTGATATATATAAGGATGTTATTAGTAGAATTCAAGTTGGATTGTTCATGTGGAGGAATGCATCAGTCTTATTGTGTGATTGAAAATTATCTTTAAGAAAAATTTTATAAGATGGTGGTGAGATCTGCAATGCTCTATGACATAGAATATTGGCTTATAAAAGAGAAGCATAAAACTAAATTAAATGTTGTTGAGATGAGAATCTTTAAATCGATGAGCGGCTTGACTCTTAAGAGACAAAATACGAAATAAATATTTCCATGAAAGGGTTGGTGTAGCTATAGTGGCAGGCAAGATTAGAGAGAGTCGTCTTTTATGGTTTGGTCACATTAAATGTCGTCCATCTGTTGATCCGATTAGGAGAATAGATGTTTTAGATTCATCTTATTTTAAGAAAGGTAGAGGTAGAACTAAATAGACTTGGGCATGTTGTATAAAAAACAATCTTAATGTAGTAGAATTAAATGAAATTATAACCCTGAATAGAATNATCTCTAGCAACTTCCTAGTGAGGTAGTGTGGATATTCACTACAATTGCGGGAGTTGGTGTGGATTCCCCAATACAATTGCGGGAGTTGGTGTGGATTCCCCAACATAATTAGGTTTAAATGCTGTTCGTGTACTGGCGGTGATTAAACTTGGTTAGAAAGGTTGGAGGGACTATTGGGAAGCAATGCCTAGAGGGAAGAGCTTCACTCACCAGCTTCCATTAGCTAGTTTTTAAAATAAAGTGGAAAGGAAAAAAATGCAAGTAGATTTTCTTCAAATTTATTTATTTCTTCTATTGTTTCTTTATTCATCCTTGTTGAAATTTATGGCAGTGGTGGGGTTTTACTCCCGAGTTTTGAATGAAAATCTTGCACATAAACAATTAGATGAAAAGTGTACGATAGACAAACTGCTTCACTCAAAAATTTTAAAATTGNTTCATCCTTGTTGAAATTTATGGCAGTGGTGGGGTTTTACTCCCGAGTTTTGAATGAAAATCTTGCACATAAGCAATTAGATGAAAAGTGTACGATAGACAAACTGCTTGACTCAAAAATTTTAAAATTGAAAAAAAAATTTGTGAGGCCTAGCTTAGGTAAAATAATTTATTATATTGAGTGATATTATAAAGATCCATTTTTCTTTTAATTAGTATTAGAGAGGATGAGATTATAAAGTATATACTTTGTGCTCCACACTAGGTTTTTCTTTGATGATTGTGATGGAAGTAGTGCAGGTTGAAGATCATGTTTGTGCGATAGTGACCAAGCGATGATTGTCAAATAATAATAGTTATGTGATAATATTCAGGCGAAGATGGTCAGACGATAGTGGTTGAATGACGATTATCGGGTAATGCTAGTTGCGTAATTGTGATTAAACAACGATAATTATACAAGGGTGGTCAGGTGATGTTGATCGGATGATAACGATTAGATAGTGTTCTAGAGTTTTTAAAATTTTTAAGCTTTCTTAAAACTATATTCTTCTCCTATGTGGAGAATATGGTTTTATTTATAGCTTTTAAAAGATGACTTTTTTGATAAAATATAGCTAAAATTTCAGAACACTCTATTGAATGACTCCCATATTGATTTTTTTTAATCATAAATTGATTTTTCAGCTTTCAAGTGTTTTAATGATCTATGAATTGAGTAAACTCTGGTTCATTGAATTTTTCTTATCATGACACTCAATATGACTATAATTATGTAAGATTTAGAGAATATTGATCTTTTATTTAATATCCTAATTTTTTTTCTTATACTATAGGTATTTAATTATTTTTTAATGAGAAAAAGATATCGTTGATAATGTAGAGATTGTAATTGATTATTCATTTTGTATTTTAAGATAAGGAGTTCGAAGATAATTGTTAAAATAAAACATTGTCATAATAGTAGATGGAGGCACCTAAAAGACCTGAAAATTATTTTTATGAGTAAATTTCAAGATTTTAAGATTTGGAGTGTTCATGAAGAAGCTAGTTCTATGTTGGATAAACTAACTAGCACTTTTAAACACGTGACAGAAGATATACTTGGAGAATCAAAAGGGTAAAAATTATAAATAAAAATTGTTGGTGGTGCAATAAAAAAGACACAAAATATAAAATATAAGAAGTTTTATTATAAAAATTGGTTTGAATGTAAAAACTTAGAAAACTGAGAAAAATATATGTTGGCTCGTAGGGAGTCTAAAAGAACAGTTTGTAATGCTAAGAATTTTGTTTTTAGTGATCTTTATAATTGATTAGATACTAAAATGGGTGAAAGATATATGTATAAATTAGGCAAATAAAGAGAAAAGAAAAGTAAAAAATTTAATTTAAGTGTTTTGAAGATGAAAATCAAAAAGTATTTTTTTTAGAGGAAGATATTTAACATATGTAGGTGAGATATTTTGATAAAATTTTCATTGAAATTTTTAAAAAAACAATTGACCTTAGCGATTTTAATGTCATTACTAGTAATAAAACGTTTTATTTTACTATAGTATTACTAAAAAGAAATTTGAGGGGGCTTTAAAGAAAAATAAGGGTTGAAAATCAGTAGGATCTGATGATATTCTAATTGAAGTGTGGAATCATTGGGAGATTTAGGAATTTCCTTGTACTAAACTTTTAATATTATTTTAAAAACTAAAAATATGTCAAAGAAGTCGTGAAAGTGTATTTTGTTCCCCATTTTTAAGAATAAAGGGAATGCACAAGAGTGTGTAAAATATAGAGAAATTAAGTTTATCTGTCAAACATTAAAATTATGGGAGAGAGTAATTGAACATAGGTTAAGACGTGATACTCAGATTTCTCATAATCAGTTTGAATTTTTGTTGGGCAAGCTACTATGGAAGCTATACATTTATTGAGAGACTTGATGGAGAAGTATAGAGAGAGTAAGGAGGATCTACATATGATTTGTATTATTTTGAAAAAAACTTATGATAAGGTTCCAATAAAAGTTTTTTTTGGAGAGTTCTAGAAAATAAAGGTGTTGATATGACCTATAATCAAGTCATTAAAGGTATGTATACTAGAGTTGTTACTTGTGTTCGAACAAAAGGAGGATTGACCAAGTATTTTCCTATTTCAGTTCAATTACATCAGGGTTCAACTTTAAGCTCATATCTGTTTTGCTTTTGTCATGGATGTACTTACTTTACATTTACAGGAGGATATACCTTGGTGTATGCTTTTTCGCTGATGCTATACTTATCGTGGATAAAACTAAAGAAAGTGTTTAGGATAAACTTGAATTATGGAGGTCTACATTACAGTGTATAGGCTTTCATGTAAGTGATCTAAAACTGAATNGGTAATGCTAGTTGCGTAATTGTGATTAAACAACGATAATTATACAAGGGTGGTCAGGTGATGTTGATCGGATGATAACGATTAGATAGTGTTCTAGAGTTTTTAAAATTTTTAAGCTTTCTTAAAACTATATTCTTCTCCTATGTGGAGAATATGGTTTTATTTATAGCTTTTAAAAGATGACTTTTTTGGCAAAATATAGCTAAAATTTCAGAACACTCTATTGAATGACTCCCATATTGGTTTTTTTTAATCATAAATTGATTTTTCAGCTTTCAAGTGTTTTAATGATCTATGAATTGAGTAAACTCAGGTTCATTGAATTTTTCTTATCATGACACTCAATATGACTATAATTATCTAAGATTTAGAGAATATTGATCTTTTATTTAATATCCTAATTTTTTTTCTTATACTATAGGTATTTAATTATTTTTTAATGAGAAAAAAAGATCGTTGATAATGTAAAGATTGTAATTGATTATTCATTTTGTATTTTAAGATAAGGAGTTCGAAGATAATAGTTACAATAAAACATTGTCATAATAGTAGATGGAGGCACCTAAAAGACCTGAAAATTATTTTTATGAGTAAATTTCAAGATTTTAAGATTTGAAGTGTTCATGAAGAAGCTAGTTCTATGTTGGATAAACTTACAAGCACTTTTAAACACGTGACAGAAGATATACTTGGAGAATCAAAAGGGGTGCAATAAAAAAGGCACAAAATATAAAATATAAGAAGTTTTATTATAAAAATTGGTTTAAATGTAAAAGCTTAGAAAACTGAGAAAAATATATTTTGGCTCGTAGGGAGTCTAAGAGAACAGTTTGTAATGCTAAAAATTATGTTTTTAGTGATCTTTATAATTGATTAAATACTAAAATGGGTGAAAGATATATGCATAAATTAGGCAAATAAAGAGAAAAGAAAAGTAAAAAAATTAATTTAAGTGTTTTGAAAATGAAAATCAAAAAGTATTTTTTTTAGAGGAAGATATTTAACATATGTGGGTGAGACATTTTGATAAAATTTTCATTGAAGTTTTTAAAAATACAATTGACCTTAGCTATAATATTACTAAAAAGAAATTTGAGGGGGCTTTAAAGAAAAATAAGGGTGGAAAATCAGTAGGATCTGATGATATTCTAATTGAAGTGTGGAATCATTGGGAGATTTAGGAATTTCCTGGTACTAAACTTTTAATATTATTTTAAAAACTAAAAAGATGTCAAAGAAGTCGAGAAAGTGTATTTTGTTCCCCATTTTTAAGAATAAAGGGAATGCACAAGAGTGTGTAAAATATAGAGAAATTAAGTTTATCTGTCAAACATCAAAATTATGGGAGAGAGTAATTGAAAATAGGTTAAGACGTGATACTCAAATTTCTCATAATCAGTTTGAATTTTTGTTGTGCAAGCTACTATGGAAGCTATACATTTATTGAGAGACTTGATGGAGAAGTATAGAGAGAGTAAGGAGGATCTACATATGATTTGTATTATTTTGAAAAAAACTTATGATAAGGTTCCAATAAAAGTTTTTTGGAGAGTTCTAGAAAATAAAGGTGTTGATATGACCTATATTCAAGTCATTAAAGGTATTTATACTAGAGTTGTTACTTGTGTTCGAATAAAAGGAGGATTGACCAAGTATTTTCCTATTTCAGTTCAATTACATCAGGGTTCAACTTTAAGCTCATATCTGTTTTGCTTTTGTCATGGACGTACTTACTTTACATTTACAGGAGGATATACCTTGGTGTATGCTTTTTCGCTGATGCTATCCTTATCGTGGATAAAACTAAAGAAAGTGTTTAGGATAAACTTGAATTATGGAGGTCTACATTACAGTGTATAGGCTTTCATGTAAGTGATCTAAAACTGAATACATGAAATGAAATTTTAGTAGTAGATCTAGTGATAGAGTTTTAACAATGGGTGATCAAATCATTAAAATGAGTGAACATTATAGATTTTCTCAGGGTCTATTGTTCAAAGTGATGGTGATATATATAAGGATGTTATTAGTAGAATTCAAGTTGGATTGTTCATGTGGAGGAATGCATCAGTCTTATTGTGTGATTGAAAATTATCTAATAGACTTTAAGAAAAATTTTATAAGATGGTGGTGAGATCTGCAATGCTCTATGACATAGAATACTGGCTTATAAAAGAGAAGCATAAAACTAAATTAAATGTTGTTGAGATGAGAATCTTTAAGTCGATGAGCGGCTTGACTCTTAAGAGACAAAATACGAAATGAATATTTCCATGAAAGGGTTGGTGTAGCTATAGTGGCAGGCAAGATTAGAGAGTCATCTTTTATGGTTTGGTCACATTAAATGTCGTCCATCTGTTGATCCGATTAGGAGAATAGATGTTTTAGATTCATCTTATTTTAAGAAAGGTAGATGTAGAACTAAATAGACTTGGGCATGTTGTATAAAAAACGATCTTAATGTATTAGAATTAAATGAAAATATAACGCTGAATAGAATACAACGGAGAAAAAGGATTCTTGTCGCCGACCCCACTTAGTTGGACAAAGGCTTGTTGTTGTTGTTGTATACTATAGGTACTTGATGTGGACTCTTTTAAACTCACATTGGGCCACTTTTGTCGTTATTATATTTGTCTTTGTTGAAATATTCAGTTTGATTATATGCTTGTTAAAATCAGAGTGCGGATGTTCTTGATTTAATTTATTTAAGTTTTCAACTCAAAAATTGCATGAATGTGTTTGATTGGATGATTTTTTTGATGATCTATTGTTCCTCATTTTATCCTATAATTTAAGCACTGATTAGGTCAAACAGCTGCTCAACAACAGAGACAAAATTAAATATTGGTGGGTGGTGAGTATATTTTAGGAGTTAAAGTTCACATATTGATATCCTGAATGGAGCTTTATCCAGCCTTAGCAGGAATTTAGTTCTCACAATTATATAAAATTCAAGTAAAAAAACATGCTATAACAATCATGTGGAAATCATCAGAGCTTTTGACTCTCATAGAACAGATATTTCACGAGCCTTTGTAATTTGTTTTTAAGTTTATCTTTTTGTGATGGATTTAAGTTATCTTTTTGTGGTTGTAACTTAGAACTGNTTAATTAAGTTTTCTACACGAATGAAAATTTTTATATTATAGTTTTTGAAAACAAGCATTTGTACTGGTGGTATATCCCATTTAAACCAGACACATGAGCTCCTGTTATTTTCACTGTCAGGGGGATCCTTGCAAAAGAGCTAAGTATTCCACTCGTGGGATTGACCCATATGGTACGTTGGTAGTGTCGGCGTTTAAAAGGGGGAAGTTACGTTTGGGGGTCGCCCGTAAGAAGCTGTCGGCAGCCGGAATTGAAATCCCGTCGCC
>JXCR01144140.1:308673-319377 GCA_002079205.1 Phalaenopsis hybrid cultivar | reverse complement strand
AGACCCAGTATGACTGTAAATTGACGGAGAGCAAGAAGTGAGATGGTGAGATATGGATTGAAAAATCTTGGTGGAGGCGTTGAAAAGGCCTATATCATTGTGTTTTCCGGTAAGTCGGAGATGGGTGATTTCACAAAGATCCCTCCAGCTCCCCCAGAGAGAGAAAGAGAGAGAGAGCCCTTCCTTTTTCCTCTCTTTTGCCTTTTATACATGAGGGATAATTACATAAAATAATGAATACAATATTTCTAGCTTGACCGACAAGCTTTTTTTGACACCTTTGATGGGAATGCTTTAATGTAGACAAGATTCACACCTGGTGCGTAATTCTATGTCGACGATGTGATGGTCATCTTTTAGGTTTGGGCAATGAGCTTGGTCTTGAAAATTGGGCTGCTCTTTAAGGGTGCGTTTGGGGCAGCTTGTGCTTATCCAAATAGGCAGCTTATCTTGAAACGCAACCCGCGAGTGGCCTGTGGGGTTCGATCCACGGCCTGCGTTTAGTGTAAAAACCAAAGCACGTTTTCGGATAAGCTGCCGAAACGTGTTTTTCAAACGGTGAGGCGGCATTTTCACACTTATAAGCTGCCCCAAACGGGCCCTAAATATTGTGTTGACAAGTGTTTCTTATTAGATTGGAGCGCATTTTATCTACTTCAGCTGATAGGGCCGTGTTACGAGGGCTTCTAGCCTAAGGCAAATTTATCTTTTGTAAGTCTAAGGGAAATTTAGTCTTTTATTATTATTATTATTATTATTTGGTATAAATAGACTTATTATGTCTAGGGCTAGGGGGATATGCATGAGATTGAGTTGTGAGTCTTAGGTTTAGGTTTTGGGAGAGATTTCCTCTCTTGATATGTAGGTATTGGGAGATATCGCCTACCTCTCGAATCGGAGGTGCTTATCTTTGTTTTCTTGGATTATTACAATAAAATTTGTGTTTTCCCTAATTTCTATGAAAATCTGTGTCGATGTCTACGTTGATTCGTATAAAATTGGTATCAAAGTTTTTAAATTCTTGGAAATTAACCACTCCTTCATTGGGGCCAAGATTTCTCGTCCCCTTCTGCGTCGAGATCACAAGGATGGATTGTTGCGTATAGAGGGACAACTACTTGGAAGCTAGACTGGATCAAGTCATTTTTGGCGATACTGTAATTGGGAAAGCTCTGACGTGAAGGATCGTGACTAATCGAGACTCGAAACTCACAACTTTTTAGCCTCCCTCTGTTGCACGTAGAACGATGGGATCAGGGCTCGCCTTCGTGATCTAAACCTTCATTACAATTGAGAGCAGAACTTGTTGAGAAGGCAATGGATGGGAAGTGGCGCACAGATTCCCAAAACTCCCATTTTTCTCTTCCTTCTGCGTTGTCTGCGCGATCCAATCATGATCAGAGCTCTGGGGAGGCATTCGCGAGGAATCGCGGCGCACTGGGACCCGAAACTTTCATTTTTTTCTTCCTCTAGTATCATCTACGCTATCCAGTCGTGATCTGAGCTATCTGGGAAGTTAGGCATAAGGGATCGCGCCGCACAGAGACCCGAAACTTTCATTTTTTTTCTCTTGCACCGTCTACGCGATCTAATCGCGATCAGAGCTATCTGGGAAGACATGCGCGAGGGATCACAATGCACAAGGACCCGAAACTCCCATATTCCAGGATCACGTCATTTGCACATGTACAATCACGATAGGTGCTTCTTGGGAAGCTTGATGGGATTGACGGGATTGACTTTATCCGGAAACATTGATTTGAGGTACAATTGTGATACGAGCTAGCTGAGGAGAGACAATGGGAATTCAGGGTATAAATTTTGTTTTTGAGATTGAAAAACATTGTGAAAGAAATGACGTCAAAGAAAGTAGATGATCTGGAGAAAAAATTGGAGCAAGAGACGAGTCTAACGAAATTTGTTATGAAAGAGAGATTCGTCACCATTGAGGAAAAGGTTCTCTTCTATGGAGAATCGACTAGAAGATTGATTCAAGAGCATGAGGGAAATTCAAGAGATGCTAAAGAGGCTCATTGAGATGCAATCCAAGAGACTGCGACAACTCAATTTGCAAAACCTAAACAAAATTTGATTGAAGAATTTGTCGCAAGATAAGAAGAAAAGTGATTGAATGTGAGGAACAGAAGGAGGAAATCATCAACCATCACATACCTCCTCTCAGGGCTCCGATTAGGGGTGAATTAGAGATCTCTGATGAAGGCAGGTGGGCCGAAATGTGGAGAAGAGATTATGCAAGAGGTATGGAAGAAACGATGAAATATATAATGGAGATTAACACAAAATCGGCTCCAACAACAGCAACCAAAAGGATTCGAGCGAGACATCAGGGTACGTAGCTTGCTGATCACCAGAATTTCTCTCAACTCGGTATCAGGTGCCTCTTCCATCTTTTCCAACTTCGATTCTGCTTGCTTATGTTTGTTAAAGTCGTCAGCATGTCGTATTATTTATTTGAAGTGCCGCATCTCAAGTCTGCTCATTATTTCTTCTCTCGATACCGTAGCTTCCGATGACTGGAAATCAGGCCACTAGTCCATTTAGATGTAGCCGAAGGATATGCACAATACATTTGCAATGAGATGATTCATGATGCACATGAAATACGAGAGTTTTGCAGTATCATATGTTCTTGCAATAGCTAGCTCAAAGTGAGAAGGGCATTTATTTAATATAAAATGAAACTAGTAACTCAAAGATAAATTACTTATTAAATCATCAATAGAAAAAAATATGTTAAACTATTGCAAGGTGATTCTTTAAGGGCTCTTTGGTTGCAAGTCGGATTTAAGTTAAATAGGATTTATTAAATCCGGTAAATTCGGATTTATCAAATCTAAATATTATTAAATCTGAAATAATATTTGATTCGATTAATATTAAATCCAGTTAAATCCATTTGATGTGTTTGGCATATCTATTTGAAATATTTTTTCCCAAGCTAAATCCATTAAATCCAACTAATTAGTAGATTTACTAAATTTAGATTTAATAAATGAAATGCGCAAAAAATTGGTTTAACTTAACGGTGAATTTATTTAACCTATTTATGGTGTTTGGTGGATTTACGTTAAATCCCCTTATAATTGTCCGAACAAACACTCCCTAAGACACTTTTATCGTAGAATATATAATAGTTATCATGAAAGTATATCTTTGCAGTATTAAAAAGTAAATCAAATTAAAAATTATTCAATTATTTAGGAAGTAAAAAATTTAAATATGATACATTATTAATGTGAGAAATGTTGAAATAAAAAAAAAGAAATACAGAATCACCAAGTTTTAAGCAAATTTGATGTAGGAGAAAAGTTTAGTTGCATTGATATGATTATCATAGAAGTTTTAGGAAATTATGAAAAAAAAAAATATTATAGGTATGCGTTGCTGGCACACATATATAAGGAGATCATCACAGAATGATAGATTGAAAAGGTTGTTTTTGCGGAAAATTAGCTTTTTAAACTGTTAAACTCATTATATTTAGATATGAAATATTTATAAGGAAGCTTAAAGTCTTACATTGAGTATATAATAAATAAAGAAATGTATATTCTTTTTATTTACTTGCTATGTAGGTTATGTGCTAGGGAATGATAACAAGAGATAATAAAAAGCTAAGATATGATAATAAAGTAACGCATACAACATCAAGTTAAGATGTAAATATTATTTTGATAAATTTTAACATAGAGTTTAGAAGAATTTTTCTAGAAGGTTGATGAATTGAATCATGGAATAAAAAAGGTTGGGTTGTGTTATTTTTTGAGGTGAGGATGTTTCATAGACACAAATTTAGACCTATAGAGATTAAAGAGTTACATATGATATTAAAGTAGTTTATGTAACAAATATTTCAAAGTTCTTAAAGACTAAATGAATGCCAAATAATTAAGGAAATACCTGACGCTATTATTTAAGAACAAAAATGTTTAAACTTCTGGCTATTAGAGAAAAATCAAATTTATGAATATACAATTAAGTTATTAGAGGGTAATGAAAGTTATTCTTAAATTGATCACATAGTATTAATTGTTGGATTATCAACAATATATTTTTTTGTTAGGGGAATTGTTAGAATATGTTGTGATACAAAAATGATTCTAATATGATTATTAATCTTAAAATGACATACTTGTTCATGAGAATTAGTTTGCTAGGTCTTTACTGGAGAAAATGTGTCAAAGATACACAAAATTTTAAGGTACCCTAGAATTCAAATCTCTCCATATGCCCAACTGGAAATTGACATCCGAACTTTGAAATTTCTGATGGAAGATGTTTTAGGATCTTGGATTTTCTATTGAATTTAAATGATACAATGATTAATTCACACACAAAAATAATTCTCAATTTATAGACAACAAATTAAACAACTACTTGTTTCATTTAGAAACTAGAAAACATGTATGCTTTCCCAAAGTGATAGTTCAATGACTATCCAATTGGAAATTCTACGAGAAATTTGAGATTAAAAAAACTGCCAGTTTGTCCTATTCACAAAACAATTACAAATCCCAAATTGTGATCTATTTAACTAAAATTAATCTTGCTTACAAACCAATTATAAAATATATAATATTAACAAGAAAATAATTCATTTATATCCAATCCTAATTTTAATGACCTCTTCCAAATGGTTACAATCAATACCTACATCATACTCAAAGAACTCACTTCCAACAAGCACATAAATTTGTGAGGAAAACATTTTAATAAGCATTAGCTTATTTTTACATGCCTTTAAATCACTTATTTATAATTCTAGTGTTGCCTATCTTTTATAACAAAAATACTAGTATTTTATTCATAGATTGATCCTATTGAACCTTCGGAAACACCACACTTGCAAATCACACTTGCAAATCACACTTGCAAATCACACTTGCATAACTTGCTAAAATGACGTAAATGGAAGTAGGGGTATAATGTTGAAGTCATGGATGGACAAACCTCACTTGCATGGTTGTCATTNAAAGTGAAGCAGCAGCAGGAAAAAGTAGGAAAGAAGGTAAGCATTGTTTCCTGGATATGCAATTCCAACAAATTGCTATATCAATTTAAATGTATATGATTCGGGATCATTATTCAAAATTAATGTTTCTATAGAGTGCTGAATTATCTGTTCATTGCTTATGTGATTATGTTATAGAAAAAGGTTGCAGCCTCAGACCAATTTGGGTTCACCTTTTCCTGGTTTCAATTTTTCTGAATGGATGTTTAGGAGTCCATCTTATTCTGGTTTTTTCTTTGGGAAATTTACATAACACGACCACACATTTCTTATATATTTACGTATCTAATACTTGAAGTTTAATATTTGCATTTACAATACTTGGATATGAAAAACCTATATATGGAAAGGTGGATGTGAATTTTAAAAATTTAGTGAGTGGTTTTTTCGATTTTATGTCAATAATTTAAGTGTGCATATGTTAATTTGAAAGTTTAGGGGTTCGATATGTAAATGTATAACAATTCGGTGATAGGTATGCTTGTGAGAATTAGACATCTTATGTGCCTGGAACACTAATGTGGCTTCTTCCTATAATATATTTTTTGTGCAGTGTAACATAAAGTTATTGGTACTCTTACATAACTGAACGATCATTTCACATAATTGTGAAAGTGTGCAATGGGTGCACACATGGTTTAGGGATTTTTCTTAATTAAGTTTTCTACACGAATGAAAATTTTTATATTATAGTTTTTGAAAACAAGCATTTGTACTGGTGGTATATCCCATTTAAACCAGACACATGAGCTCCTGTCATTTTCACTGTCAGGGGGATCCTTGTAAAGGAGCTAAGTATTCCACTCGTGGGATTGACCCATATGGTACGTTGGTAGTTCTGAGCATTCATGGCTCAATATGCTGTACAAAAATCCCGTAAAAGCTCAGCATCAGTAGTTCTTCTGAACGAGTATAATTTTGTGCAAGTTAAATGTATAAATTGTGATGAAAAATAATGGCCCACTTCACCTCTTATATGATATTTCTTCAATGCTTGCCTAATACTTTACTACATATCACAAATTGCAGATGGGGAAGATTTGTACACTAAGTTTTTATTTGAAGCATTCTCCATTACAAATTGGAGAGCTTCCTCTAGATTGGCGATGCCACATGTAGTAAAATAGATTTCTTTTTTGATTCGTCGAATGACTTTCATAGGATAAGATTCTAAACCATAGCGATTATTTTTCTTGATCTTTTAGTTGTTGGGCAAAAGATACATTGAATTCAATTCTTGGCACATTTAGCTAGTTTTTGATTTTAGAGTTAAGCTTGAGAGATCTTTCCATAAGAAACATAAGAGTTAATGTGTTGAATCCATTTGGGATGTAGGATCTTGTATAGTCCTCGAACACATACAATCGAGTGGAAGACCCAGTATGACTGTAAATTGACGGAGAACAGGAAGTGAGATGGTGAGATATGGATTGAAAAATCTTGGTGGAGACTTTGAAAAGGTCTATATCATTGTGTTTTCCGGTAAGCCGGAGATGGGTGATTTCACAAAGATCCCTCCAGCTCCCCCAGAGAGAGAGAGAGAGAGAGAGAGAGAGAGAGAGAGAGAGAGAGAGAGCCCTTCCTTTTTCCCCTCTATTGTCTTTTTTACATGAGGGACAATTACATAAAATAATGAATATAGTATTTCTAGCTTGACCAACAAGCTTTTTTTGACACGTTTGATGGGAATGCTTTAATGTAGACAAGATCCACACCTGGTGCGTAATTCTATGTCGGCGATGTGATGGTCATCTTTTAGGTTTGGGCAATGAGCTTGGCCTTGAAAATCGGGCTGCTCTTTAAGGGTGCGTTTGGGACAGCTTGTGCTTATCAAAATAAACAGCCTATCTTGAAACCCAGCCCGCGAGTGGCCTGTGGGGTTCAATCCGCGGTCTGCGTTTAGTGTAAAAACCAAAGCGCGTTTTAGGATAAGCTGCCGAAACGTGTTTTTCAAATCGTGAGGCGGCGTTTTCACACTTATAAGCTGCCCCAAACGGGCCCTAAATATTGTGCTGACAAGGGTTTCTTATTAGATTGGAGCGCATTTTATCTACTTCGGCTAATAGGGCTGTGTTACGAGGGCTTCTAGCCTAAGGCAAATTTATCTTTTGTAAGTCTAAGGGTAGTTTAGTCTTTTATTATTATTATTATTATTATTATTATTATTATTTGGTATAAATAGACTTATTATGTCTAGGGCTAGGGGGATATGCATGAGATTGAGTTGTGAGTCTTAGGTTTAGGTTTTGGGAGAGATTTCCTCTCTCGATATGTAGGTATTGGGAGATATCGCCTACCTCTCGAATCAGAGGTGCTTATCTTTGTGTTCTTGTTGAGTTGTTAGATTATTACAAAAAAATTCGTGTTTTCCCTAATTTCTATGAAAATCTTTGTCGATTTCTACGTTTATTCGTATAAAATTCGTATCAGAGTTCTCAAATTCTTGGAAATTAACCACTCATTCATTGGGGCCAAGATTTCTCGTCCCCTTCTGCGTCGAGATTGCAAGGATGGATTTTTGCGTAGAGAGCGACAACTACTTGGAAGCCAGACTGGATCAAGCCGTTTTCGGCGATACTGTAATTGGGAAAGCTCTGACTTGAAGGATCGCGACTAATCGAGACCCAAAACTCACATCGTTTTAGCCTCCCTCTGTTGCACGTAGAACGATGGGATCAGGGCTCGCCTTCGTGATCTAAACCTTCATTACAATTGAGAGCAGAACTTGTTGAGAAGGCATTGGATGGGAAGTGGCGCACAGATTCCCAAAACTCCCATTTTTCTCTTCCTTCTGCATTGTCTATGCGATCCAATCGTGATCAGAGCTATCTGGGGAGGCATGCGCGAGGAATCGCGGCGCACTGGGACCCGAAACTTTCATTTTTTTCTTCCTCTAGTATCGTCTACGCTATCCAGTCGCGATCTGAACTATCTGGGAAGGCAAGCGCAAGGGATCGCGCCACACAGAGACCTGAAACATTCATTTTTTTTTTCTCTCGCACCGTCTACGCGATCTAATCACGATCAGAGCTATCTGGGAAGGCAGGCGCGAGGGATCACAATGCACAAGGACCCGAAACTCCCATATTCCAGGATCACGTCATTTGCACACGTACAATCACGGTAGGTGCTTCTTGGGAAGCTTGACAGGATTGACTTTATCCGTAAACATTGATTTGAGGTACAATTGTGATACGAGCTAGCTGAGAAGAGACGATGGGAATTCAGGGTATAAAATTTGTTTTTGAGATTGGAAAACATTGTGAAAGAAATGACATCAAAGAAAGTAGATGATCTGGAGAAAAAAATTGGAGCAAGAGACGAGTCTAATGAAATTTGTTATGAAAGAGAGATTCTTCACCATTGAGGAAAGGTTCTCTTCTATGGAGAATCGACTGGAAGATTGATTCGAGAGCATGAGGGAAATTCAAGAGATGCTAAAGAGGCTCATTGAGATGCAATCCAAGAGACTGCCGACAACTCAATTTGCAAAACCTAAACAAAGTTTGATTGAAAAATCTGTCGCAAGATAAAAAGAAAAGTGATTGAATGTGAGGAACAGGAGGAAATCATCCACCATCACAAACCTCCTCTCAGGGCTCCGATTAGGGGTGAATTAGAGATCTCTGATGAAAGCAGGTGGGCCGAAATGTGGAAAATAGATTATGCAAGAGGTATGGAAGAAACAATGAAAAATATAATGGAGTTTAACACAAAATCGGCTCCAACAGCAACAACCAGAAGGATTTGAGCAACATCAGGGTACGTAGCTTGTTGATCACCACAATTTCTCTCAACTCCGTATCAGGTGTCTCTTCCATCTTTTCCAACTTTGATTCTGCTTGCTTATGTTTGTTAAAGTCGTCAGTATGTCGTATTATTTATTTGAAGTGTCGCATCTCGAGTCCGCTCATTATTTCTTCTCTCGATACCGCAGCTTCCGATGACTGGAAATCAGGCCACTAGCCCATTTAGATGTAGCCGAAGGATATGCACAATACATGTGCAATGAGATGATTCATGATGCACATGAAATTCAAGAGTTTTGCAGTATCATATGTTCTTGCAATAGCTAGCTCAAAGTGAGAAGGGCATTTATTTACTATAAAATGAAACTACAAACTCAAAGATAAATTACTTTTTAAATCATCAATAGAAAAAAAATATATTAAACTATTGCAAGGTGATTCTTTAAGGGTTCTTTGGTTGCAAGTCGGATTTAGGTTAAATAGGATTTATTAAATCCGGTAAATTCGGATTTATCAAATCTAAATATTATTAAATCTGAAATAATATTTGATTCGGTTAATATTAAATCCAGTTAAATCCNGTCGGATTTAAGTTAAATAGGATTTATTAAATCCGGTAAATTCGGATTTATCAAATCTAAATATTATTAAATTTGAAATAATATTTGATTCGATTAATATTAAATCCAGTTAAATCTATTTGATGTGTTTGACATATCTATTTGAAATATTTTTTTCCCAAGCTAAATCCATTAAATCCAACTAATTAGTAGATTTATTAAATTCAGATTTAATAAATGAAATTGCCAAAAATTGGATTTAACTAAACGGTGAATTTTTCAACCTATTTATGGTGTTTGGTGGATTTACGTTAAATCCTTACTTAAATCCCCTTAAAATTGTCCTACCAAACACTCCCTAAGAAAGTTTGNAATTTTTCAACCTATTTATGGTGTTTGGTGGATTTACGTTAAATCCTTACTTAAATCCCCTTAAAATTGTCCAAACAAACACTCCCTAAGAAACTTTTATCGTAGAATATATAGTAGTTATCATGAAAGTATATCTTTGCAGTATTAAAAAGTAAATCAAATTAAAAATTATTCAATTATTTAGGAAGTAAAAAATTTAAATATGATACATTTTTAATGTGAGAAATGTTGAAAAAAAAAATACAGAATCACCAAGTTTTAAGCAAATTTGATGTAGGAGAAAAGTTTAGTTGCATTGATATGATTATCATAGAAGTTTTAGGAAATTATGAAAAAAAAAAATATTATAGGTATGCGTTGCTGGCACACATATATAAGGAGATCATCACAGAATGATAGATTGAAAAGGTTGTTTTTGCGGAAAATTAGCTTTTTAAACTGTTAAACTCATTATATTTAGATATGAAATATTTTTAAGGAAGCTTAAAGTCTTACATTGAGTGTATAATAAATAAAGAAATGTATATTTATTTTATTTACTTGCTATGTAGGTTATGTGCTAGGGAATGATAACAAGAGATAATAAAAAGCTAAGATATGATAATAAAGTAATGCATACAACATCAAGTTAAGATGTAAATATTATTTTGATAAATTTTAACATAGTTTAGAAGAATTTTTCTAGAAGGTTGATGAATTTAATCATGGAATAAAAAAGGTGGGGTTGTGTTATTTTTTGAGGTGAGGATGTTTCATAGACACAAATTTAGACCTATAGAGATTAAAGAGTTACATATGATATTAAAGTAGTTTATGTAACAAATATTTCAAAGTTCTTAAAGACTAAATGAATGCCAAATAATTAAGGAAATACCTGACAGTATTATTTAATAACAAAAATGTTTAAACTTCTGGCTATTAGAGAAAAATCAAATTTATGAATCATACAATTAAGTTATTAGAGGGTAATGAAAGTTATTCTTAAATTGAT
>JXCR01144140.1:295654-307306 GCA_002079205.1 Phalaenopsis hybrid cultivar | reverse complement strand
CTCGTGTTCGGCTTGTTAAGAAAACAAGTCTTACACGAACACACTTTTTGAGCTCGAAATATAAACGAGCCGAACATGAGCCGAGCCTGGGCTCAGTTGTATTCAGCTCGTTTACACCCCTATTTATGATCTCTTTATTGAATGACTAAAATTTAGTATATTATGAGGTTTGATGGTGGTACCTTCAAAAGTGTATGATATCATGCTTTATGGATAAATTTAAATCTTATAAGGTCCTTCATTTGTCATCCGATGGTTCTTGTGCTTCTAATATGCGTGATAAATTATTAAATCATTATGAAAATTGACATAACAGTTTCGTATGATTTTTATTTTTTAGATTATAGCAAATGGTGTGATCATGAGTTTGAATATTATACATATACATAAAAATATGTCAGTGTTGATGCTGAGGAGATATAGTCGTTTAGAGGAGAAGAGTACATTGAAGGATGGCCCAATGACAGAATAATGTGAAGATCACTTATCCAATCGAGTGCAGTCGTTTGAGCCAAAACTAGCAAAGTAAAGCCGGCTGAGCCACGAAAGACAACCGAATTATCCGAGTCTGAACCGTTAGGTCTGGAATGAAACAAAGAGACATTCTACCCAACCACCACGAAGATGCCGACTCGAACAAAGACCCAATCCCTTAGCATCTCCAATCTTATTGATGACGTTTGGAAGCTCCCCGTCATAAGCCAAACGATCAATAGTCGGACCATATTAACTTGCCGACCCATATCGATCAAGCACAACCGATTGAGCTGATCCTGCTGACTCGAAGCCAATTAACCTGAGACGATCGAGCCAGAGAACAGCCGACCGACTGACTTATAAAATATCAAGAATATCTTGTACAACTATTTTTAAAGCAGGGACAAAAATATAACGTCATCATATTGAGTTCTCTGCTATATAAATATGAAGATCATTTTATGAAAGAGATGGGTTAACAAGATATTTTACTATTCATTATTGTTCACTCCCCCCTATCTCGCTCTCTATTTCTCTTTTGTGACTTATGTTCTATTCCTTGGGTATGATTCACGGACAAATTAAGATTCAACAATACAAAATTATAGAAGAATAATTAAAATATTTTTGGAGAATATGCAATCTCCTCCTTGATCACATTGGGGATATGCATTTACCTTATGTTTTATTAAGAAATATGCTTTATGGAATCNTCTGAGGCCATGTATAATCAGACATGATCTCCTACTTTGAAGTTGGTACTTTTACAGCTGTTCATATATATGCTTTTGCAGTGCTCTCTAGTAATGTTTGAGTTTTTTTGAGGTAAAATTCAATTCCCCCTTCAATATAGTGGGGGTATTGGATAAATGAAGATACCAAGGCACTTTATGGGAAGTGTCCTAGGCATATTTCAATTAGTATTTGTGTGGAAAGTTGATGGAGGTACAATAGATGGTATACTTTTGTCAGATGTTTTGGGTGCACTTCTCATAATTTGAATTCTAAGATATCATCTCTATAAACAATAATGATGTCATACAAGGTTACAAAATATTATCCATCAATCTCAGGAATGGCATTGCCAACTGCTTGTAGGGGCCTCGACTTTTCTTGAATGGTGTCTATCACTTTGAAGAACTTTTGGTAATAAGCCATATTTGAAATCCAATTTGACAAAGATGGTTGCATTCTGTTACTGATCTAGTAGTTCATTAATGTGTGACAATTAAAATAGTTTTTTGTCATTATTTTGCTGAGAGCGTAATATTTGACACATAATGTGCCATCCTTCTTAGAGATCATCTGAATGGATGATCCAAAAAACCAAAAGTTAGGCCATATAACTCAATTCTCTAACAATTCTATAATTTTCTTTATGATCAGGGCTATCAAAACGGCTCATTGTTCGCGAACAACTCGTGTTTGGCTTGCTAAGAAGCTCATGTTTGGCTTGTTCGCTAAGTTAATGAGCCGAACGCGAACAATGATTTGTTCATTCGTGTTTGGTTCTTTTGGCTCGAAATACTACTCATTAATTACTTAATTAATTATTTATTTATTTATTTATTTATTGATGAGTAATATTTTTAAAAAAATTCATTGACCACAAGGCTACAAAGATTTATAATCAATTAAAAGTATTAATTAAAAAAGTAGAAAACAAAATTTTAAATTAGATTTAAATAATGTTTTAATATAAACAATAATTTTTAAATCTTGCCCCAATCCTTAACATCTTATTGTTACGTGATTAGGATTGTCAAAACGACACTTTGTTCGTGAACAGCTCGTGTTCGGCTCGTTAAGAAAACAAGTCTTACACGAACACACTTTTTGAGCTCAAAATATAAACGAGCCGAACATGGGCCGAGCCCGAGCCTCGGGCTCGGCTCATGTTCAGCTCGTCTACACCCCTATTTAGGATCTCTTTATTGAATGACTAAAATTTAGTATATTATGAGGTTTGATGGTGGTACCTTCAAAAGTGTATGATATCATGCTTTATGGATCTTTATATGGGACAACCTTGTAACTACTTCTAAAGCAACTCTGTAGTTAAAGATCTCTAGCCTTGCTTAATTTAGAAATAGCAAAACTCCATAGCCATCCTAATAAGTAGAAAGTTTACGGAGCGTCTGTAAGTTTACCCTCTTTGGGCTATCATGACAACATAGCTAATAAAAAGTTATGCTCATTCTTGGACAAATAATTCTTCATATTGTTGATCATTGGACATGAATAGGGAATATGAGTTAGCATTGCTTGCTTGTCATGGAGATATGGACTGTCAAAGATAACAACAAATGTCCAGGGGTACTACCTCACATGATATCCCATCACTGCACTTGTTGGCGATTGCGGACTTCAACCAACATGATGATGAATATTAACTTCAGAACCTTTCTAAATCTACCCAAAGAGTATAAATTTTGATGAGAGATGGCCTTCAAATACAACTTCCATATTAGATTGTCATAAATTAGGCTCTTCTGGTTGCCAATGTCAGTGATGATGTTGCTTTTTTCTTACCAGAATGTATTTTCAGGTGAACAAATTTTCTCGTGTCCACATTAGTTGATATTCTGTCGTCCCATGCTCGACATTGCCATCAGAGATAGTTACAGTCCCTAGGACTTAGCTGGGTGCTGTCCACCATAATTAAGGTTACACTTTTTGTCAACTGTTTTTGATATGGCCATCTATTAATGTACATATAATTTTCCAGTTGCAGTTCTTTTCATTATGGTTTGCATAGTAGCTTTGCTTGACCTCCTAATTTTCTCTTTATTTTTGAAGGAAGAAGTCTTTCGTTTCTTAGAAAATTCTTGGGACCCATCCCCTCCCTATGTTTTGGACTATTTGGTTGATTGCAATTCTCTAATATGATCATGGATATTTTGATTATTGAAATAGATGTGTAAATTTAAATCTTATAGGGTCCTTCATTTGTCATCTGATGGTTCTTGTACTTTTAGCATGCGTGATAAATTATTAAATCATTATGAAAATTGACAGAACAGTTTCGTATGATTTTTTATATTTTAGATTATAGCAAATGGTGTGATCATGAGTTTGAATACTATCCATATACATAAAAATATGTCAGCGCTGATGCTGAGGAGATATAGTGGTTTAGAGGAGAAGAGTACTTTGAAGGATGGTCCAATGATAGAATAATGTGAAGATCACTTATCCAATCGAGTGCAAACGTTTGAGCTAAAACTAGCAAAGTAAAGCCGGTTGAGCCATGGAAGACAACCGAATTATCCGAGTCTGAACCGTTAGGTCTGGAATGAAACAAAGAGACATTCTAGCCAACCACCACGAAGATGCCGACTCGAACAAAGACCCAATTCCTTAGCATCTCCAATCTTACTGATGACGTTTGGAAGCTCCCCATCATAAGCCAAACGATCAATAGTCGGGCCATATTAACTTGCCGACCCACATCGATCAAGCACAACCGATTGAGCTGATCCTGCCGACTCGAAGTCAATCAAGCTCAGACGATCGAGCCAGAGAACAACCGACCGACTGACTTATAAAATATCATGAATATCTTGTACAAAAATTTTTAAAGCAGGGACAGAAATATAATGCCATCATATTGAGTTCTTTGCTATATAAATATGAAGATCATTTTATGAATGAGATGTGTTGACATGATATTTTACTATTCATTATTGTTCACTCCCCCCCTATCTCGCTCTCTATTCCTCTTTTCTGACTTATGCTCTATTCCTTGGGTATGATTTACGGACAAATTATGATTCAACAATACAAAATTATAGATGAATAATTAAAATAAATTTGGAGAACATGCAATCTCCTCCTTGATCACATTGGGCATCTGCATTTACCGTATGTTTTATTAAGAAATATGCTTTACGGAAACATGAAAAGGGTAAGACAAGTTTTTATTATTCTATTCACTCTTTTTTTTTTTTTTGCTGTTTTAAACTCCATGAAAATGTTTTTTGCAGCTTTACACGGTTGCAAAAACTGCAGGCATACTGCACGACGAATGGGTAGAGAATGCAGATCGCTGGGTCGCTGGATTTCTCGAGAAGTTTGAGGAAGGCTGTCATTCTATGGTGAGTTTTTATTTTTATTTTTTAATATGATGACGTTTCTTTATCCACACAATTCTTATGTATTTACATATCTAATACCTAAACTTTCATATTTATAATTATAGCACTCAAATTTTTAATATCTCATGATAAAGCAACACTTCACTAACTTTTTAAAATCAAATGCACCATTTTTATGCCTCAGATTATAGCACCTAGGTGCTACAAATGTAAACATCAAACTTTAGGGGTTGGATATGTAAAATAAAAAACTTCTCTCGTCCTGGTTCTTGTGCTGATTTCTCTCTGTCATTACCAGGGAACTGCGATCAAAGAGCGAATCCAAGAGAGATTGAGGGCCAAGTCCAGAGACTTCAGCCTGCTGCTGTATGATTCAGATTAGCCTGCATCTTCAAAATATGTTATGGCTGCGTGTAAATGTCTTAAGTTTTGATAATGTTTGTTATTGTGATTTTCTTTTTTGTTTTTTCAAGGGGAGGAAACAGCTGACCCCTTCTGAGCGATTTTCTTCATGTAATTATATATCGTGCAACTCGTTCTTTGTTGTGAAAGTTGTACACGAACTCTTCAACAATGGCTTGTTTGGTTGGAATTTACATGTGATGTGTTCTTTGCATGTTTGTACAAATGTTGTGTTATGCAAATACTGCTAAGAACTGGTGCTTATTCTCCATTTTTATTTCTTCCTTGAATGTGTTAATGTGTCCACTTTCTTTTTGCTATATTTTAAAAATATATGAGATTTAAGTATAAGAATCTCACTTTTTATTTTAATATATGATTCTGATGTGTGATTAATATTTTTTTATTATTTGACATGAATTTCGGGATATGACATTAATTGAGATATTTTTGAAGCAAGAAATATTTAGACTAGGATTAAAAATTAACTAGAATTTTGATTTCAGGAATCTTATAGTCAAACTTATAAGCTTGACTAGACATCCAATGCTCTAAAATTGATCCAACTCAAATGAAATCAAAAGCGAATCAAAATATTAAATTACTTGGAAGTTTTGGATGGTTAATTGGAGGGTCAAATAGATTTTAAATATAAAAATGTTATAGTTAAATCAAGCGTTTTTATAAGATGAATTTAGTGGGTCATAGATTGCTCAATTTAGATATAATTAAGAGGGTTAAATGCCCATGAAACGTCTTCTAACTAAAGGAATTATTTTGGGTCGTTTCACTGAGTGGATCAGATTCATGATGTCATTCACAAAATTTATAAATAGAGGGAGAAGTAGAATCCAAAAGGCATTCTGGATTTGAAGAACTTACGGTAAATTTTGCTCTTTGTAGCCATCAACCACTACTCGTTAGCTACTGTCGGTCATTGTCAACCACTTCTGCTAGCTGCAAGCGGTGAACCTTATGGTGTAGCGAAGTACTCCAAACATGGTGTAACAATGCACCTAAATACAGTGGTACTATATATCCCGAATACAATGTAAAAATACACTTGAAATACAGTGTAGTGATACACCTCAAATACAGTGTAACAACCCACCTTGGTTACGGAGTGATGACGCCTTGAATACAGTGAAACGACATACCCTCAATGCAGGATAGTGAATAATGTTGTATCGAAGTTTCAACGATAAATCATTGCAACAATTGTTTACAACCGTCATATTTAGAATGCTACAATTTTATTTGGACTTCTAAAGTTTACTTCTTACATTATATAACGACAAATGATGTCGCTTTTGCAACCACACACTAACTACGAACTTTGTGACCAACTAATGGTATTGGAGCTCTCAACTACGGTCTATATGACCAACTACAACCTATTTGACTTATTGATCATGTAGCTTCCTACTACAACTTTGGTGACTAACTAACACAACTGCAGCTCCCCGCTATAGCATATGTGGCTAACAACTATTATTACAACCTCCTACTACAACCTTTATGACCTCTAACACTTCTGAAACTATCAGCTACGATCTATGTAGCCAACTACTAATGTGTATTTCAACTACGATCTCTACGACAAAATAAAGTTATTACAACCATTGTCTACAATATTTGTGGCAGACCATTGCCTTCACAACAATCAACAACGATCTTTGTGGCTGGTTGTCGCTATTATCTCCAAGAATTACAACCTAATTGCTACTATTATCGCTGAACTTTTGTTGTAAAACTAGGAACATCAACTTTGTAATCACATATGCTTTAAAGAGAATAGTGGACCTTTGTACCTACAATCATGTAGATGGCTATTTTAATTGTGCTAGTCTTTGAAGTTTTTTTCTCTTGCCAGAGATTTCCACATAAAAATATTGGTGCCTTCTCCAACTACTTATCTATTATCTGGGTGTGTTGTATCTTCGTACTACGCTAAAACATTAAATTATCACTCTACCGTCGTGAGTTTTTCGGCACACAACATATTAAAAAAACTGAATTTATGCTAGGGGCATTTTCATAAATACAACTCAATTCTTATGTATTACATATCCAGCATCTAAACTTCTTACATTTCTATCACTCAAAATTTCATATCACGTATAAAAAATTATTACTTTTATTTTGAACTATTTGACTAAACTTAAATAGTGAAAAAANGAACACGAGCTGCTTAACGAGCCGAACACGAGCTGTTCACGAACAACGAGCCAAATTGACAGCCCTAGACACCGCACGCAAAATTTGGGTGCGATTTTTTCCAATATCTTTTTCCCAAATAGACCCTGAGACTCGGNAAAGTAAGACATCAACCTTTTTTATAGTTACTATAATTTATTATATCTAATTTGTATATATTTAAAAAAAAAACTGTAAGAAATTCATAATCAATCTCCTAAATAGGAAAATGCGGGCCAGTGCAAATAGTGTGAAGACATCCCCACACAATATTTTGAGCCCCACACAATATGCGTACGAACACTGCAAGCAAATTTACATGCGTTATCTGATCTGGACCACTAAAATACATTTTTTTGTTTTTCTTATTGTTAGAGTGGGCCCACTTTAAAATTTTGATGGTCCAAATCAGACACTGCACGCCAAATTTGGGTGCGATTTTTTCCAATATCTTTTTCCCAAATAGACTCTGAGACTCGTCAAAAGTTTACATTGATGACCTCATGACCCGTAAATCTTGAACTGCTTCTGAATCAGATATTTGGTCACCAAATCTTTGATGAACGTCAAGACGGGAGAGGAGAGGAAAGTTTTAATTAAGATGGTTCCTTTTTGACTAATCCCCTCCTTAACTAACTGCTAATTAATCTTTTATATATTTAATCCAGTGTTTATATAAATATTTATTTATTTATGTATTTCTTTGTTGAGAAGGGTGACCAAACCACGCCAACACAGACTCTCCGAGTTAGTGAATTTGATTTAAAGAGCTCATGCATGCTGTCATTTGAGGTCATGCAAATAAATATTTTTCAGACAATTTATTAACCGTTGAGAAATTTAGGTCGAGGGAAAATAAGAATCGACACAAATTCAGAAGAATACACAAAAATTTACGAGGTTCGGCAAGTTGTTTACATCCTCGGGAGCAGAGCGTCGACTTCCTTTTTAATATTCAAAAAAGAGTACAAAATACAAGATTCAGAATCTCAGGGTCCCGGAGACTCACTTAGGAACATATGTATAATCATATAGTACAATTAGTAATTACTTAAATTACTCATGTACCAAATCGTGGGGTGTTGCCCCCGCACCCCCAACCCACATAATAAAACTCCCCCGATTCGACAGATCCTTACGCTCCACTCGGCTCCAGCATCTGTCCCATTTAAGGTATATGAGTCAAACCTAACAATAACATTTTCGTTAATCTTAGTTACAAATAATTAGAATATTAAGGCCAAAAAAAGTCAATAAAATTTTTAAAAAACAAAGTTTATGAGAACATGATCTCATAAGAAAAATATTTAGGTTTATTGTTGACTTAACATTAAACAATAATTAAATTGGGTTTTTTTTTTTAATTAGAGTTTTAAATTCTCGGGGGCATTTACATACATACCACCCGACTCTTATGTATTTACATATCTAATATCTAAACTTTACCTTCTATATTTATAGAAAATTAATTTATGAAACAATCTGAAACGAAGTTAAAAATTAAGATTTTTAAACAAATTCCTTGGTAAGTAAATTTTAATTTATTTTAATTCAACTAAGTGGGCTTGATTAGCGTAAANTATATATAACCCTATAGTACAATATGTAATTACTTAAATTATCTCAGTACCAAACCGCAGGATGTTGCCCCCGCACCCCAACTCACATAATGAAACTCTCCCGATTCGATAGATCCTTACGCTCTACTCTGCTCGGGAGCTCCACTCGGCTCCAACATCTGTCCCATTTATGGTATATGAGTCATATCTAACAATAACATTTTCGTTAATCTTAGTTACAGATAATTAGAATATTAAAGCAAAAAAAAAGTCAACAAAATTTTAAAAACAAAGTTTATGAGAACATGATCTCATAAGAAAAATATTTAGGTTTATTGTTGACTTAACATTAAACAATAATTAAATTAGGTTTTTTTTTGTAATTAGAGTTTTAAATTCTCGGGGGCATTTACATACATACCACCCAACTCTTATGTATTTACATATCTAATATTTAAACTTTACCTTCTATATTTATAGAAAATTAATTTATGAAACAATTTGAAACGAAGTTAAAAATTAAGATTTTTAAACAAATTCATTGGTAAATAAATTTTAATTTATTTTAATCCAACTAAGTGCGCTTGCTTAGCGTAAAATTATAATTAAATTAGATTAAATATGTCTCAATGAGCCTTCCACTTGGGATGCACTCCAATTCATCCCACCAACCGGGATATATCAGATATGAATGGTTGACCTAAACCATATAATCNAGACATATATATAACTTTATAGTACAATATGTGATTACTTAAATTACTCATGTACCAAACCGCAGGTTATTGCCCCTGCACCCCCAACCCACATAATGAAACTCCCCGATTGGACAAATCCTTACGCTCTACTTCGCTCGTGAGCTCCACTTGGCTCCAGCATTTGTCACATTTATGGTATATGAAACATACCTAACACTAACATTTTCGTTAATCTTAGTTACAGATAATTAGAATATTAAGGCCAAAAAAAGTCAATAAAATTTTTAAAAAACAAAGTTTATGAGAACATGATCTCATAAGAAAAATATTTAGGTTTATTGTTAACTTAACATTAAACAAAAATTAAATTGGTTTTTTTTTTTTAATTAGAGTTTTAAATTCTCGGGGGCATTTACATACATACCACCCAACTCTTATCTATTTACATATCTAATATCTAAACTTTACCTTCTATATTTATAGAAAATTAATTTATGAAACAATTTGAAACGAAGTTAAAAATTAAGATTTTTAAACAAATTCCTTGGTAAGTAGATTTTAATTTATTTTAATTCAACTAAGTGGGCTTGGTTAGCGTAAAATTATAATTAAATTAGATTAAATATGTCTCAATGAGCCTTCCACTTGAGATGCACTCAATTCATCCCACCAACCGGGATATCAGATATGAATGGTTGACCTAAACTATANCACAATTCTTATGTATTTACATATCTAATACCTAAACTTTCATATTTATAATTATAGCACTCAAATTTTTAACATCTCATAATAAGGCAACACTTCACTTAACTTTTTAAAATCAAATGCACCATTTTTATGCCTCAGATTATAGCACCTACGTGTTACAAATGTAAACATCAAACTTTAGGGGTTAGATATGTAAATAAAAAAACTTCTCTTCCTGGTTCTTGTGCTGATTTCTCTTTGCCATTACCAGGGAACTGCGATCAAAGAGCGAATCCAAGAGAGATTGAGGGCCAAGTCCAGAGACTTCAGCCTGCTGCTGTATGATTCAGATTAGCTGCTTCTTCAAAATATGTTATGGCTGCGTGTAAATGTATTAAGTTTTGACAATATTTGTTATTGTGATTTTCTTTTTTTGTTTTTTCAAGGGGAGGAAACAACTGACCCCTTCTGAGAGATCTTCTTCATGTAATTATATATTGTGCAACTCGTTCTTTGTTGTGAAAGTTGTACACGAACTCTTCAACAATGGCTCCGTGCGCTTCTTGTTTGGTTGGAGTTTACATGTGATGTGATGTGTTCTTTGCATGTTTGTACAAATGTTGTGTTATGCAAATATTGCTAAGAACTGGTGCTTATTCTCCATTTTTATTTCTTGCTTAAATGTGTTAATGTGTCGACTTTCTTTTTGCTACATTTTAAAAATATATGAGATTTAAGTATAAGAATCTCACTTTTTAATTCTATTTGTTTGGTCGATACCTATGCTTGCTTATTTTTTTATTTTAATTAGCCCCTGAAAAATCTAATATATGATTAATAATCTTTTATCATTTGGCATGAATTTCGAGATATGACATGAATTTTGTGATATTTTTGAAGCAAGAAATTTTCAGACTAGGATTAAAATTCATCTAGAATTTTGATTTCATAAATCTTATAGTCAAACTTATCAGCTCGAGTAGACATCCAATGCACTAAAATTGATCCAATTCAAATGAAATCAAATGCGAATCAAAATATTAAATTACTTGAAAGTTCTGGGTGGTTAATTGGATGGTCAAATAGATTTTAAGTATAATAATTTTATAGTTAAATCGAGCGTTTATATAAGATGAATCTAGTGAGTTATAGATTGCTCAATTTAGATATAATTAAGATGGTTAAATGTCCATGAAACGACTTTCGACTAAGGGAATTATTTTGGGTCGTTTCACGGAGTGGATCTGATTCATGATGTCATTCACAAAATTTATAAATAGAGAGAAGTGAATCCAAAAGACATTCTGGATTTGAAGAACTTACGGTAAATTTTGCTCTTTGTAGCCATCAACCACTACTCGTTAGCTACTATCGGTCATCGTCAACCACTTCTGCTAGCCGCAAGCGGTGAACCTTATGGTGTAGCCAAGTACTCCAAACATGGTGTAACAATGCACCCAAATACAGTGGTACTATACATCCCGAATACAATGTAACAATACACTTGAAATACAGTGTAACCATACACCTCAA
>JXCR01144140.1:228077-294755 GCA_002079205.1 Phalaenopsis hybrid cultivar | reverse complement strand
TATATATATATATATATATATATATATATATATATATATATATATATATATATATATATATATATATATATATATATATATATATATATTATTTAATTTTTATAAATTTACTTTCTTAAGAAAGTAAGACATCAACTTTTCTTTATAGTTACTATACTTTAGTATATTAAATTTGTATATATTTTTAAAAAAAAACTGTAAGAAATTCATAATCAATCTCCTAAATAGGAAAATGCAGCCAATGCAAATAGTGTGAAGACATCCCACACAATATTTTGAGCGCTTATTGCGTACACACTCTGCACGTAAATTTAATATGTTGTCAGATCAGAACCACCGAAATACATCTTTTTGTTTTTCTTATTATTAGAGTGGGACTCATTTTAACTTTTTGATGGTCTAAATCAGACACCGCACGTAAATTTTGGGTACGATTTTTTCCAATATCTCTTCCCAAATAGACGCTAAGACTCGGCAAAAGTTTACATTGATGACCACATGACCCGTAAAACTTGAACTGCTTCTCTGACACCATATATTTTACGGTTTCGCTGCATTAATATTTGGTCACCAAATCTTTGATGAAGGCCAAGACGGAAGAGGAGAGGAAAGCTTTAATTAAGATGGTTCCTTTTTGACTAATCACCTCCTTAACTAACTACTAATTAGTCTTTTATATATTTAATCCAGTGTTTATATAAATATTTATTTATTTATGTATTTTTTTGTTGAGAAGGGTGACCAAACCGCGCCAACACAGACTCTCCGAGTTAGTGAATTTGATTTCAAGAGCTCATGCATGCTGTCATTTGAGGTCATGCAAATAAATATTTTTTAGACAATTTATTAACATAACGGTTGAGAAATTTAGGGCGAAGAAAAACAAGAATCGACACAAATTCAGAAGTGCACACAGAGATTTACGAGGTTCGGCAAAGTTGTCTACATCCTCGGGAGCAGAGCGACGACTTATTTTTTAATATTCAGAAAAGAGTACATAATACAAAATTCAGAATCTCAGGGTCTCGGAGACTCACCTAGGGTTACAANTCAATGTATTTAATTGATTCAATTGAACCCATTGAGTTATTAGTTTTAAGTATTGTTTTTGAAATCAAATACATTAAAATTATTTTAGATGTATTTTAACGGATGCTAGAATTACACCATTAGTTTGATTAATCTCCTACCATCCAGACTACGTTAATTAAGTATTACTTCTATATGCTTTTGGCAAGATTAAATCAACTAATTACATACATACATACATACATACATACATACATACATACATACATACATACGTACATACCTACATACATACATACCTACATACATACATACATACCTACATACATACATAGATACATACGTACATATATATACCTGCATACGTACATAGATACATACGTACATATATATATATATATATATATATATATATATATATATATATATATATTATTCAACTAATCATGCTAAATTTTCAACCGTACAAAGAACTAAAACTTCTCACGTATATTCAATGGCTGAATAAAATAATAAAAAAATGAAAAAAAAAATAGTGCATCAGGACTCCTTACGTAGAGTTACGTGCGGAGTCCAATGAAATCAAGCCACGTGGAGGTGACAAAAAAAAATTAGTACGGTAACACAGGAAATATTCACCTTTATGTTATTCATGTGTTATTGTGTTATTCAGGTGTTATTGTGTCTAGGAATATTTCTAAAGTTATAATAACACAATAACATATTAATAACATTTGAATAAAACACAATAAGATATGAATAACACACAATAACACCTAAATAACACTGGAGGAATATTCTCGTGTTACCGGACATATTTTGTTTTTTTTTTCTGTTACCGCCACTTGCCATGATTTCATTTGAGTCCGCAAGTAACTTTACGTGCGGCGTCATGATGCAATATTTTCTCAAGAAAATGAGGATATAAAAAATTGAGAGGTGATAATTAGGTATGCTTATAACTTCTCTTTAATTTAAAATTTTAAGACTATTAAAAATATGATTATAAAATTAAAAAACCATTTAAACTAAATTATTATTAAATATGTAAAATTAAAAGATGAACTTTATCACATTTACATGAGAGAATTGAATAAAAAATAATTTAAGAATGATGAGTCAGCACTGCTCACAACCCTACACTTTGATTTACCCCTTTGCTTGCAAGGAGCAACTAATAAAAATTACCCAATAATAAAAATAATTCAAATTAAATAAATTACNCAACTAATCATGCTAAATTTTCAACCGTACAAAGAACTAAAACTTCTCACGTATATTCAATGGCTGAATAAATAAAAAATAGTGCATCAGGACTTCTTATGTAGATTTATGTGTGGAGTCTAATGAAATTAAGCCACGTGGAGGTGACAGAAAAAAAAATTCGGTAAGGTAACACAGGGAATATTCTCTCTTATGTTATTCATGTGTTATTGTGTTATTCAGGTGTTATTGTGTCTAGGAATATTTCCAGAGTTATAATAACACAATAACACATTAATAACATTTGAATAAAACACAATAACACATGAATAACACATAAATAACACTGGAGGAATATTCTCGTGTTACCAGACATATTTTGTTCTTTTTTTTCTGACACTGCCACTTGCTATGATTTCATTGGACTTCGCAAGTAACGCTACGTGTAGCGTCATGATGCAATATTTTCTCAAAAAAATGAGGATATAAAAAATTGAGAGGTGATAATTAGGTATGTTTATAACTTCTCAATTTAAAATTTTAAGACTATTAAAAATATGATTATAAAATTTAAAAAAAAACCATTAAAATTAAATTATTATTAAATATGTAAAATTAAAAGATAAATTTTATCATATTTACATGAGAGAATTGAATAAAAAATAATTTAAGAATGATGAGTCAGCACTGCTCATAGTGATCAATAAATCCATACTAATAACAACCCTACACTTTGATTTACCCCTTTGCTTACAAGGAGCAACTAATAAAAATTACCAAATAATAAAAATAATTCAAATTAAATAAATTAAAAAAAAAAACGATCAAGCCATGCTGCTTTCGCATTGGCTCACCGCCACGTACACCGTGCCCTGCACCGCTCGATCAGACTCGATCACCACCTGATTTCCCGACACGTTCCTCAAAGCATGGTTCGGAAAACCCGACCCGGTCTGCATCGTGTACTGCACCTGATCAATCCGGTTCGGAATCAACAACACCCTCGAAAAATCGACGGTCCATACCGTCCCATTCCCCTCCTTCGCCGCCGTCGCGGCCGTCGATCTCACCGTCATCCCCTTCACACTATTCCTCCCCACCACCACCTGATCGACGGTCCCAAACGCTCCGCCTGTCTCATCCAACCCCACGATCTCCACCCCATTCCCACTCCCCGCAAACATATTGTCAACGATGACGACTCCGTTCATCNCACCCTCGAAAAATCGACGGTCCATACCGTCCCATTCCCCTCCTTCGCCGCCGTCGCGGCCGTCGATCTCACTGTCATCCCCTTCACACTATTCCTCCCCACCACTACCTGATCGACGGTCCCAAACGCTCCGCCTGTCTCATCCAACCCCACGATCTCCACCCCACTCCCACTCCCCGCAAACATATTGTCAACGATGACGACTCCGTTCATTNCCGTCGCCGCCGTCGATCTCACCGTCATCCCCTTCACACTATTCCTCCCCACCACCACCTGATCGACGGTCCTAAACGCTCCACCTGTCTCATCCAATCCCACGATCTCCACCCCATTCCCACTCCCCGCAAACGTATTGTCAACGACAGCGACTCCGTTCATCACCCCGTTGACCGATTTCAGCACCACGTTAGCGTCCCCTAAGAAGAACGAACCCGACACGAGAAGCTGAACCGGGTCCTCCGACACGATACCCGTGTAATCCAAATAACAGTTCACGATTCGGTTTTGCGTCAGACCCGGTAACTTCAAATAGATTCCGGTCCCGCCGAAACCGGTGGCCTTGTTGTAGCAGTGAACGCCGGCGATGAGGTTGGCCTGACCGGCGACGAGAATTCCAATGGCGGCGGAGAAAATGACGACGTCGGAGACGGTATTGTCGTTGGCGAAGAGGCGGATGGCGTTGCCGGAGAAGTTACGCTCGCCGGGATCGCTGCCGGCGGTGATGTGTTGACCGAGAAAGGAATTGGTTATGAAGGTTTCGTGGCCGTCTTTGATCCAGATGCCGTCGGTGGAGAAGTGGACGATGTAGCAGCCGTCTATGAGGGTGCGGAGGGAATCGACGACNCTTGGACCCAGATGCCGTCGGTGGAGAAGTGGACGATGTAGCAGCCGTCGATGAGGGTGCGGAGGGAATCGACGACGGCGATGCCGCCGGAGCGGTAGTTACCGTCGAGGAGGAGGCTGGCGAGGGTGATGTATTCGTAGCTGTAGGCGGAGGAGGAGGTGGAGGTTGAGGACCACAGCTCAATTAGGTATCTGTTTGTTGGGAAGTCATCGGAAGCTAGCAATGAGCCGCTGTGGATCTATGGAACAAAAAAAATAAAATAAAATAAAATAAATAAAAAAAAATAAATTTATTTAAAAGAATAAATTCATTAAAAAATATTATTTTTTAAAATTTTGACTAATGCTTTAATATTTTATTATTTTATTATTCTAATAAATAAAATTATCCATTAAATAACATTGTGAAAAAAAGTAAATATAAAATTATGTATTATTGTTAAAATTGGCTACCTTGAGATTGCCTGCGGGAGAGGAAGGGAGAGTGATGGGGCTGCTGATTAAGTAGGAACCGCCGTCGAGATGGATCTCTGCGCCGCCGAGATCGGCGATTCCGGCGTAGAGGGATCGGTTGGACGGTGGTCTGAAGGCGTCCGAGAGGGCGCGAGCAATCGCGGCCGTTGAATCCGTTTTGCCGGTGGGATCAGCGCCGTATTCCGTCACATGGTACACCCGGGAGGAGGAGGAGCTCTGCACAGATGCACAAGTGTGAAAGCTTAATTTTGTATTGGATATTAAATTTATTTTGAAATATAAATAAATACTTAAATAGTCATTTAGAATAAAATTTTATATAAATATTTATGTAAATGACCATTTTTTAAAAATTAATAAGTTTTAAAGGCTTTAAAAATAAAAATAATAAATTAAATTAAATTATAGAACTGCCGAAATGGAATCCCAGTTTTATAGGAAGTATTATTCCTATAAAATTCTCTGTATTATTAAATAATAATAATATAATTTTGGGGCATCTTTTTGGTGTTTACATGTCTTAACTCCGAAATTTTTTTTTTTTACATTTGTGTCATCCAACTGAAAAATTATTCAGTGCTGTAGAGATGCTGCGGTATCTGATCTCCACCGTTCATCACTGTTTCGGTAGGATTTTTTTTTAAAAAAAAAGAAAATTGAAAGTGGGTCCAATAAAAGCGATGATCGACAGTGAAAATCGGACACCGCATGCATCTCTGAATGCGGTGTCTGCACGTTCCATCCAACTCTTCATTTCCCGTCAAAGAAATGCCATCATTTCAACTTTCAAAAAATGAAAAGCAATTTGTCACAAGTGTAACGTGGTATGTATGTAAAACCGAAATATAGGTTTTAGAAATGTAAAAACAAAGGAATTAAAGACAGCTGATAAAACTTCATATAAAATCCTTGTTATTCTTCTACTTTTATTATTAGTAATAAATTTATAGTTGAAATAGAAATAATAATTTGAATTTCCGTGTGAATATTAATAACTAATTGTGAAATTATGTAAATATTTTTTTATAATCTGTTAAAAAAATATAGTTTATTATAATATTACTTATAAAATTCATATAAAAACTAAAATACTATTATATCAAATTTAATTGCAGAATTTACTAAAAATGCCTATAAAAAATCAAAAAGCTTTGGCAATTATGGNCAGATGCACAAGTGTGAAAGCTTAATTTTGTATTGGATATTAAATTTATTTTGAAATAGAAATAAATACTTAAATAGTCAATTAGAATAAAATTTTATATAAATATTTATGTAAATGACCATTTTTTAAAAAATTAATAAGTTTTAAAGGCTTTAAAAATTAAAATAATAAATTAAATTAAATTATAGAACTGCCGAAATGGAATCCCAGTTTTATAGGAAGTATTATTCCTATTAAATTCTATGTATTATTAAATAATAATAATATAATTTTGGGGGATCTTTAGGCCGTTTACATGCCGCTCCTAAATTTTATTTTTTTACATTTATGCCATCCAACTGAAAAATTATTCCGTGCGGACATCACATGCCCACTTCCAATTTTCTTTTCCTTTTCTTTAAATCCCACCAAAACAGTGATGAACGGTGGAAATCAGACACCTCATGCATCTCTATTTGCAGTGTCTGCACGGAATAATTTTACCTTCCAACTCTTCATTTACCCCTAAAAGAAAAGCCATCATTTAAACTTTCACGTGTAACGTGGTATGTATGTAAAATCCGAAATATAGGTTTTAGAAATGTAAAAACAAAGGAATTAAAGACAGCTGATAAAACTTCATACAAAATCCTCGTTATTTTTCTACTTTTATTATTAATAATAAATTTATAGTTGAAATAGAAATAATAATTTGAATTTCCGTGTGAATATTAATAAATAATTGTGAAATTATATAAATAATTTTTTATAAACTGTTAAAAAAATATAGTTTATTATAATATTACTTATACAATTCATTATAAAAAATAAAGTACTATTATATCAAATTTAATTGCAGAATTTACTAAGAATGCCTATCAAAAATCAAAAAGCTTTGGCAATTATGGCCCAACATATAAATTAATTATATTTTTATTTACAAAAAGAAATAGTTTTTTAATATTTATATAATTATTTTTACACAGCTATCCCTTTCTTGAAAAATAGAAGCTGAATTAATAGCGGAACGCCTACAGCAGAACATGCAAAATTAGACTATTTCAGAGGGTTAAATGTGGGCCGAGAAAAAACAGAGAAGAGATAGAGAGAAAGAGAGAGAGAGTACCGAGGATGTTGGAGAANAAATTTATTTAAAAGAATAAATTCATTAAAAAATATTATTTTTTAAAATTTTGACTAATGCTTTAATATTTTATTATTTTATTATTCTAATAAATAAAATTATCCATTAAATAACATTGTGAAAAAAAGTAAATATAAAATTATGTATTATTGTTAAAATTGGCTACCTTGAGATTGCCTGCGGGAGAGGAAGGGAGAGTGATGGGGCTGCTGATTAAGTAGGAACCGCCGTCGAGATGGATCTCTGCGCCGCCGAGATCGGCGATTCCGGCGTAGAGGGATCGGTTGGACGGTGGTCTGAAGGCGTCCGAGAGGGCGCGAGCAATCGCGGCCGTTGAATCCGTTTTGCCGGTGGGATCAGCGCCGTATTCCGTCACATGGTACACCCGGGAGGAGGAGGAGGAGCTCTGCACAGATTCAGTNGGAGGAGCTCTGCACAGATGCACAAGTGTGAAAGCTTAATTTTGTATTGGATATTAAATTTATTTTGAAATATAAATAAATACTTAAATAGTCATTTAGAATAAAATTTTATATAAATATTTATGTAAATGACCATTTTTTAAAAATTAATAAGTTTTAAAGGCTTTAAAAATAAAAATAATAAATTAAATCAAATTATAGAACTACCGAAATGGAATCCCAGTTTTATAGGAAGTATTATTCCTATAAAATTCTCTGTATTATTAAATAATAATAATATAATATTGGGGCATCTTTTTGCTGTTTACATGTCACTCCTAAATTTTTTTTTTACATTTATGTCATCCAACTGAAAAATTATTCCGTGCGGACACCAGTGCGGACACCACATGCAGAGATGCATGCGGTGTCCGATCTCCACTGTTCATCACTATTTCGGTGGGATTTTTTTTAAAAAAAAAGAAAATTAAAAGTGGGTCCCACCGAAGCGATGATCAACAGTAAATATCAGACACAACATGTATCTTTGTTTGCAGTGTCTGCACGAAATAATTTTTCCATCCAACTCTTCATTTCCCCTAAAACAAAAGCCATCATTTCAACTTTCATAAAATGAAAAGCAATTTTAGAAATGTAACGTGGTATGTATGTAAAACCGAAATATAGGTTTTAGAAATGTAAAAACAAAGGAATTAAAAGACAGCTGATAAAACTTCATATAAAATCCTCGTTTTTTTTCTACTTTTATTATTAATAATAAATTTATAGATGAAATAGAAATAATAATTTGAATTTCCGTGTGAATATTAATAACTAATTGTGAAATTATGTAAATATTTTTTTTATAATCTGTTAAAAAATATAGTTTATTATAATATTACTTATAAAATTCATTATAAAAAATAAAATACTATTATATCAAATTTATTTGCAGAATAAACTAAGAATGCCTATCAAAAATCAAAAAGCTTTGGCAATTATGGCCCAACATATAAATTAATTATATTTTTATTTACAAAAAGAAATAGTTTTTTAATATTTATATAATTATTTTTACACAGCTATCCCTTTCTTGAAAAATAGAAGCTGAATTAATAGCGGAACGCCTACAGCAGAACATGCAAAATTAGACTATTTCAGAGGGTTAAATGTGGGCCGAGAAAAAACAGAGAAGAGATAGAGAGAAAGAGAGAGAGAGTACCGAGGATGTTGGAGAAGGGGCGGCGCCGGCGGCGATGGAGGCCAAGAGGCGCTCGGAACGGAGCAGAGCGAGGCTATGGGTGCGGTGAAGCCCGCCGGAGAGCTGGGAATGGGCCTCGACTCCGACGAAGGAGAAGAGGACGATCAGGCCCAGTTGGAGATGGGCCAGGCTGCCTCGTCTTCTCTCCGCCATCTTCGTCTTTTTGTTTGCTCTGTTTTAGTACATGGAAGCGATGGAGAGTTGAGGCTGGGAGGTGAGGAGGGAGATCAAATGGTGGGGGGGAGGAAGGAAGGTAGGAGGGAGGGGGGGCTTTAATTAAGGAGAGGGAAAATTAGTTGATTAAATAAATATTTGTTGCAAACATCATGCTTATATATGTATTTAAGTGATTAAAAAATATAGATTATTATATTTATACTTTCTTTCTTTTTTTTTTTACCCAATTTTAGAATGTGAACGGTCTAAATCGCAAAAGTTAAATCGAGCCAATTAGATGGGGTTATATTCGGTACAATTTTGAATAATTATAATTGATCCGTGCTAGAAAATTTAACACACACATAGAAAATAAAAAGCAACCAATGATGTCATTAGAAGTTTTTATGTGGAAAATGCGGAAAGAAAAAAACCAGTCTGACTTAACTGAAGATTTCACTATAAAAAGATGATTACAATTACAACCACTTGCACCGTAGAAAAAAATAAGTTATTATGTTTCCCAAGTTACAACGTCGATTGGCGGCCATCGATAGTGATTAACAGCATTCGGTTGGTGATGATCGACAACGGTTGTTGGTGGTCGACAACTATCGGTGGTGGTTAGGACTGTCAATTTGGCTTGTTGTTCATGAACAACTCATGTTCGACTCGTTAAACATCCCATGTTCGCCTCGTTCGTTAAGCCTAATGAGTCGAACACACATAAATTTTTAAGCCGAACACAAACAAANACATAATAAACATTCATAAAATTAAATATTATAAATTATAATTAATTAATTTTTTTAAAATAAATTATTAATAAAAAAATATTTTAATATATATAGCATATAATGAAAAAAACCCTAACCTCGGCCTCCCCACTCCAAGTCCCCATTCTCTTCTCGAAAGTTCTCGGGTTCTTCTGCCTCTCCCTCTTATGACTCTTCTCCTTCTTCTCTCAAAATCCTTTCTGCCGCAACAGCTTAAAGTTTACAATTTGCGTTAGTCTTCTTCTAGTTCTCCTCGGATAGTCAGTGTTGGCTAGATTGCTCGATATTCCTGCTTGGTTGATTGTTTGGCTAGCTAGGTGTTATCTCTGAGTATATTTTCTCTAGTATTTCATATTTTTCTTCATATTCCACTCTTATCTTAAATTTTCTTTTAGATTTATTCAGATTTTTTGAGTTAAACTTAGTTTTGTAGGATTTTGGCAATAAAAGCTCGTATTTTGCATTTATATTTGTTTTTTTATGGATGAGATCTAACATAAGAATTTTGTTGTGACATTTAGTTCGGCTATTGCGCATTTGTGGGGTGATTCATACAGGTTTAAGCATTTATATTATGGTTCGACTATTGCCTCATGATCATATATTTTTTTTCATGGATGACTTTGTAAAGAGTACAATGTTCTTTCCCTTACTTTTTCAAAACAATAACATCTCTTTTTCTTAAGTTTTTTTTAACTTTTTCAGTTTCACTTTTGTGGTTTATTCAAAACAATACATGCATCTTTGTGAAGTGCCTATACATGGATGTATTATGCTCATTCCGCCAAATCCTAATGCATGGTTTTATGCATGCTAAAAAAATAATATGTTGCTCAACGCCCAACTTAAAGCATTAAGTTGGCTTAACTTGTTTTTGAACAAAAGAGTACAAGTACATTAAGCATAATCCAACTTTAATATTTTGATACTAAGTTCTGACCAGTTTATATTATATTCTCCTGTTTAAATATTGTTCCCTAATTGTATAATAATTTGCTAACATGAATGAGTGTTAATTCTGTTCAACCTATTAAATTTAACGTGCTACACATTCCCTATGTTTGATTTCTTATTTTTTAACATGTTTATCCATAGCTTGCTTAATAAAATTTTAAGTTATCATAATACTACCATACCACAACAATACAACCATATTTTTTTCACAATGACACCATAATATCACACTAATAACACCACTATACAACCTCACTATTACTCCCACATTACAACCACTAATGTCACCACAATACAACTATATTTTTTCACAATAATGTCACAATACCACACTAATAACACCACTATACAATCATACTATTAACCCACATTAAAATCACTAATAACCACGATACAACCACATTTGTATCACAATAACACCATCATAATACACTAATACTACAACTATATAACCAAACTATTAACACAATTTACAACCAGTAATAACACCAAAATACAATCATATTTTTATCACAATAACATCATAATATCACGCTAATAACACCGCTATACAACCACTCTATTATCCCCACATTACAACCACTAAAAACGCCACAATATAACACCATAATATAGCCATACAATCATACTAATAACACCATACTAATACACTAATAATACCATACTATTTTATGTTCAATTTCTTGTTGAAGTTGCTGTCACTATTCAAATTTGGGAAATAGCTGCATGCATCAATTGGTTATTCTTCGTTGATGTTGTTCTTGCTGGTTATTCTTAGCTTATCAAGAGATAACTTGATATTCCTATTCAAACTTAGCATCCCATACATCCTTAATGCTTTTCTTGGGTCATCAACCTCTTGGCATCTCACACTGTCACAAATTGGAAAGTCATGTTTAGGAATTCTCTGATATTCCTCTCACCAAAAAAAACTAAGTATTTTCTTCTGACTTGTAAAGCATTCAGGGGATATATGACACCTGATTATGTAACATGGGGCTACTTGACAGTAAAGGCAGATGTATATAGTTCTGGCATTGTTGCATTGCAAAGAATTACTGGTATTTATCATGAAATTTATTCTTGATATTTGTTTGGAATTAAATTACTAATACAAACACTTTTTTTAGAAAAAAATATTATTTTTAATTTTATTTTAAAAATTAATTATTTTAGTAATTTTATTTTCTAATGAGTCAATTCGAGCCGAACACGAACATGAATAAATTTTTCGAGCCAAACACAAACACACTGCTCACGAGTCATTTCAAACTCCAGCCAATTTCAAATGAGCCGAACACAATCCAAGCCCGAGTTCGCTCATGCTCGGCTCATTTACAACCCTAACAGTGGTCGACGAAGATTGATGGTGGTCGACGGTGCTAGGAGTGCTAGATAGCTATCGGTGGTTGTCGACTGCGATCCGTGGTGGTCGACGGCGGCAGGAGTGGTGTTGGAATTTAGTTTCTTCTCAAATCTTCAAGTTCTTTCTCAACCTCAAGCTCTCCTCCCCCTCATGAGCAGGATATAACTCTATTTATAGAGTCACAGCTTCAATAAATGAGAGAATATGAATCAGTTTGATCGATCAGCCCAGAGGACTTCCCTCAATCAAATGATGATTGATGGACATGTGAGTGCATTAATGATGTCTGAATTAAACGATTTTAGGCTTGTTGGATTTGTCTCGCCAAGACGCTCTATGCGACTTTAAACCTGTTGGATTCGACATCTATTTGACCTCCCAAATGTGTCTGGAAAACTTTCAAATATGGTTTAATGAATTAATCGGGGCTTGATTTGGTTTAGATTTGATCAAAGTTGGTACCATTGGGTCCGTCTCGTCGAACCGATCAGTTTTATTATAAATTGGAAAAGATTGTCTCGAAATTCATGCTAGATGGTGGGGATTAGTTGGAGGCNAACCCTGCCCTCCCCACTCCAAGTCCCCATTCCCTTCTCGAAAGTTCTCGGGTTCGTCTGCCTCTCCCTCTTCTGACTCTTCTCCTTCTTCTCTCAAAATCCTTTCTATCGCAAGAGCTTAAGGTTTATCATCTGTGTTAGTCTTCTTCTATTTTTCCTCGGATGGTCAGTGTTGGCTCGATTGCTCGATATTCTTGCTTGGTTGATTGTTTGGCTAGCTAGGTGTTATCTCTGAATATATTTTCTCTAATATTTCATATTTTTCTTCAGATTCCCCTCTTATCTTAAATTTTCTTAATTTTCTTTTATATTTATTTAGATTTTTTGAGTTAAACTTAGTTTTGTAGGATTTTGGCAATAAAAGCTCTTATTTTGTATTTATATTTGTTTTTTTTATGGATGAGATCCAACATAAGAATTTTGTTGTGACATTTAGTTCGGCTATTGCGCATTTGTGGGGTGATTCATACAGGTTTAAGCGTTTATGTTTTCTTAATTTTTTTTAGATTTATTTAGATTTTTTGAGTTAAACTTAGTTTTGTAGGATTTTGGCAATAAAAGCCCGTATTTTGCATTTATATTTGTTTTTTTATGGATGAGATCTAACATAAGAATTTTGTTGTGACATTTAGTTCGTCTATTGCGCATTTGTGGGGTGATTCATACAGGTTTAAGCGTTTATGTTTTCTTAATTTTCTTTTAGATTTATTTAGATTTTTTGAGTTAAATTTAGTTTTGTAGGATTTTGGCAATAAAAGCTCGTATTTTGCATTTATATTTGTTTTTTTATAGATGAGATCTAACTTAAGAATTTTGTTGTGATATTTAGTTCGGCTATTGCTCATTTGTGGGGTGATTCATACAGGTTTAAGCGTTTATGTTGTGGTTTGATTATTGCCTTAAGATCAGATTTTTTTTTTCATGGATGACTTTGTGAAGAATACAATGTTTTTTCCCTTACTTTTTCAAAACAATAACATCTCTTTTTCTAAAGTTTTTTTGAACTTTATCAGTTTCAATTTTGTGGTTTATTCTAAACAATACATGCATCTTTGTGAAGTGCCTGTACATGGATGTATTATGCTCATTCCGCCAAATCCCAATGCATGGTTTTATGCATGCTAAAAAAATAATATGCTGCTCAACGCTCAAATAAAAGTTTTAAGTTGGCTTAACTTGTTTTTGAACAAAAGAGTACAAGTACATTAAGCATAATCCAACTTTAATATTTTGATACTAAGTTCTGACCAGTTTATATTATATTCTCCTGTTTAAATTTTGTTCCCTAATTGTATAATAATTTGCTAACATGAATGAGTGTTTATTCTGTTCAGCCTATTAAATTTAAAGTGCTGCACATTCCCTACGTTTGATTTCTTATTTTTTAACATGTTTATCCATAGCTTGCTTAATAAAATTTTAACTTATCATAATACTACCATACCACCACAATACAACCATATTTTTATCACAACAACACCATAATATCACACTAATAACACCACTATACAACCTCACTATTACTATCACATTACAACCACTAATGTCACCACAATACAACTATATTTTCATCACAATAATGTCATAATACCTCACTAATAATGCCACTATACAATCATACTATTAACCCACATTAAAATCATTATTAACCACAGTACAACCACATTTGTATCACCATAACACCATCATAATACACTAATACTACAACTATATAACCAAACTATTAACACAATATTACAACCACTAATAACACCAAAATACAATCATATTTTTATCACAATAACATCATAATATCATGCTAATAACACCGCTATACAACCACACTATTAACCCCACAATACAACCACTAAAAACACCACAATATAACCATGTTTGTATCACAAAAACACCATACTATTATACTAATAACACCATAACATAGCCATACAATCACACTAATAACACCATACTAATATACTAATAATACCATACTATTTTATGTTCAATTTCTTGTTGAAGTTGCTGTCACTATTAAAACTTGGGAAATACCTGCATGCATCAATTGGTTATTCTTCGTTGATGTTATTCTTAGCTTATCAAGAGATAACTGGATATTCTGATTCAAACTTAGCATCCCATATATCCTTAATGCTTTAATGCCTTACCAATAACATTTACAGATGTTTTTGTTCATATAAGATGTATTCTATGTTCAATTTCTTGCTGAAGCTTATGTCACTATTCAAACTTGGGAAATACCTGCATGCATCAATTGGTTATTCTTCGCTGATGTTATTCTTGGCTGGTTATTCTCAACTTATCAAGAGATAACTTGATATTTTTATTCAAACTTAGCATCCCATACATCCTTGATGCTTTTCTTGGGTCATCAACTGCTTGGCATCTCACACTATCACAAATTGGAATGTTATGTTTAGGAATTCTCTGATATTCCTCTCGCAAACAAATTAAGTAATTATTGTCTTCTAACTTGTAAAGCATTCAAGGGATATATGGCACTTGAGTATGTAACATCGGGCTACTTGGCATTAAAGGCAGATGTATACAGTTTTGGCATTGTTGCATTGCAAATAATTACTGGTAAGAGTGTCACCAAGCTAACGGATCTAGGAAACCTCCACCTTTTGGACTGGGTAAGGATTTGTTTAGGATCATTTTTGTTTTTGATAACTTGGTAGGTAAACATTCTAAAAGAAATGGGAGATACTGCTGCTTGTTGATTCAACTATTACGCACAAGCATCTAACTCAGAAAATCTGGTGGAATCCTGATGGCAATAAGACTTCTACTTCAGAAAACCTGATATAACAATTGCAGTGATGTTTTTGATGATTATGGTACTTAAAAAAACTTTAAACTCTCTTTTTCTCTTAAGACTTCGCGTTAATGTCTGTCTATTGCTTCTTATTTGTTACTATTTTTTGGGATAAGATTTTCTGCTACTAGTGTGATTAGAGTGATGATATTCTTTAGACTCAATTTGTTTATTCATATGTGATATTTTTATAAATATGAATTGCAGGTACAAAGTCACCACCGACTCATGGTCATTCACTAATCACTACTTATTGGATCGTCAAACATAAAGATCAAAGAATTAGTATAAAGGCAGAGTTTAAATTTAATGTATTTCTTTGAATTTTTTGAGTTGATGCAAGTCATAAGTGCATGTGTATAAATAAATAAATGTAATTGCTTTTGTGTAAAATTTTGTATAATTACTTTTTATATTTTTATTTTTATTTGGGATTTTATTTGTATTTTTGATATTCTTGTTTAATTTGTAAATTGTAAAATTTGTAATTAAAATTTTGTGAGAAAATATTAATATTCATTTTGTGTAAAATTTTGTATGAAATTTATTCTTGAATTTTTTTTTATTTAATCTATGTTTTATGAAATTTATTGTTGATATTTGTTTGGAATTAAATTATTAATACATAGACTTTTTTTAGAAAAAAAATATTATTTTAATTTTATTTAAAAAATTAATTATTTTAGTAATTTTATTTTCTAATGAGTCAATTCGAGCCGAGCACGAACATGAATAAATTTTTCGAGCCAAACACGAACACATCGTTCATGAGCCATTTCGAACACCAGCCAATTTCAAACGAGCTGAACACGAGCCAAGCCCGAGCTCGCTCATGCTCCACTCGTTTACAGCCCTAGCAGTGGCCGACGGAGATTGGTGGTGGTCGACGGTGGTAGGAGTGCTTGATAGCTATCGGTGGTTGTTGACTGCGATCCGCGGTGGTCGACGACGGCAGGAGTGGTGCTGGAATTTAGTTTCTTCTCAAAGCGTCAAGTTCTTTCTCAACCCTCAAGCTCTCCTCCCCCTCATGAGCGAGATGTAACTCTATTTATAGAGTCCCAACTTCAATAAATGAGAGAATATGAATCAGTTTGATCGATCAGCTCAGAAGACTTCCCTCAAGCAAATGATGATTGATGGACATGTGAGTGCATTGATGATGTCTGAATTAAGCGATTTTAAGCTTGTTCGATTTGTCTCGCCAAGACGCTCTATGCGACTTTAAACTTGTTGGATTCGACATCTATTTGACCTCCCAAATGTGTCCGGAAAACTTTCAAATATGGTTTAATGACTTAATCAGTGCTTGATTTGGTTTATATTGGATCAAAATTGGTACCATTGGGTCCGTCTTGTCGAGCCGATCAGTTTGATTATACTTTTGAAAATATTGCCTCGAGATTCATGCTGGATGGTGGAGATTAGTTGGAGGCGTATCAACCATTTTCTTTTATATTAAATTTTTTTTTATTCCATTTTTAATTATTATTAATTCAAATAAACCGAAAATTTGAATAATATTAGGTTTGGTAAATTAAAATTTTCTTGAACTGGAGTATTTATGACCTGCTACATGTGACATGGTGCTGCTATTCTGTTGATTTCACAATCTATTAGAGGGAGAGGTAGATTATTTCTTGAAATAAAACTATCATTGAGATTAGATTGTTTTCATTACTAGGCAGGGAGGTAACCGAAATGTGTTAATTAGAGATGTGGAGAAATTAGAAGGGTGATAAGTGTTTTTTTTTGTGGATCAGATGATGACAAGTTGATTGAGCATTTTCCTCTCATACCCAAAAAATAATCTTATTAAAAAATATTTATTTTTATTATTAGTAACTTCCCATAAAATTATAATATATCTTTTTGAATTTCATTATTTATCATAAATAGCTTGTAAAAAAATGTCCATGGAAGTTCTAAGAGCTTTGAGATAATTGATGTGTTATCAAGAAATTTTGGGTTTGACATGAATCTAGATACATTTTTGAATAAAAATATTCAGATTCAAATTAAAGATTATCCAAAGCCTCGATTTCAACAAGTTTATAGCCAAATTGGCTAATCATCTCTACAAGTTGAACCCGATGAAAGCAAAATTGGTCAAATGTGAGTTCGATCTGGTTCAGATAAATCAATTAAGACATATTTAGAAGCTTCAGACTATTAATTGAATGATCAAATGAATTTTAAATTTAACATACATATAGTTAAATTGAGCGCCTGGACGAGAGGAATCCAACGAGCCCAAAATCTCTCAATTTCAAAGTCATTAAGACCCTCAAATTATCAAATAAAAACTCTATAATAAAGGGGGATCATTGTGGATTATTTTATAGGTGGTTACGAAAATTATTCACCAAAGAACCAAAATGCACTCTCCCCCCAAAATTATAAATAGATCATCTCTCTTCACTTGAGGGGAGAGGAGATGAAGTTGAATTCCAGTGTTGTTTTAAACCGAAGCTAGAAGGTAACTTTCGATCTCCCAAGTCACTGATCATTGTCTGCTGCCACCGTCAACTACTGTCAACCGCCCCTGCTCGCAGCCGTCAACGAACTCTACTTGCTAATAAAGTACATAAATACGATGTAACGAATAACACATTCTTAAATATCCAACAATAACTTTTAGCTCTGTAGCTATCTACTATATTTGCTTGTTAACATCATACACTAAATACGACAATAACATATAACATTATATTTAAGAATCGATGATAGCCTGTGACCTTCGTAGTCGCCTACGACCCTTACTTGTATATGACATATCCCAGATTTGATTGTAACATATTGAAGACTCGACGGCAACTTCCGTCCTTCATACCGAACGATCACCGCCGACCACCATAGGCCATCACCATCAACCGCCAGCCATTATCGACCACTGCTTACGACCATCATAGTTATGATAAAATTGTAATTGTAATATCATATTTTCTAATTCAATAGAGGAGTGAACTTATATACTCACAGTTACATAGCTATTTATTTTAATTTGGTCAATCCCTGTGATTTTTTTCTTTTCGAGAATATTTTCAAGTAAGAATTCTTGGAGTCTCCTCCCACTTTCTTTCAATTATTATCGCATGTATCAAATCTCCATGCTACACTAAAATGTTAACTCATGACTTCACCGTTAAGAATTTTCCAGCACGTAACAATCATAAATGCTGCCGGTCTTATTAAATTTGAACTAAAACTTGTATAACATCAGTTAATATACAATATAAACTCTTGTTGACCTCCTAGAGCAATAAACTAACTCATTAGCTCATTTACAAATCAAGTTGAGTTGAGTTGAGTTGACCGGGCCAATTCAATTTAGACTCTAAATTGTATAATTTTCGTATTGTCGGATTTATCTTGATATAATTATTCCCTTAATGTGAGTCATTGTATAATGTCAGAAATTTAGTTCCGAATTTTAAAGGACATGATGAAGAGTGCATAATACATCATATATCATTTATAAACACATTTGGCGTTTTCTAGCACGAACTGATTTAAGTTGTAATTTAATAAAGATGCTGCGCAATTTCGTAAGTTTAACGACGATGTCAATGCCAACAGTGCGTAGCAAAGTCGTGACATATTTTACACGAAATATATTATTTAATGCCACCGACCGATTTTCAGATTAAACTTTCTTAGATGATTTATGGGCTTTCTATGTAAATATAAAAGTTTTGGTATATTATAATGTAAATAGATATATTTACAAAACAAGCTTTAAATATGATTTGAATGGCTAAATTGCAAAAGAGAGAGAAGGATTGAAAAATTAATAAATTCAAACTTAACTTAGGGTCCGTTTGAGGCAGTTTATTTGGTGCGGCGGCGTTTTGAAAACGCACCTGGATTGTTTGGTTAAACTGTGTTTTGACAACTTATGCATTTTGAAAACGCTAAAAGAAGTTTTTTCACACCGCACCTATCTAGGTGCGGTGACAGCTTTCTGACAGCGGTCTGAATTTTTCAAAAAATTAAAAATTTCTAATAGCCATCGCACCCAGCTTATTAGCAAATTATTTTTAATCAGCTTATCAGGAGATTATTCAATAAGTTGCAGCTGCCCGAACAGACCCTTAAGCTTTGATCAAATGTTCACTGAATTTGACCAACCTTAAGCTTTGATCAATATAAAATTAAGGAGGAAATGTAGAATTTGCATCTAGGAAGTTCCTTTGGAAATAAATGAAAAGAATTTAGAAAGAAACCAACCGAGAGAAAACTTTAGACTATTGGGTTTAGTACACCTCATCAATTAGGCAGATTTTCTAAGCGCCATCCACTTGAGCGCTTTGATTGCGCAGCTAACTCAATTTTAATAAGAATATTATTAAATGTTCTCACTTTTAAATATTTGTCTACATTTGCTTATTTTAAGAGTTTGTTTGAGATGATTTCAGCTTTTGGGGAAGTGATTGCAAAGCTTTGATGGAGAAAAAGTTTCTTAGAAAATTATGACAACTTTTCAATACAAAAATCTCTAGGAAACATTGAGAAAAGAGTTCATCAAATTGAACTGTGATGACAGTCTAAAATGCAAAGCAGATAGAAAGTTATGTGAAAGAAATCTAAAAAGTATGAGAACCCAAATAGCTTATTAAATTGGTTTTGCAGGTCAGATTTGGATCCGTCAGTTCGAAGGTGAGTCATATTCTAACTGGACTTTCAAACATGTTTCATAATTGAGTCAGGTTCCTGTCAAACCCGAACCTACCCGCGAACCCAATCTGACACCCCTAAATATGACAAGACCATCCCTTCTAGTTAGATCTTTCCAAAATATTCTTATGGAGTAACTCAAAAATATTGAATATTTAGGGTTTATAAGAAACCCATGTTGTGCTCATGCTGAAGGACTCCAAATAATTTTCAGACATAATGGCATGTCCAATAATTAAATTCATTTCTGAGGACAAAAATATTATACTACGTTAGGCATGGATTAAATGCAGTGATATATTATTTTTGTCAATAGTTTGGCAAAAAATGTTCTTCCAAACGAGCATGGAATCAACATGGACTGGCTTTTATCCAACTTGCATGTCACGCACCAAAAAAATTGGAATTTACTCGAATTTATTTTCATATGATTTCTTATTTATAGTGAAGCATGAAATATGTTAGTTAAAGTTGAAAAATGGAGTTTGTAACTGACCTAACGGGTTCGTGAGATGGTTTGGGCCGAGCTCCATAAGTGACTCATGAGCTAAGCTCAATGAGCTAACAAAATTAGCTCGAGCTAATCATGCATGACTCAACACCTTAACTCACAAGCCAGCTCTTTAAATATACATATATATATTAAAAAAAATAGAAATCATATTTATATTTAATGATAAATGATTTCTTATTATTTGTTTTCTAATTATTCACTATATTTATTATTGATTATAATACTAACTCGAATTAATATTATTTTTCATGTTTTATGATAACAAAAAGGTGGTTAGTGAGCCTGTTCCAACTAGTAAAATTAAATTGGAGCACAAGCTCAAATTTGATTAGTTAATCGTACTCAAATTCACTTAATGAAAAGTGGAAAGGGAGCTTAGGAGTCACGGCTCCACCAAAAAGTCTCGCAGGCTTGTAAGCATGTGATAGGTGTTTTAATAAAGCAAAATAGAGATTTTGACTTCATTTTGGGCCTTTCTCACTCAAAAGTTAATTTCTTCCAAATTACATCTGCCCTTATTCTTACACATTTAGCAGCTTTCATTGATAAAATCAAGCCAAACAAGCATAAAAATAGAGAAATTTACATGCATATCACTCAATTCTTTTATGCATACCTAACACCTGAACTTTCTTTTTTACACCTTTAACATTTGATGTAATAAACCTAATACGTCAAACTCCACACATTTAGCAATAAAAACAATTCATAGTATTGCAGTATATGGGGACCAGGCTCATCTCGTGTTCAGCTTGTTTATATTTCGAGCTCAAAAAGTTTGTTCGTGTTCGGCTCGTTTGCTTAGCGAGCCGAACATGAGTCGTTCACGAACAAAAAAATTTTTTGACAACCCTAATCACGTATTCATAAGATGCTAGGATTGGGGNCGCAAGTATCGCCGGCCTTCCTCTCATATGCCCCCTTTATTGATCCTTGTTCTTCCCGCGATCATCCGTTCTGTTTTCGGCGAGCTCTCATTTTTTTTGGTGAGTCCTTGACGATCGNCGCAAGTATCGCCGGCCTTCCTCTCATATGCCCCCTTTATTGATCCTTGTTCTTCCCGCGATCATCCGTTCTCTTTTCGGCGAGCTCTCATTTTTTTTGGTGAGTCCTTGACGATCACTAGCGTCCTCAACAATCCTTCAAGGGAGTGCTATTTTTTATGCCTTAAAATAATTTTGGGTGTTATATAGGTAAATAAGGGAGTTTGAGTGTTGGATATGTAAATTGAAAAGTTTGTGTATGTAAAACTACAAAAAAATTTTAATCATTAATTGATAAAAATTTGATTATAGATAATAGGAAAAAATATATCAGGCTTTAAAATTCTGGTAGAAATTGCCAAACAGTTTTACATAATCTATTAAATCCACTACCGAACAGTTCTTGGGATTGAACCATTTCAAGATTTGCTAAATTCGGATTTACAGACATTTATTAAATCCCAATAACATAAATCCCNCAAAACCACCAATTTTTTACATCTAAATTTAATTAATAATAACTAATAGGGGAATTTACATATNAAAATGGACAAAAAGAAAGAAATTAACAGATTTTCATTTCAGTGATGGAAACTAGAAGGCAGTGCTTGAACTTATAGCATGATTGGAAAGTGAAGCAACTGAAGAGAAATTCGATTGATTTGTGATTCCTAAGCTTCAATTTTTTTTTTTTTTTTCATGATTAAAGTTTCCTTTCTCTAATTCCTAAAATCTATGAGGGCCTAAAACCTAAAATTGCAAAACCACCAATTTTTTACATCTAAATTTAATTAATAATAACTAATAGGGGAATTTACATAGATAGCACTAGATACTTTTCTATTTACATATCTAACCCCCCAAACTCCCTTATTTGCCTATCTAGAACTCAAAACTATTTTAAGCCATAAAAAATCGCATTTCGGTATCTTTCCTTTTTCCGTTAAATTCTTTCTCATACAACCTCCCCTTTCTTTCTTGATCCTTCCTCTTCCTGCCGACATCACTTCTAAGCACTGCCATCTACTATTCCTCTCCTCGTCACCGATGCGATAGAGCAAGCCACCACCGCAGGATTTCTCAGAACTGCAGCCTCTTACCAAACTAGCCTCGATAGCCATAATCGACATATCATAATCACCATTTAAGCTGTCTACGTATGATGAGCAACCAGCTCTACTGCATAGACNGGCAGATTTTCTAAGCGCCATCCACTTGAGCGCTTTGATTGCGCAGCTAACTCAATTTTAATAAGAATATTAATTAAATGTGCTCACTTCTAAATATTTGTCCACATTTGCTTATTTTAAGAGTTTGTTTGAGATGGTTTCAGCTTTTGGGGAAGTGATTGCAAAGATTTGATGGAGAAAAAGTTTCTTAGAAAATTATGGTGAGAAATATATATAAATATATATATTAAAAAAATCATATAGCTGTACTTTTAGAGCCAACTCAAGTTGGAAAAAATAACTTTTCAATACAAAAATCTCTAGGAAACATTGAGAAAAGAGTTCATCAGATTGAACTGTGATGACAGTCGAAAATGCAAAGCAGATAGAAAGTTATCTGAAAGAAATCTAAAGTATGAGAACTTTTTAATAATAGATATTTACAGTATTCAATATCTGTTTAAAATTTTTATCTTTAGAATGAGTTAAATTACAGAGACAATAGAGGGGAATATTTGATAGATCGTGTTTATTTTAAAACGGGTCAAATAATGTTGAAAATAACGTGACAATTAATTGAAATTATTGATAACAATTAATAAAATGTTAACATGAAAGACTTTAAGCAAATTCTCTTGATTGTCATTTCTTATACTATCACCCTTACAGTTTTCATTATAAATATGCTTCTTTTAAGGAGCTCATAGTTTAAATTCTAAGATATTAAACATAATTAATGAAGTAAAAATTTAATCCGACATCAAATCAACATGAACCAAACTCGAAAAATCTGAGTTTAGCTTGACCCGATTAATTTTTGGGTCGAGTAAGAAATTCACAACATTTTTGTAAGTCATGTTCCGGTTGACCTGTCGATTTAAAATTGACCTAAAACTAACTAAACCATCAAAAATTGACACTCAAACTCAAAATCGACTTGAGTTCCACCTAAATTTGACCCAAACAGCTTATTAAATTGGTTTTGCAGGTCAGATATAGATACGTCGGTTTGAAGGTAAGTCATATTCTAACTGAACTTTCAAACATGTTTCATAATTGAGTCAGGTTCCGGTCAAACCCGTACCTACCCGCGAACCTAATCTGACACCCCTAAATAAAACAAGACCATCCCTTCTAGTTAGATCTTTTCAAAATATTCTTATTGAGTAACAAAAAAATATTGAATGTTTAGGGTTTATAAGAAACCCATGTTGTGTTCATGCTGAAGGACTCCAAATAATTTTCAGACATAATGGCATGTCCAATAATTAAATTCAATTCTGAGGACAAAATATTATACTACGTTAGGCATGGATTAAATGCAGTCATATATTATTTTTGTCAATAGTANTCCAAATAATTTTCAGACATAATGGCATGTCCAATAATTAAATTCAATTCTGAGGACAAAATATTATACTACATTAGGCATGGATTAAATGCAGTCATATATTATTTTTGTCAATAGTTTGGCATAAAATGTTCTTCCAAACGAGCATGGAATCAACATGGACTGGCTTTTTATCCAACTTGCATGTCACGCACAAGGGAGGATTAAGAACATATTTTTTCTCGGTCCTAATTAATGGCACGTGCAAAAATAACAATTTTCTACCAAAAAAATTTGGAATTTACTTGAATTTATTTTCATATGATTTGTTATTTGTAGTGAAGCATGAAATATGTTANAAATGTTCTTCCAAACGAGCATGGAATCAACATGGACTGGCTTTTTATCCAACTTGCATGTCACGCACAAGGCAGGATTAAGAACATATTTTTTTCTCGGTCCGAATTAATGGCACGTGCAAAAATAACAATTTTCTACCAAAAAATTTGGAATTTACTTGAATTTATTTTCATATGATTTCTTATTTATAGTGAAGCATGAAATATGTTGGTTAAAGTTGAAATATGGAGTTTGTAACTGACCTAACGGGTTCGTGAGATGGTTTGGGCTCCATAAGTGACTCATGAGCTAAGCTCAATGAGCTAACAAAATTAGCTCGAGCTAATCATGCATATATATATATATATTAAAAAAATAGAAATCATATTTTATATTTAATGATAAATGATTTATTATTATTTATTTTGTAATTATTCACTATATTTATTATTGATTATAATATAACTTGAATTAATATTATTTTTCATGTTTTATAATAACAAGAAGGTGGTTAGTGAGCCAGTTCCAACTAGTAAAATTAAATTGGAGCACAAGCTCAAATTTGATTAGTTAATCGTACTTGNGAATTAATATTATTTTTCATGTTTTATAATAACAAGAAGGTGGTTAGTGAGCCAGTTCCAACTAGTAAAATTGAATTGGAGCACAAGCTCAAATTTGATTAGTTAATCGTACTTAAATTCACTTAATGAAAAGTGGAAAGGGAGCTGAGGAGTCACGGCTCCACCTAAAAGTCTCGCAGGCTTGTAAGCATGTGATAGGTGTTTTAATAAAGCAAAATTNTAAATTCACTTAATGAAAAGTGGAAAGGGAGCTGAGGAGTCACGGCTCCACCTAAAAGTCTCGCAGGCTTGTCAGCATGTGATAGGTGTTTTAATAAAGCAAAATAGAGATTTTGACTTCCTTTTGGGCCTTTCTCACTCAAAAGTTAATTTCTTCCAAATTACATCTGCCCTTATTCTTACACATTTAGCAGCTTTCATTGATAAAATCAAGCATTTGATGTAATAAACCTAATCCGTTAAACTCCACGCATTTAGCAATAATAACAATTCTAGTATTGCAGTATATGGGCCTCAATGTAAAACTAAAAGTGTGTATAAAAGGAGTCACGCTCAGCTCGTGTTCGACACGTTTAAATTTCGAGCTAAAAAAGTGTGTTCATGTTCGGCTCGTTTGCTTAGCGAGCCGAACATGAGCCGTTCACGAAAAAAGAATTTTTTTGACAACCCTAATCACGTATTCATAAGATGTTAAAGATTGGGGCAAGATGTAAAACATCATTTGAATCTAAATTAATAATTTTTATTTTATTTTATTCATTAATATTTTTAATTGATTATAAATATTTGTAGCCTTGTAGTGAATTAATTTTTTTAAAAATAATAATTAGCAAAGATATATATATAATTGATTAGTAGTATTTCGAGCCAAAAATGAGCCGAACACGAATGAACAAATATTTGTTCGTTTTGTTCGTGTTTGGCCCGTTAACTTAGCGAACGAGTCGAACAAGAGCTTCTTAACGAGCCAAACACGAGCTGTTCACAAATAACAAACCATTTTGGCAGCCCTACGTGTACTTCTACACCAACAATACAAGTAGATTCGTGCTCAAATGTGTGAAATAATAATAATAATAATAATAATAATAATAGTAATAATAAGACTACTTCTGCCCTTGCTATAAACTCAATACACTCGTTAAAAACTGTACATATAAAGCAATACCACCAACTAAAATGTTAAGCTTGTATGCACAACTAAATCCACAGCATTGGAGATGAAACTTATTAGGGACTATTTGAGGTAGCTGATGCATCTTAATAAAGATGATTGTAAGACTAGTGAAAAAAACAACTTTTTAAAAAACTATAATAATTATAAATATATATTTTTTCAATAAAAATTATACAATATCTATCTTATTGCTACAGCATTTTAACAATTCAGATTGAAAAAAGCAATTTTTACCATATAAATTTGTAGAAAATAGCACGAATGATGTCGGTTTGAAACATAAAACAGACATAAATCTATCTCAAACAGACCCTCATTTAGCCAAAGGNTTTTGGGCCTTTCTCACTCAAAAGTTAATTTCTTCCAAATTACATCTGCCCTTATTCTTACACATTTAGCAGATTTCATTGATAAAATGAAGCCAAACAAGCATAAAAATAGAGAAATTTACATGCATATAAATAGAGAAATTTACATTTAGCAATAATAACAATTCTAGTATTGCAGTATATGGGCCTCGATGTAAAACTAAAAGTGCGTATAAATGAAGCCAAACTGAGCTCGTGTTTGGCTCGTTTATATTTCGAGCTAAAAAAGTGTGTTCATGTTCGGCTTGTTTGCTTAACAAGCAGAACATGAGCCGTTCACGAACAAAAATTTTTTTTGAGAACCCTAATCACGTATTCATAAGATGTTAAGGATTGGGGCAAGATGTAAAACATCATTTGAATCTAAATTAATAATTTTTATTCTATTTTATTCATTAATATTTTTAATTGATTATAAATATTTGTAGCCTTGTAGTGAATTAATTTTTTTAAAAATAATAATCAGCAAAGATATATATATAAATGATTAGTAGTATTTCGGCCAAAAACATGCAGAACGTGAAAGAACAAATATTTGTTCGTTTTGTTCGTGTTTGGCTCGTTAACTTAGCAAACGAGTCGAACATGAGCATCTTAACAAGCCGAACACGAGCTGTTCGCGAACAACGAGCTATTTTGGCAGCCATACGTGTAATTCTACACCAACAATACAAGTAGATTTGTACTCAAATGTGTGAAATAATAATAATAATAATAATAAGACTACTTCTGCCCCTGCTATAAACTCAATACACTAGTTAAAAACTGTATATATAAAGCAATACCACCAACTAAAATGTTAAGCTTGTATGCACAACTAAATCCACAGCATGGGAGATGAAACTTATTAGGGACTATTTGAAGTAGCTGAGGCATCTTCATAAAGATGATTGTAAGACTAGTGAAAAAAAAAACTTCTTCTTAAAAAACTATGAGAATTATAAATATATATTTTTTCAATAAAAATTATACAATATCTATCTTATTGCTACCGCATTTTAAGAATTCAGGTTGGAAAAAAGTAATTTTTACCACAAATTTGTAGAAAATAGCACGAATGATGTCGGTTTGAAACATAAAACAGACAGAAATTTATCTCAAACAGACCCTTATTTAGCCAAAGGCAATAAAACATTGTTGCAGTTAGTCTGTTTCTTATGCATCAATGAATTAAGACTAGACATCGAAGGCTTTAGTCTTAAAATTTGTNATCCACAGCATTGGAGATGAAACTTATTAGGGACTATTTGAGGTAGCTGATGCATCTTAATAAAGATGATTGCAAGACTAGTGAAAAAAACAACTTTTTAAAAACTATGATAATTATAAATATTAATTTTTTCAATAAAAATTATATGATAAATTTGTAGAAAATAGCATGAATGATGTCGGCTTGAAACATAAAACAGACATAAATCTATCTCAAAGAGACCCTTATTTAGCCAAAATCAACAAAACCTTGTTGCAGTTAGTCTGTTTCTTATGCATCCATGAATTAAGACTAGACATAGAAGGCTTTAGTCTTAAAACTTGCAATATTTAATCACAATACAAGGTACGGTATAGGGGCTCATAACCTCATTGCAAAAACTGAATATCTTTCTTTATGAGACCGCGACAAAAATATCAAACCCAGTAGATCCTTCTTATAAGAAGAATGAAAATAAGAGTTATTTACTTGTTTGATAACTCGAAACTCGAAAATTCTAAGCAACAGCCTGAACAGCCCTATCAAAACTCTCCTCTGCTGAAGATATCCGTTTGACTAGCTCGTGATTAGGATGAGAAAGCTTCAACTGACTGCAAAAAATGTACAAAAAGAAAGAAATTAACAGATTTTCATTTCAGTGATGGAAACTAGAAGGCAGTGCTTGAACTGATAGCAGGATTGGAAAGTGAAGCAACTGAAGAGAAATTCGATTGATTTGTGGTTCCTAAGCTTCATTTTTTTTTTTTTTCATGATTAAAGTTTCCTTTCTCTAATTCCTAAAATCTATGAGGGCCTAAAACCTAAAATTGCAAAACCAACAATTTTTTACATCTAAATTTAATTAATAATAACTAATAGGGGAATTTACATATATAGCACTAGATACTTTTCTATTTACATATCTAACCCCCCAAACTCCCTTATTTGCCTATCTAGAACTCAAAACTATTTTAAGCCATCAAAAATCGCATTTCGGTATCTTTGCTTTTTCCGTTAAATTCTTTCTCATACAACCTCCCCTTTCTTTCTTGATCCTTCCTCTTCCTGCCGACATCACTTCTAAGCACTGCCATCTACTATTCCTCTCCTCGTCACCGATGCGATAGAGCAAGCCACCACCGCAGGATTTCTCAGAACTGCAGCCTCTTACCAAACTAGCCTCGATAGCCATAATCGACATATCCTAATCACCATTTAAGCTGTCTACGTATGATGAGCAACCAGCTCTACTGCATAGACGAAGATATTGAGAACCTAAGCTACTTCAATTAGATTCCAGGATGCAGAAGTTGCTCACCAGAAAACTTGACCCTCTAAATCTAATGCTAGATATTGCTGCGGAACAATGTGGACGGTTGGATTCNTCAAGACCCTGATACATTAACACCCATCTCCCAATGATGGAATCATCAAACACAAATTTCTAATTGATGTAAATCCTTCATCCAACACCTACACTCTGCAAGCCAAATCCATCCTATATATATTGCTAGAGTAATAATTGGTTGCTCCATGTTAAAAATAGACATCCATCCAACCTCCACATCAACTTGCTAGTTCAAGTTCATTTAAAGCTCACAAAGGCGCCAACCCTAGACCAAATTGTCCATATGATCACACATAAAAATCTCATGGCAATAACAACATTCAAAACCTTTAGGGCTAGTGATCATAATTGAAACAAGCTAGTAAACCACAACTCGAGTAAAGAGCTTCGTAGTAATATTCCCTAATGGTTATGTGTATGAGTTGTAAGCCAAACGTTCTTAATCTTTTAATTGAGATAGGCCTTGAATTGGCTTCCTAAAAATAAAGCCGTTCTCCCAGGCCTATGAGGTTCACATGAATGAAGCCACCTATGGCTATTGATAAGAATTGTCTTGTTAAGCTCAAGTCCATTAATAAAATATGCAAGGATTGATGAAACCAAGGGGTATTTAAACCCCAGTTTTTGATCAAGTTTGTTATAATGTCACAACCATCTAGTTTCAGCCGATAACAACTCTAATCTATCCCTAGGCGGCGTTTGGCTGCAGCTGTAGATTTACATTATGTAGGATTTATTAAATCCGCAAAATCTGCCAAAGCTCGCGATGGAGATGGAGCACGCGAGCAACGGCAGAGTAAATCCGCAAAATCAGCCTCATAATAGGATTTGACAAATCTGAATTTACATCTAAAAGAAGACGGAACGGNAAAATGTACAAAAAGAAAGAAATTAACAGATTTTCATTTCAGTGATGGAAACTAGAAGGCAGTGCTTGAACTGATAGCAGGATTGGAAAGTGAAGCAACTGAAGAGAAATTCGATTGATTTGTGGTTCCTAAGCTTCANTATATTTATACTTTCTTTCTTTTTTTTTACCCAATTTTAGAATGTGAGCGGTCTAAATCGCAAAAGTTAAATGGAGCCAATTAGATGGGGTTAGATTCCGTTCAATTTTGAATAATTAAAATTGATGCGTGGAGTCGCAGAGTATCGCCTTAGCGTGATAAGAAAATTTAACACACACATAGAAAATAAAAAAACAATCAATGATGATATTAGAAGTTTTTATGTGGAAAATGCGAAAAGGAAAAAATCAGTCTCACTTGGCTGAATATTTTACTATAAAAAGATGATTACAATTACAACCACTTGCCCCACAGACGAGAATAAGTTACTATGTTTCCCAAGTTACATCGTCGAGTGGCTGCCACCGATATTGATTGGCAGCATTCGGTCGATGATGATCGATAGTGCTTGTTGGTGGTCGACGGCTATCAGTGGTGGTTAGGATTCGTGTGGACTCTTCAAACAACCCATGTTCGCCTCGTTCGTTAAGCCTAATGTGTCGAACACAAACAAATTTTTAAGCTCATTTAGCCGAACACAAACAAAAGTTTGTTCGCTCGTGTTCGGTTTGAATTGGCTCTAAAATAAATAAATATATATATAATAAATATTCATAAAATTAAATATTATAAATTATAATTAATCAATTTTTTTAAAATAAATTATCATATTTTAATATATATACCATATAATGAAAAAAACCCTAACCCTGCCCTCCCCACTCCAAGTCCCCATTCCCTTCTCGAAAGTTCTCGGGTTCGTCTGCCTCTCCCTCTTATGACTCTTCTCCTTCTTCTCTCAAAATCCTTTCTGCCGCAAGAGCTTAAGGTTTACAATCTGTGTTAGTCTTCTTCTATTTCTCCTCGGATAGTCAGTGTTGGCTAGATTGCTCGATATTCCTGCTTGGTTGATTGTTTGGCTAGCTAGGTGTTATCCCTGAGTATATTTTCTCTAATATTTCATATTTTTCTTCATATTCCCCTCTTATCTTAAATTTTCTTAATTGTCTTTTAGATTTATTCAGATTTTTTGAGTTAAACTTAGTTTTGTAGGATTTTGGCAATAAAAGCTTGTATTTTGCATTTATATTTGTTTTTTTTATGGATGAGATCTAACATAAGAATTTTGTTGTGACATTTAGTTCAGCTATTGTGCATTTGTGGGGTGATTCATACATGTTTAAGCATTTATGTTGTGGTTCGACTATTGCCTCAAAATCAGATTTTTTTTTTCATGGATGACTTTGTGAAGAATACACTCTTCTTTCCCTTACTTTTTCAAAACACTAACATCTCTTTTTCTAAAGTTTTTTTGAATTTTATCAGTTTCACTTTTGTGATTTATTCAAAACAATACATGCATCTTTGTGAAGTGCATGTACATGGATGTATTATGCTCATTCCGCCAAATCCTAATGCATGATTTTATGCATGCTAAAAAAATAATATGTTGCTCAACGCTCAACTTAAAGCATTAAGTTGGCTTAACTTGTTTTTGAACAAAAGAGTACAAGTACATTGAGCATAATCCAACTTTAATATTTTGATACTAAGTTCTGACCAGTTTATATTATATTCTCCTGTTTAAATTTTGTTCCCTAGTTGTATAATAGTATGCTAACATGAATGGACGTTAATTCTGTTCAGCCTATTAAATTTAAAGTGCTACACATTCTCTACGTTTGATTTCTTATTTTTTAACATGTTTATCTATAGCTTGCTTAATAAAATTTTAAGTTATCATAATACTACCATACCACCACAATACAACCATATTTTTATCACAATAACACCATAATATTATACTAATAACACCGCTATACAACCTCATTATTACTCCCACATTACAACCACTAATGTCACCACAATACAACTATATTTTTATCACAATAATGTCATAATACCACACTAATAACGCCACTATACAATCATACTATTAACCCACATTAAAATCACTAATAACCACAACACAACCACATTTGTATCACAATAACACCATCATAATACACCAATACTACAACTATATAATCAAACTATTAACACAATATTACAACCACTAGTAACACCAAAATACAACCATATTTTAATCACAATACCATCATAATATCACGATAACACCGCCATACAACCACACTATTAACCCCACAATACAACCACTAAAAACACCACAATATAACCATGTTTGTATCACAAAAACACCATAATATTATACTAATAACACCATAATATAGCCATACAATCACACTAATAACACCATACTAATATACTAATAATATCATACTATTTTATGTTCAATTTCTTGTTGAAGTTGCTGTCACTATTCAAACTTGGGAAATACCTGCATGCATCAATTGGTTATTCTTCGTTGATGTTATTCTTGCTCGTTATTCTTAGCTTATCAAGGGATAACTGGATATTCCGATTCAAACTTAGCATCCCATATGTCCTTAATGCTTTACAAATAACATTTACAGATATTTTTGTTCATATAAGATGTATTTTATGTTCAATTTCTTGCCGAACCTTCTGTCACTATTCAAACTTGGGAAATAACTGCATGCATCAATTGGTTATTCTTCGCTGATGTTACTCTTGGCTGGTTATTCTCAACTTATCAAGAGATAACTTGATATTTTTATTCAAGCTTAGCATCCCATAGATCCTCGATGCTTTTCTTGGGTCATCAACTTCTTGGCATCTCACACTATCACAAATTGGAAAGTTATGTTTAGGAATTCTCTGATATTCTTCTCGATCTTCTAACTTGTAAAGCATTCAAGGGATATATGGCACTTGAGTATGTAACATCGGGCTACTTGGCATTAAAGGCAGATGTATACAGTTTTGGCATTGTGGCATTGCTGCATTGCAAATAATTACTGGTAGGAGTGTCACCAAGCTAACGGACCTAGGAAATCTCCACCTTTTGGACTGGGTAAGGATTTGTTTAGGATCATTTTTGTTTTTGAGAACTTGGTAGGCGCACATTCTAAAAAGAAATGGGAGATACTGTTGCTTGTTGATTCAACTATTACGCACAAGCATCTGACTCAGGAAATCTGGTGGAATCCTGATGGCAATGAGACTTCTACTTCAGAAAACCTGATATAACCATTGCACTGATGTTGTTGATGATTATGGTACTTAAAAAACTTTAAACTGTCTTTTTCTGTCAAGACTTCAGGTTAATGTCTGGCTATTGCTTCTTATTTGTTATTATTTTTTGGGATAAGATTTTCTGCTATTAGTGTGACTAGAGTGATGGTATTCTTTAGGCTCAATTTGTTTATTCATATGTGATGTTTTTATAAATATGAATTGCAGGTACAAAATCATCATTGATTCATCGTCATTCTCTAATCACTACTTATTGGATTGTCGAACATACAAATCAAAGAATTAGTACAAAGTCGGAGTTTAAATTTAATGTTTTTTTTTTTTTTTNAAAGTCGGAGTTTAAATTTAATTTTTTTTTTTTTTTTTTGATTTTTTAGAGTTGATGTAAGTCATAAGTGTATGTGTATCAAAAAATAAATGCAATTCTTTGGGGATAAATATAATTCTTTTTGTGTAAAATTTTGTATAATTTGATTTTTATTTGGGATTTTATTTGTAATTTTTGTATTCTTGTTTAATTTGTAAATTGTAAAAGTAGAAATAAAGTTGTTCTTATTTTATAAAATTTTGTAAAAAAATATTAATATTCTTTTTTTTTTTTGTAAAATTTTGTATGAAATTTATTTGTAAATTTTTTTTAGTTAATATATGTTTTATGATATTTTTTCTTGATATTTGTTTGGAATTAAATTATTAATATAAAGTCTATTTTTAGAAAAAAAATTAGTATTTTTTATTTTGTTTTAAAAAATTAATTATTATAGTAATTTTATATTATAACGAGTCAATTTGGAGCCGAACACGAACATCAATAAGTTTTTCTAGTCGAACACGAACATGAATAAGTTTTTCGAGTCAAACACGAACACACTGTTCACAAGCTGTTTCAAACACAAGCCAATTTCGAATGAGTCGAACATGAGTCAAGCCTGAGCTCGCTCATGCTCAGCTCGTTTACAGCCCTAGTGGTAGTCGATGGAGATTGGTGGTGGTCGACGGCGGTAGAAGTGCTCGACGACAATCGGTGGTTATCGACTACGGTCAGCGGTGGTCGACGGCGACAGGAGTGGTGTTGGAATTCAGTTTCTTCTCAAATGTTCAAGTTCTTTCTCAAGTCTTAAGCTTTTCTCCCCTTCTCCCCTCTCATGAGAGGGATGTAACTCTATTGATAGAGTCACAGCTTCAATAAATGAGAAAATATGAACCACTTTGATTGGTCGGCTCAAAGGGTTTGCCTCAATCATATGATGCTTGATGGACATTTGAGTGCATTAATAATGTCAAAATTAAGCGATCTTAAGCCCATTGTATTCATCTCACCGAGACGCTCAATTTGACTATAAACTTTTTGGATTTGACATCTATTTGACCTCATAAAAGTGTCCGAAAAACTTTCAAACTTGGTTTAATGACTTGATTAGGAATCGATTTGGTTCAGATTGCATCAAAATTGGCATCATTGTGCCTGTCTCGTCGAGCGGTCAATTAGCTATAAATCTATTGAAATCGAAGCTCTGGATGAATTTTTATCGAGATTTAAATATTTCATTCTCAAAATGTTACCTCAACAATTTATTTTCTTTTGTATTAAATTTTTTGTTATTCGATTTTTAATTATTATTAATTCAAATAAGCCGAAAATTTGAATAATATTAGGTCTGGAAAATTAAAATTTTCTTGAACTGGAGTATTTATTACCTGCTACATGTGACATGGCTCGGCTATTCTGTTCATTTCACAATCTATTAGAGGGAGAGGTAGATTGTGAGTAGAATTTCTTGAAATAAAACTATCTTTGAAATTAGTTTGTTTTCATTACTAGGCAGGGAGGTAACCAAAATGTGTTAATTAGAGATGTGGAGAAATTAGAAGGGTGATAAGTGTTTTTTTGTGGATGAGATGATGACAAGTTGATTGAGCATTTTCCTCTCATACCCAAAAATAATCTTATTAAAAAATATTTATTTTTATTATTAGTAACTTCTTATAAAATTATAATATATCTTTTTGAATTTCATTATTTATCATAAATAGCTTGCAAAAAAATGTCCATGAAAGTTCTAATAGCTTTGAGATAATTGATGTGTTATCAAGAAGTTTTGCGTTTGACATGAATCTAGATGTGTTTTTGAATAAAAAATATTCATATTCAATTAAAGATTATTCCAAGCCTCGATTTTAACAAGTTTATAGTCAAATTGGTTAATCATCTCTACAAGTTGAACCCGATAATACCAAAATTGGTCAAATGCGAGTTCAATCTGGTTTAGATAAATCAATTAAGACATATTTAGAAGCTTCAGACTATTAAGTGAATGATTAAATGAACTTTAAATTTAACATACATATAGTCAAATTGAGCGTCTGGACGAGAGGAATTCAACAAGCCCAAAATCTCTCAAGTTCGAGGTCATTAAGGCCCTCAAATTATCAAATGAAAACCGCATGATCAAAGGGGACCGTTGTGGGTTATTTAATAGGTGGTTACGAAAATTATTCACCAAAGAACCAAAATGCACTCTCCCCCCAAATTATAAATAGATCATCTCTCTTCATTTGAGGGGAGAGGAGATGAACTTGAATTCTAGTGTTTTGAACCGAAGACTAGAAGATAACTTCCGACCTCCATAGCCGCTGATCATCGTCTGCTGCCACTGTGAACTACTGTTAGCCGCCCCTGCTCACAACTGCCAATGAACTCCACTTACTAATAATATATCCTAAATACGGTGTAACAAATAACGCGGTATTAAAGACCCGAGAATAACTTTTAGCCTCCGTAACCGTCGACTACGCCTGCTTGTTAACATCATATCCTAAATACAACAATAGCATATAACATTATATTTAAGAATCGATGATAACCTATAGCCTTCATAGCCCCCTAGGACCATTACTTGTATATAACATATCCCATATGCGATTGTAACATATTGAAGACTCGACGATAACTTCCGGCCTTCATACCGGCTGATCACCGTCGACCATCATAGATCGTTACCGTCAACCGTCGTCGACCACTAGCCATTAACGACCACTGCTTATGACCATCATAGTCAGAATAAGACTATAGTTGTAATCTCATCTTATCTAATTCAGGAGAAGAGCGAACTTATATACTCACAATTACATAGTGAATTATTCTAGATAGGCTAGTCCCCGTGATTTTATTCTTTTCAAGAGTTTTTCACATGAAAATCTTGGCGTCTCCTTCTGCTTCTTTTCAATTATTATTCTGTGTGTCGAATTTTCCAGCTTGTAACAATCATAAAAGCTACCAGTCATACTAAATTTGAACTAAAGCCTGTATAACATGCGAGTAATATATAATATAAACTCTTGTTGACCTCGTCGAGCAATAAACTAACTCATTAATTCAATTACAAATTAAGTTGAGCTGAGTCGACTCGGCCGATTCAATCTAGACTCTAAATCGCATGATTTTACCATTGTCAGATTTATCTTGATATAATTATTCCCTTAATGTGTGAAATTTAGTTGCTGATCAAATAGTGAAAAAAAAACATAGAATAGTTCCGAATTTTAAAGCATATGATGAAGAGAGCATAATACATCATGCAAACAAAATATATCATTTATTGACACATTTGGCGTTTTCAAACACGAACTGAATTTAAATTGTAATTTAATAAAGATGCTGCGCAATTTCGTAAGATTAACGACGATGTCAATGGCAACAGTGCGTAGCAAAGTCGTGACATATTTTACACGAAATATATTATTTAATGCCACCGACCGATTTTTAGATTAAACTTTCTTTTCATTTTGTTAATATTTTAGATGATTTATGGGCTTTATATGTAAATATAAAAGTTTTGGTATGTTATAATGTAAATAGATATATTTACAAAACAAGCTTTTAAATATGATTTAAATGACTAAATTGCAAAAGAGAGAAGGATTGATGAAAAAATAATAAATTCAAACTTAACTTAGGGTTCGTTTGAGGCAGCTTATTTGGTGTGGCGCACTGGACTTTTTGGGTAAACGCAACTTATGTGTTTTGAAAAAACTAAAAAACAGTGTTTTCACACCGCACATATCTACGTGCGGTGACAGCTTTCTGGCAACGGTCTGACTTTTCCAAAAAAAATAAAAATTTCTAATAGCTAATGCACCCAGTTTTAATCAGTTTATCATCAGATTATTTCATTAGTTGCAGCTGCCCAAATAGACCCTTAAGCTTGGATCAAATATTCATTGAATTTGACCAACCTTAAGCTTTGATCAATATAAAATTAAGGAGGAAATGCAGAATTTGCATCTGGGAAGTTCCTTTGGAAATGAATGAAAAGAATTTAGAAAGAAACCAACCGAGAGAAAACTTTAGACTATTGGGTTTAGTACACCTCATCAATTAGGCAGATTTTCTAAGCGCCATCCATTTGAGCGCTTTGATTGCGCAGCTAACTCAATTTATATAAGAATTTTATTAAATGTGCTCACTTATTTGTCCACATTTGCTTATTTTAAGAGTTTGTTTTGAGATGGTTTCAGCTTTTGGGGAAGTGATTGCAAAGCTTTGGTTGAGAAAAAATTTCTTAGAAAATTATGGTGAGAATTATATATATATATATATATATCATATAGCTGTTTTTCTAGAGCCAACTCAAGTTGGAATAAACAACTTTTCAATACAAAAATCTCTAGGCAACATTGAGAAAATAGATCATCAAATTGAACTGTGATGACAGTGTAAAATGCGAAGCAGATAGAAAGTTATGTGAAAGAAATCTAAAGTATGAGAATTTTTTAATAATAGCTATTTATAGTATTCAATATCTATTTAAAATTTTTATCTTTAGAATTAGTTAAATTATAGAGACAAATAGAGGGGAATATTCGATAGATCGTGTTTATTTTAAAACAGATCAAATAATGTGACAATTAATTGAAATTATTGATAACAATTAATAAACTGTTAACATAAAATTACAAGGACTTTAAGCAAATTCTCTCGATTGTCATTTCTTATACTATACCCATACAGTTTTCATTATAAATATGTNTTTCAAACAAACTAAATTTCAAATGAACCGAACAAGAACACAAGCTCTGCTCGTTCGTGTTCGGTTCGTTTACACCCCTAGGCGTATCAACCATTTTCTTTTATATCAAAATTTTTGTTATTCGATTTTTAATTATTATTAATTCAAATAAACCGAAAATTTGAATAATATTAGGTTTGGAAAATTAAAATCTTCTTGAACTGGAGTATTTATTACCTGCTACATGTGACATGGCTCTGCTATTCTGTTCATTTCACAATCTATTAGAGGGAGAGGTAGATTGTGAGTAGAATTTCTTGAAATAAAACTATCTTTGAAATTAGTTTGTTTTCATTACAAGGCAGAGAGGTAACCTGTTAATTAGAGATGTGGAGAAATTAGAAGGGTGATAAGTGTTTTTTTGTGGATGAGATGATGACAAGTTGATTGAGCATTTTCCTCTCAAACCCAAAAAATAATCTTATTAAAAAATATTTATTTTTATTATTAGTAGCTTCTCATAAGATTATAATATATCTTTTTGAATTTCATTATTTATCATAAATAGCTTGTGAAAAAAATGTCCATGGAAGTTCTAATAGCTTTGAGATAATTGATGTGTTATCAAGAAATTTTGTGTTTGACATGAATCTAGATGTGTTTTTGAATAAAAATATTCAGATTCAAATTTAAGATTATTCAAAGCCTCGATTTTAGCAAGTTTATAGCCATATTGGCTAATCATCTCTACAAGTTGAACCTGATGATACCAAAATTGGTCAAATGCGAGTTCAATCTGGTTTAGATAAATCAATTAAGACATATTTAGAAGCTTTAGACTATTAATTGAATGATCAAATGAAATCCAAATTTAGCATGCAAGTAGTTGAATTGAGCGCCTGGACGAGAGGAATTCAACGAGCCCAAAATCTCTCAATTTCGTGGTCATTAAGGCCCTCAAATTATCAAATAAAAACCACATGATCAAAGGGGACCATTGTGGGTTATTTAATAGGTGGTTACGAAAATCATTCACCAACGAACCAAAATGCACTCTCCCCCCAAATTATAAATAGATCATCTTTCTTCACTTGAGGGGAGAGGAGATGAACTTGAATTCCAGTGTTTTGAACCGAAGACTAGAAGATAACTTCCGACCTCCATAGCCACTGATCATCGTCTGCCGCCACTGTGAACTACTGTTATCCGCCCCTGCTCACAGCTGTCAATGAACTCTACTTACTAATAATATATCTTAAATATGGTGTAACAAATAATGTGATATTAAAGACTCGAGAATAACTTTCAGCCTCTATAACCGTCGACTACGCCTGCTTGTTAACATCATATCCTAAATACAATAATAACATATAACATTATATTTAAGAATCAATGATAACCTATGGTCTTCATAGTCGCCTAGGACCATTACTTGTATATAACATATCCCAAATGCAATTGTAACATATTGAAGACTCGACGATAACTTCCGGCCTTCATACCGGCTGATCACCCTCGACCATCATAGATCGTTACCGTCAACCGTCGTCGACCACTAGCCATTAACGACCACTGCTTATGACCATCATAGTCAGAATAAGACTATAGTTGTAATCTCATCTTATCTAATTCAGGAGAAGAGCGAACTTATATACTCACAATTACATAGTGAATTATTCTAGATAGGCTAGTCCCCGTGATTTTACTCTTTTCAAGAGTTTTTCACATAGTCAATTATTATTCTGTGTGTCGAATTTTCCAGCTTGTAACAATCATAAAAGCTACCGGTCATATTAAATTTGAACTAAAGCTTGTATAACATACGAGTAATATATAATATAAACTCTTGTTGACCTCGTCGAGCAATAAACTAACTCATTAATTCAATTACAAATTAAGTTGAGCTGAGTCGACTCGACCGACTCAATCTAGACTCTAAATCGCATGATTTTACCATTGTCGGATTTATCTTGATATAATTATTCCCTTAATGTGTGAAATTTAGTTGCTGATCAAATAGTGAAAAAAAAAACATAGAATAGTTCCGAATTTTAAAGCATATGATGAAGAGAGCATGATACATCATGCAGACAAAATATATCATTTATTGACACATTTGGCGTTTTCAAACACGAACTGATTTAAATTGTAATTTAATAAAGATGCTGCGCAATTTCGTAAGATTAACGACGATGTCAGTGGCAACAGTGCGTAGCAAAGTCGTGACATATTTTGCACGAAATATATTATTTAATGCCACCGACTGATTTTCAGATTAAACTTTCTTTTCATTTTGTTAATATTTTAGATGATTTATGGGCTTTCTATGTAAATATAAAAGTTTTGGTATGTTATAATGTAAATAGATATATTTACAAAACAAGCTTTAAATATGATTTAAATGACTAAATTGCAAAAGAGAGAAGGATTGATGAAAAAATAATAAATTCAAACTTAACTTAGGGTCCGTTTGAGGCGGCTTATTTGGTGCGGCGGCGTTTTGAAGACACACATGGATTGTTTGGGTAAACTGTGTTTTGACAACTTATGCGTTTTGAAAACGCTAAAAAGCAGTGTTTTCATGCCGCACCTATCTAGGTGCGGTGACAGCTTTCTGGCAACGGTCTGACAGCTAATGCACCCAGTTTTAATCAGTTTATCAGCAGATTATTCAATTAGTTGCAGCTGCTTGAACAGACCCTTAAGCTTGGATCAAATATTCACTGAATTTGACCAACCTTAAGCTTTGATCAATATAAAATTAAGGAGGAAATGCAGAATTTGCATCTGGGAAGTTCCTTTGGAAATGAATGAAAAGAATTTAGAAAGAAACCAACCGAGAGAAAACTTTAGACTATTGGGTTTAGTACACCTCATCAATTAGGCAGATTTTCTAAGCGCCATCCACTTGAGCGCTTTGATTGCGCAGCTAACTCAATTTTAATAAGAATATTAATTAAATGTGCTCACTTCTAAATATTTGTCCACATTTGCTTATTTTAAGAGTTTGTTTGAGATGGTTTCAGCTTTTGGGGAAGTGATTGCAAAGATTTGATGGAGAAAAAGTTTCTTAGAAAATTATGGTGAGAAATATATATAAATATATATATTAAAAAAATCATATAGCTGTACTTTTAGAGCCAACNAATATTTAATCACAATACAAGGTACGGTATAGGGGCTCATAACCTCATTGCAAAAACTGAATATCTTTCGGTATGAGACCGCGACAAAAATATCAAACCCAGTAGATCCTTCTTATAAGAAGAATGAAAATAAGAGTTATTTACTTGTTTGATAACTCAAAACTCGAAAATTCTAAGCAACGGCCTGAACAGCCCTATCAAAACTCTCCTCTGCTGAAGATATCCGTTTGACTAGCTCGTGATTAGGATGAGAGAGCTTCAACTGACTGCAAAAAATGTACAAAAAGAAAGAAATTAACAGATTTTCATTTCAGTGATGAAAACTAGAAGGCAGTGTTTGAACTTATAGCATGATTGGAAAGTGAAGCAACTGAAGAGAAATTCAATTGATTTGTGATTCCTAAACTTCAATTTTTTTTTTTTTCATGATTAAAGTTTCCTTTCTCTAATTCCTAAAATCTATGAGGGCCTAAAACCTAAAATTGCAAAACCACCAATTTTTTACATCTAAATTTAATTAATAATAACTAATAGGGGAATTTACATATATAGCACTACAGACTTTTCTATTTATATATCTAACCACCCCCCAAACTCCCTTATTTGCCTACTAGAACTCAAAACTATTTTAAGCCATCAAAAATCGCATTTCGGTATCTTTACTTTTTCCGTTAAATTCTTTCTCATACAACCTTCCCTTTCTTTCTTGATCCTTCCTCTTCCTGCCGACATCACTTCTCAGCACCGCCATCTGCTATTCCTCTCCTCGTCACCAATGGGATAGAGCAAGCCACCACCGCAGGATTTCTCAGAACTGCAGCCTCTTACCAAACTAGCCTCCATAGCCATAATCGACATATCCTAATCACCATTTAAGCTGTCTTCGTATGATGAGCAACCATCTCTACTGCATAGATGAAGATATTGAGAACCTAAGCTACTTCAATTAGATTCCAGGATGCAGAAGTTGCTCACCAGAAAACTTGACCCCCTAAATCTAATGCTAGATATTGCTGCAGAACGATGTGAACGGTTGGATTCACAATTTCTTAATGGATGCAAGCAAAAGTGCTCAGGATCAGAGGTCAAAGTAACATGGAAGGATTAGCTGAACATTAACAAGTTCGGGAGACTGAAAACCTCCTGATGCTACCGCCGTCTCGCCGTAAGTATCGCAAGTATCGCCGGCCTTCCTCTCATATGCCCCCTTTATTGATCCTTGCTCTTCCAGCGATCGTCACTTCTCTTTTCGGCGAGCTCTCATTTTTTGGTGAGTCCTTGACGATCGCTAGCGTCCACAACAATCCTTCAAGGGAGTGCTATTTTTGATGCCTTAAAATAATTCTTGGTGTTATATAGGTAAATAAGGGAGTTTGAGTGTTGGATATGTAAATAGAAAAGTTTCAAGTTCTGTGTATGTAAAACTACAAAAAAAAATTAATCATTAATTGATAAAAATTTGGTTATAGATAATAGGAAAAAATATATCAGGCTTGAAAATTCTGGTAGAAATTGCCAAACAGTTTTACATAATCTACTAAATCCACTGCCGAACAGTTCTTGGAATTGAACCATTTCAAGATTTGCTAAATTTGTATTTACAGACATTTATTAAATCCCAATAACATAAATCCTAGAAATTGCCAAACAGCCCCTTAGTGTCAATGGGATTTGAGAACCAAAGATCGATTTATGGATGCATTCAGTTTGGCTGCCAGCAGACTTTGTGGCAGTTTATCAGGTTCCTTTTGGGTTTGAAAAGTTTATCAGTATTTTTCACAATTCTACTTCATTGGCAACGGCCAATAAAAAAGCTGCTTTCTGACAGCACTGCAGATGATGCTAGAAAAAACAGAAAATCTAGTTCCCTTAAACCAACACTAGCGACAGTAAAAACATCAATGACCAAACAAAACTATACTATCGGGAAAAAGATTTNAAACAGAAAATCTAGTTCCCTTAACCAACACTAGCGACAGTAATAACATCAATGACCAAACAAAACTATACTTTTGGAAAAAAGATTGNAAACAGAAAATCTAGTTCCCTTAACCAACACTAGCGACAGTAATAACATCAATGACCAAACAAAACTATACTATTGGAAAAAAGATTGACAATGAACCTATTAAAAAATGCACAGAGATTAAAATGCAGCTTATCATATTGTTTCCGGTCACTTACCTAAGGTACCGTGATGCAGATTTTCCTACATGAAGGCTGCAAACAACAAGGTTGGCAAGAGTCTCCGCATCTTTTGCATCCTTTACAAATCACAGAAACAATACTCTTACCTTAACAATAGCACAACCTCTCATGCAAAAACAAGATTATAATGCCCTATAAAAGCCAAGCACAGCCAATATGATATATAAAGGCTGACCTTGTTTAGTGCTTCAAGCAACAGAGTCTCAGCTTCATCAAAGCGTCCCATGTGCATGCAACATACGGCCTTTCCATTAAGAATCATCCCAGTCGTTTGATACTTCTCAGAAAAATCTTGGTAGATAAGATAACCTTCCTGAATTTTAGAACCACCCTGACAAAAGGCAGAAAAGGATCAATGAAATGAAAGCATAAAACATCCAGCAATAGAAATAACAGAAATCAATACTAACGACTGCGAGATTAAACCACGCATTAGCCAATTGTGTTAACGTATGGTCTTCATCAATTTGCTGCATGAGCTTTAGTTGTTTCTCTGCATAGTCTGACCGGTGCATCTTGATATATATCTGAACATTCAAAGCAAGCCTGCAAACAAGTCATTCAATTAAAATACAGAAGGATTTTGTATTTTAGTTTAGGTAGTAAATTAGGATGTTGTGCAGCATGAGAGTTCAAGTACAAAGGCAGGGTTGACTTTTTTGGAGATTGACCTTTTTGGCAAGTGTTCCCACTTCTCGAAGTACTCGGGGCTTTGAAATAAAAAGATGAATCTCTTTTCACATCACCATAATAAACTTGGATGGAGGATTACTTGAATTACCAAAAACCCTAGCTCAAGACCCTGATACATTAACACCCATCTCCCAATGATGGAATCATCAAACACAAATTTCTAATTGATGTAAATCCTTCATCCAACACCTACACTCTGCAAGCCAAATCCATCCTATATATATTGCTAGAGTAATAATTGGTTGCTCCATGTTAAAAATAGACATCCATCCAACCTCCACATCAACTTGCTAGTTCAAGTTCATTTAAAGCTCACAAAGGCGCCTACCCTAGACCAAATTGTCCATATGATCACACGTAAAAATCTCATGGCAATAACAACATTCAAAACCTTTAGGGCTAGTGATCATAATTGAAACAAGCTAGTAAACCACAACTCGAGTAAAGAGCTTCGTAGTAATATTCCCTAATGGTTATGTGTATGAGTTGGAAGCCAAACGTTCTTAATAGGGAATGAAACTCCTATCTTCATTGAGATAGGCCTTGAATTGGCTTCCTAAAAATAAAGCCGTTCTCCCAGGCATATGAGGTTCACATGAATGAAGCCACCTATGGCTATTGATAAGAATTGTCTTGTTAAGCTCAAGTCCATTAATAAAATATGCAAGGATTGATGACACCAAGGGGTATTTAAACACCAGTTTTTTATCAAGTTTGTTATAATGTCACAACCATTTAGTTTCAGCCGATAGCAACTCTAATCTATCCCTAGGCGGCGTTTGGCTGCAGCTGTAGATTTACATTATGTAGGATTTATTAAATCTGCAAAATCTGCCAAAGCTCGCGATGGAGATGGAGCACGCGAGCAAAGGCAGAGTAAATCCGCAAAATCAGCCTCATAATAGGATTTGATAAATCTGAATTTACATTGAAAAGGAGACGGAACGAGCGAAAAAGAAATTGAACGGGAAAGTGTTGGATTTAACGGAGAGTTGGATTTAGTTTTTCCTTTTTTGGTGTTTGACTGGATTTAGGAGAAATTCATGGCTAAATCTTGTTAAAAGTGTGCTACCAAACACCCCCTACATACAAACAGTAGTGGATTAGAACATAAGAGAGGGTATCACAACAAAATATTGTAAAGCCTAAAAATTAGTATTAATCAAAACTCAAAATTTATGTTTACAAAAATCAAATTTGTAGTTAATCATGAAGTCTTGCATCTCTAGAAAAGCTCAAATAAAAAATATAAGTCCGATATGAGAAAGGAAATAACCTCCTGAAAACTCAGCCTAAATCATTCTATAAACATAAAACTAGGTCATAATATTCAGATCTCATAGTAGTAATCCAAATACTATCATTAATACCGTGTTGCACCATCCAAGCAAAAATAAGACTAAAATTTTGAAGGAATAGAAACAGATAATAATGTGTTGTTTGCATCACATCAACTATATCAAACAAGAAAAAAGGGCTCAAAAGGTCATATATACACCTAGCTCCTATTATAAAAAAAGTACAATATAATACCGAATAAGCAATAGAAAAAATTTGAACGTAGCCCGAAAAAAATAAGAAAATGAAGATTGGCATGTAAAATATAAGATAACAGCACTTACAATTCCATAGTTCCTCCGGCGTTCGTATGTTTAAGTGCCTCATGGTAGTCTAGTTCATGCATGTATATGATCCCAGCAACTAAGCGAAGAACTGGATTATTTCCTATTGCCGCATCACTTAACCAGTCACGGAGACTTGAAATTGCAGAATCCTTCGGAAGCAGAACAGATATGGGTGAAAAAATCAAAATTTAATTGTCAGAAAGTTTCTATAAATAAAAGTTTAGAAAAAGAGTTTGAAGAAACAGAAAATCTTATTTAATGACAAAATTCTTCCCAGGGACTTATTCATTTTTATATAAATAGAAAAAAGGCAGAACATAAGTGGTGAAGAAAATACTTACAATTACAAAGAAACTTACACACCAAGCGAAGATCATTTCAAATGAACACAAAGCTAAGCAGGCACTTTGTTCTTCTTTTTTTCTTTTTTGAAAGCCAACATTGGTATACCAGGTTTTAAAATTTTATGAAAATAGCGTGATAATAATGAAGGTTTACCATTGAAATATTTATTAATATCATCGAAGAAATATTAAATCTCCTACCTTAAACCATTTTGTTGAACCAGATCACCAATGACAAAATGCACATGATTTATTAAGGTTATAAATATTCATGACGCGTTGCTTAAAACCATGGATATAAGTATCCAATAGGATTTGTCTTGTCTAAATGTGCAACTAAAAAACAAAGTTATAATAATACTCTCTGAAAAGTTTCATAGAAATCATCCCATGCCCATCCAACTTCAAAAATTATAGATTCATATATATAATCTCATGCTTATCCAACATCAGAAATTATACTGCTAAAGGTTCATAAATTAATCGACAGGAATAGTGAATGGCTGTCTGATTCAAAGTATCTAACAAAAACTTAAAAGTTAATGAAATTATATCATCATATGCCTTGCAAAATTTTAAACTTATCTTCGAGTATAGTCCCAACAAACAACTTTACTCTTATCTGGGCAAAAGGACCAGAACACCAACACGTACTTGGCTTTGGTATCTTTAAAATGGAGATCTAAGGTTCCAACCCTTCAAAGAGAATATTAATAAAAGAATAGAAACTGCCTCTAGTTTCATACAATCAACTAAAATTGATCGTGTCCCCACCCTCTCAAACATTTGATGCCCATGGCCCTACATCACCACCCTCAACCACATTTTTGCTGCTCTGTTGCCCAATCAACAACAAAACTCAGGTGAAAGATAAAGGTAAGCAGGAAATCTCAGATATCAAACAAAGGCCAAAAGGAAACCTCAGGGATTCATGTATATGATTCTATAAGGCTGTTTTGGTTCCTATTTACTAAACTAATGAGGATAAGCCACGTAATGCATCGCATAAATAGAATTTAAAAACAGCCTGCTAATGAATTACATTTTGTAGTATATCAATAGAACAAAAGCAAACTTCAAGGCATCTAAGGAAAAAATTCCAAGTTACCCGAACAACAAATCTAGTTCTAAAAAGTTGTGAACCAAATTGTTAACAACCTAACCTCAATCACAAGCATCATCTGCCTTACCCAACTATTTGGGCAACTTTAAGAATTCTTATTTTTAATTCATCTTTATTAAATCCGTAGAAGGCATTAACTTTATTTTGCACATCTTTCTACACAGATTCTAGATATTAACTTAATATACACTATTTTAGTTTTTATCGTTAATATTATCTTGTTATCTTACCCAAGCTACAAGTTTACTTTTCCCTAACAAATTTTTGGTGGCTAATCATTATTCAATGCATTCTTTCAAGTTCTTCTAATTGCAGTTCATAATCAAATCGAAAATATTCCTTTATCAAATAATTCCTGAGACACATCTCTACTTGAACAAATTCAAACTAACTTCTAAAAGTTATATCCCCGTCTAGATATTTAATCTTCTAGATCATAGAATCACAATATTTAAATACATTACATTTATGAATCCTTTTAACCTTTCAAAAAATAGATGTATAATTATCAATTTTACATATAATATATTCAATATTTCTTTTATTAATATCAATTACTTTTTTTCACAAAAAATTTTTAGTGTTTTAACTTTAGCTTAGTTCAATTAATCACTCACCAATTAGAATATGTTATTTGCAAATAGCATACACTAAAGTAGCTCAATTTAAATATCATTTGCAAACATCTCCATAATGAATAAAAAAAGAAAAAAACTCACAATGGTCCTTCATGTAATCCCATTGAAAGGAACTCTTTCATCATTTCATAACTAAATTTAATGCAAACATTAACACAATGATCCATTAAACATGTCTTAAATAACTCCAACATGTCATTGCTATACACCTTTCTTTAATGCGAATTGGATTAACTGTTGAATTATTCGATAAAATGCCATCTTAAGAAACAACAAGATCCTCTTTTCTCCTCATAATTTGCTCATTAATTTTGTAAACAAAAAAAAAGCCTTATGATGGATCTTCCTGGCTAAAAATCAAATTGATTCTCATATAACAAAGTAATTTTTAAGCCAATCACAAATCTCTCATATAACTTCATCATACAACTCATTACCTGTTTCGCCCAAAATGATCATAATCATGAACATCTTATTCTATTTTACTAGTAACTTAATGTTTTTTCTCTATTATTTGACATCTTAATCTTTAAAAACTAATTGAAAAAAATTATTAACCAAACTATTTTAATATCTCACAAAGCCTCCACATTGTAGTACATGTCACATTTCAGCCTAAAACTTTACCTTTACAAATTTTCATTACCAGCATAAGAAAAATGAATCTTCCCAACATAAAATCAAATTGTTTCTATGACACCAAAATGATTTTCCAAGTGTATCATACAATTTAATAGCTTAACTGACCAATAATTATCATAATCATGTGCATCATCTTTATTCTATTTTACAAGTACCTCAATGTTTCTTCTCACACAACATCTTAACCTTTGAAAATTAATTGAAAAAGCTTGTTAACCAAACCATTTAAATATCTCACAAAGCTCTCCAATCATAATAAATATCACATTTCAATGTAAGACTTTACATTTATGCATCTTCTTTTGTTCTTCAGAGCATACACATTATCGCTTTTATAGGTCAATCTACAGTATGCTTAATGATTATATTCATTTTATACTTACAAATTTTTTAAAAAAAATCTAAAATGATCAGTTAATAATTACTCTAAATAATATTTTTCTCATTCCTTGATCTGCATCATTAACTAAGAACCCATTATCTTTATTTTTTACAACAAACAACTTAACAAAAGTCTCAAAATAACATTTTTCTCATTCCTTGATCTCCATCTTTAACTAAGATCCCATTATCTTTATTTTCACAACAGACAATTAACAAAAGTCTCTCTAGAAACCATATCCCTTGTCATTGTTATTTTTTGTATCTCTTGTTCTTCAATTTCAGTATTTATATTTAATTTTAAAAAAGACTTGGTCTATCACATAACAAGAGAATTGTTGACATTGGCTTTGTTTAATAGCCTTTGGCAAGCCATTTAGCTTACTTGTATTCTAATAAAAATAAGGAGTTCATATATTTTGTCACTCTTTAAAATTATGTTTATCTTCCTCAAAAAACTTAACCTTCTCATTCCAATACTATAACTCCTTATATCAACTCTACTTCTACAGTCTAATAAAAGCTACATGAAATTCCTCTTAATGCAACAAGCCATATTGTCCCATGTCATCTTTGCTTAAAGCCTTAAACTATAATATTTCAATTTGCCATTCTTAATAGCCTAAATCAAAAGATTAACAAATTCTCATATTCTAAATTCCACAATCTTATCATCGAGAATTTACTACTTTTGATTTCCTTTTTTATACTTCCAACTCAAATATGCACATTCATGACTAATACTTTATATTGCACACAGCCAAACCTTCACTTGATTCTCCTTCTAATTTCTAAAAACATTTTACTTTCTTTATAGCCAAATTAAAATCTATTTGTGATTTGATAACCCCACTTTTGAATGTAAAAAAGCACTCTTCATAGTAGTTATAAAGTGTGCATTTAGTATGAAAAGATCACATGCTAATGGGATAGTTTCCCATATCACATTTCTACATCAAAGCCCATAAAAAAGCAATATTTAATGAATAAGGCTCCCACAATTGCTAGATACTAGGGCAGGGTGGAAGCTTATAAATCAAGATCTACTCCTACGTAAATCGACTATTTTTTTAGAATTAAAAGTATAATCTCCATATCACAATAGAAGCAATATAACCAATTCTAAAGGCCCGCCCTCTTACAAGTGCAGTAACCATACCAATAAGCATTTACTCCTAAAGTATACATCTCTTCACAAAATTGATTTGAGTATCTTCTAATTCAACTTGAGAAGCACAAGCAGTAATAGGAATAAAAATCTCCCAAACAAAAATAAGCTTGCTAGCAATCACCATGTCAAAAACACTATTTTCCTCAATTCATCATTAAACTGTATCCACTAGTAACCCTTCCTCATTCCATTTATAATTTTGCCAACTTTAAATAGCTTATAACCTTCCCAATTGAAATTTTTACTTTTCCATTTCGCTGATATAGTAATAATTTATTCTCAATGATGTCCATTAATTATATAGTCTTCCCATGTAACTACTCAAATTTCAAGTCAGAAAAATTTATACTCCGCGACCTACTAGTTCTCAGAAATCTATTTAGCAATTTACTCGGATGAAAATCAAAACCCCTAAAGATTTATGTTGACAAGCAGATATTCCTTAACCTTCTGAAGTNTTTACACGGATGAAAATTAAAACCCCTAAAGATTTATGTTGACAAGCAGATATTCCTTAACCTTCTGAAGAACAATCTGAATGTTAGTCTGGCCTCTATTTTCAAAGATCACAAATTAACCATACCCATTAACGCATTGCTAATTTAACATACTAATACCTAGGCAAAACTATAGTTAAAAAACTANTTTACACGGATGAAAATTAAAACCCCTAAAGATTTATGTTGACAAGCAGATATTCCTTAACCTTCTGAAGAAAAATCTGAATGTTAGTCTGGCCTCTATTTTCAAAGATCACAAATTAACCATGCCCATTAACGCATTGCTAATTTAACATACTAATACCTAGGCAAAACTAAAGTTAAAAAACTGACAACTTTGATCTTACACAAATTCTTTCCAAGAATCCACTGCAGCTGTTGCAATTCAACAACAATAGCCAGTATAATTTATCATCAAATTTAAATTATTTTCAGCAGAAAATTCTGATTGATCCATAAGCTACTCATATTCCGCATCGTACAACCAAAATCCTCGACTTCTAAGGTCCAAAGTTCCAGATCTGGGCATAACATAGCAACAATCTAATAAAAAAAAAACCACGAACCTTGTTGCCGGATAAATAGATAGCGAGCAACTTGACGGCTTGCAGCGCGGTCGGCGCAGAAGAATCGACCTCATCAATTACCAGCTGCGCAGGAAGATAAAGACAATTTCAGAGATATCAAATAATCGAAAAGGATCAGNAATTCTTTCCAAGAATCCACTGCAGCTGTTGCAATTCAACAACAATAGCCAGTATAATTTATCATGAAATTTGAATCATTTTCAGCAGAAAATTCTGATTGATCCATAAGCTACTCATCTTCCGCATCGTACAACCAAAATCCTCGACTTCTAAGGTCCAAAGTTCCAGATCTGGCAATAACATAGCAGACAATCTATAAAAAAAAAAACCACGAACCTTGTTGCCGGATAAATAGATAGCGAGCAACTTGACGGCTTGAAGCGCGGTCGGCGCAGAAGAATCGACCTCATCGATCACCAGCTACGCAGGAAAATAAAGAAAATTTCAGAGACATCAAATAATCGAAAAGGATCAANGTTGCCGGATAAATAGATAGCGAGCAACTTGACGGCTTGAAGCGCGGTCGGCGCAGAAGAATCGACCTCATCAATCACCAGCTGCGCAGGAAGACAAAGACAATTTCAGAGACATCAAATAATCGAAAAGGATCAAGCGAAGCAAGGTCGGGAGACGTGTAGAACCTGGTAGGAGCCGAGCGCGATGTAGGAACGGTAGACGAGGGAATCCCGCTCGATCGCCTCGTCAGTGGAGAGATGAGGAATGTCGCTGTTATTGATCGCCGCCTGGTAAGCGCCAATGTGGAAGTTATTGCGAAGGCCGAAGAGTAGATCCGGAGAAGTCGAAGCCATTAGCGCTCACAGAAAGCAGAAGCACGGAGAGGAAGACGTTGGTTTCTGCACATCTTATGGATTTAATAAAGTTAAAAAAAAATACCTTGAATTTTTTCTTTTCTTTTTTTTTAACTATTTTTTTAAATGTAATTATTATTTAAGTAATTAAAAATGTTNCGGAGAAGTCGAAGCCATTAGCGCTCACAGAAAGCAGAAGCAGGGAGAGGAAGACATGGGTTTCAGCAGTCATCTTATGGATTTAATAAAGATTAAAAAAAAAATTACCTTGAATTTTTTCTTTTCTTTTTTTTTTAAACTATTTTTTTAAATGTAATTATTATTTTAAGTAATTAAAATGTCNCGGAGAAGTCGAAGCCATTAGCGCTCACAGAAAGCAGAAGCAGGGAGAGGAAGACATGGGTTTCAGCAGTCACCTTATGGATTTAATAAAGAAAAACAAATACCTTGATTTTTTTCTTTTCTTTTTTTTTTAACTATTTTTTTAAATGTAATTATTATTTAAGTAATTAAAAATGTCTTAGATGATTTAATGTTTTTTTAATTATGATTAACAATTTTAAACAAGTATTAATGCTTATACATTTTAAGAAAATATGTTTATAAGATTAAAAATATGATTAAAAGGTGATTTGTATTTTCATTATAAATTTTATTTTGATAATTCTATATAAATATTTCAATTAAGGTTTTTTTTTCAAGAATGTGATTATTTATTTATGAGAATAAAAAANATGATTAAAAGGTGATTTGTATTTTCATTATAAATTTTATTTTGATAATTCTATATAAATATTTCAATTAAGTTTTTTTTCAAGAATGTGATTATATTTTTTTATGAGAATAAAAATNTTAAAAATATGATTAAAAGGTGATTTGTATTTTCATTATAAATTTTATTTTGATAATTCTATATAAATATTTTAATTAAGTTTTTTTTTCAAGAATGTGATTATATTTATTTATGAGAATAAAAATGTNATGATTTATTAAGGTTATAAATATTCATGACGCGTTGCTTAAAACCATGGATATAAGTATCCAATAGGATTTTTCTTGTCTAAATGTACAACTAACAAATTTATAATAATACTCTCTGAAAGGTTTCATAGAAATCATCCCATGCCCATCCAAAAAAATTATAGATTCATATATATAATCTCATGCTTATCCAACATCAGAAATTATACTGCTAAAGGTTCATAAATTAATCGACAGGAATAGTAAATGGCTGTCTGATTCAAAGAAGTATCTAACAAATACTTAAAAGTTAATGAAATTATATCATCATATGCCTTGCAAAATTTTAAACTTATCTTCGAGTATAGTCCCAACAAACAACTTTACTCTTATCTGGGCAAAAGGACCAGAACACCAACACGTACTTGGCTTTGGTATCTTTAAAATGGAGATCTAAGGTTCCAACCCTTCAAAGAGAATATTAATAAAAGAATAGAAACTGCCTCTAGTTTCATACAATCAACTAAAATTGATCGTGTCCCCACCCTCTCAAACATTTGATGCCCATGGCCCTACATCACCACCCTCAACCACATTTTTGCTGCTCTGTTGCCCAATCAACAACAAAACTCAGGTGAAAGATAAAGGTAAGCAGGAAAGCTCAGATATCAAACAAAGGCTAGGGATTCATGTATATGATTCTATAAGGCTGTTTTGGTTCCTATTTACTAAACTAATGAGGATAAGCCACGTAATGCATCGCATAAATAGAATTTAAAAACAGCCTGCTAATGAATTACATTTTGTAGTATATCAATAGAACAAAAGCAAACTTCAAGGCATCTAAGGAAAAATTTCCAAGTTCCCCGAACAACAAATCTAGTTCTAAAGAGTTGTGAACCAAATTGTAAACAACCTAACCTCAATCACAATCATCATCTGTCTTACCCAACTATTTGGGCAACTTTAAGAATTCTTATTTTTAATTCATCTTTATTAAATCCGTATAAGGCATTAACTTTATTTTGCACATCTTTCTATACAGATTCTAGATATTAACTTAATATACACCATTTTAGTTTTTATCGTTCATATTATCTTGTTATCTTACCCTTACAAGTTTACTTTTCCCTAACAAATTTTTGGTGGCTAATCATTATTCTATGCATTCTTTCAAGTTCTTCTAATTGCAGTTCATAATCAAATCGAAAATATTCCTTTATCAAATAATTCCTGAGACACATCTCTACTTGAACAAATTCAAACTAACTTCTAAAAGTTATATCCCCGTCTAGATATTTAATCTTCTAGATCATAGAATCACAATATTTAAATACATTACATTTATGAATCCTTTTAACCTTTCAAAAAATAGATGTATAATCATCAATTTTACATATAATATATTCAATATTTCTTTTATTAATATCAATTACTTGTTTTCACAAAAAAATTTTAGTGTTTTAACTTTAGCTTAGTTCAATTAATCACTCACCAATTAGAATATGTTATTTGCAAATAGCATACACTAAAGTAGCTCAATTTAAATATCATTTGCAAACATCTCCATAATGAATAAAAAAAGAAAAAAACTCACAATGGTCCTTCATGTAATCCCATTGAAAGCAACTCTTTCATCATTTCATAACTAAATTTAATGCAAACATTAACACGATGATCCATTAAACATGTCTTAAATAACTCCAACATGTCATTGCTATACACCTTTCTTTAATGCGAATTGGATTAACTGTTGAATTATTCGATAAAATGCCATCTTAAGAAACAACAAGATCCTTTTTTCTCCTCATAATTTGCTCATTAATTTTGTAAACAAAAACAAAAAGCCTTATGATGGATCTTCTGGCAAAAAATCAAATTGAAGTAATTTTTAAGCCAATCACAAATCTCTCATATAACTTCATCATACAACTCATTACCTGTTTCGCCCAAAATGATCATAATCATGAACATCTTATTCTATTTTACTAGTAACTTAATGTTTTTTCTCTAGTATTTGACAACTTAATTTTTAAAAATTAATTGAAAAAAATTATTAACCAAACTATTTTAATATCTAACAAAGCCTCCACATTGTAGTACATGTCACATTTCAGCCTAAAACTTTACCTTTACAAATTTTCATTACCAGCATAAGAAAAATGAATCTTCCCAACATAAAATCAAATTGTTTCTATGACACCAAAATGATTTTCCAAGTGTATCATACAATTTAATAGCTTAATTGACCAATAATTATCATAATCATGTGCATCATCTTTATTCTATTTTACAAGTACCTCAATGTTTCTTCTCACACAACATCTTAACCTTTGAAAATTAATTGAAAAAGCTTGTTAACCAAACCATTTAAATATCTCACAAAGCTCTCCAAATCATAATAAATATCACATTTCAATGTAAGAGTTTACATTTATGCATCTTCTTTTGTTCTTCAGAGCATACACATTATCGCTTTTATAGGTCAATCTACAGTATGCTTAATGATTATATTCATTTTATACTTAAAAATTAAAAAAAAAATCTAAAATGATCAGTTAATAATTACTCTAAATAATATTTTTCTCATTCCTTGATCTGCATCATTAACTAAGAACCCATTATCTTTATTTTTTACAACAATCAACTTAACAAAAGTCTCAAAATAACATTTTTCTCATTCCTTGATCTCCATCTTTAACTAAGATCCCATTATCTTTATTTTCACAACAGACAACTTAACAAAGGTCTCTCTAGAAACCATATCCCTTGTCATTGTTATTTTTGTATCTCTTCTTCTTCAACTTCAGTATTTATATTTAATTTTAAAAAAGCCTTAGTCTATCACATAACAAGAGAATTGTTGACATTGGCTTTGTTTAATACCCTTTGGCAAGCCATTTAGCTTACTTGTACTCTAATAAAAATAAGGAGTTCATATATTTTTGTCACTCTTTAAAATTATGTTTATCTTCCTCAATAAACTTAACCTTCTCATTCCAACACTAGAACTCCTTATATCAATTCTACTTCTACAGTCTAATAAAAGCTACATGAAATTCCTCTTAATGCAACAAGCCATATTGTCCTATGTCATCTTTGCTTAAAGCCTTAAACTATAATATTTCGATTTGCCATTCTTAATAGCCTAAATCAAAAGATTAACAAATTCTCATATTCTAAATTCCACAACTACTTTTGATTTCCTTTTTTATACTTCCAACTCAAATATGCACATTCATGACTAATACTTTATATTGCACACAGCCAAACCTTCACTTGATTCTCCTTCTAATTTCTACAAACATTTTACTTTCTTTATAGCCAAATTAAAATCTATTTGTGATTTGATAACCCCACTTTTGAATGTAAAAAAGCACTCTTCATAGTAGTTATAAAGTATGCATTTAGTATGAAAAGATCACATGCTAATGGGATAGTTACCCATATCACATTTCTATATCAAAGCCCATAAAAAAAGCAATATTTAATGAATAAGGCTCCCACAATTGCTAGATACTAGGGCAGGGTGGAAGCTTATAAATCAAGATCTACTCCTAAGTAAATCAACTATTTTTTTAGAGTTAAAAGTATAATCTCCCNGATCGCCTCGTCAGTGGAGAGATGAGGAATGTCGCTGTTATTGATCGCCGCCTGGTAAGCACCAATGTGGAAGTTATTGCGAAGGCCGAAGAGTAGATCCGGAGAAGTCGAAGCCATTAGCGCTCACAGAAAGCAGAAGCAGGGAGAGGAAGACATGGGTTTCAGCAGTCATCTTATGGATTTAATAAAGATTAAAAAAAAAATTACCTTGAATTTTTTCTTTTCTTTTTTTTTTAAACTATTTTTTTAAATGTAATTATTATTTTAAGTAATTAAAATGTCTTAAATGAAACAGTTTTTTAATGTTTTTTTAATTATGATTAACAATTTTAAACAAGTATTAATGCTTATACATTTTAAGAAAATAGGTTTATTAGATTAAAAATATGATTAAAAGGTGATTTGTATTTTCATTATAAATTTTATTTTGATAATTCTATATAAATATTTCAATTAAGGTTTTTTTTTCAAGAATGTGATTATTTATTTATGAGAATAAAAAATGTTTGTGATGAAATAATTACTCATTTATTTTTAGAGAAATTATTTTATTCTACTTACAATCTAATTAGTATAATTAGAATTTATAAAAGCTAAACTTCAATTACTATATTTTTACTTAAATTGATTAAATAGAAATTATTTTTATTAGTTCAATAAATTGTTATTTAATGATTTATTATATCATCTTATGCTAATTAATGGCAATACAATAGAAAGCTGATCTAATTAAATTCTAATCAACATTTAGTCTGGTTAGTAAATTATTATTTAATGATTAATGTGAGATTAATAAAAATTAAAAATTAAATAAAATTAAATTATCCTTGATGAATAATTAATATATTATAATCGATCTAATAGAATCTAATTCTTGAAATAAGCTGCCAAATAGTTCAACATAATTTAATCATAGTTAATCTTCATCATGTCAAATCATATTTATTTTTTAAAGATTTAATTAATTTATAATTTATTAAATAAAAATTACAGCATTTATTAAATCTAACTTGAGTTAAATCTTACTTGCAGCCAAACCACCACCAAGTACTTAGAGATGTTCTTCTATGAAGGATTAATGGGTGAGATGTTATTTACATTTCAACTCATCCACACCCTTAGCTCTAAAAATTAATTTTCTCATTATCTAATATAAAGGAACATTTACATTTTAACCACCAAATTCCAATGTATATATCTAACATATAAACTATGTTTATTTATTTGGTGGGAAGGGGTGTACTTACTGGTTTGACCGCTGCCATACCCGTAGTTTGAAGAAGATCAATGAGGTAGGTAGTTTGATTAGATAAAATACCCATTGGACATTTTTTGTCTATGCAAACAGAGGAAATGAGATATAGGGCCAAGTTGTTTGAGATTGAAGTTCATGCTGAGACCTTGGACGAGTTTGGAAATAGCTAGAGAAGAGTCTCGTGATATTAACATGTCATCAACATAAATTAAAAGCTAAATGTGAATATTATTGTGGTGGTATATTACTATGAAAGAATCAGCAGTGTTGAGAACAAAATGTTGTATTATTGACGTTGCACTTATTTAAGTTTTTAAATGAATTTTTTTAATTTACAGATGTAATTATGACATATAGAATTAGAAAAGANATAAAAAATGTTTGTGATGAAATAATTACTCATTTATTTTTAGAGAAATTATTTTATTCTACTTACAATCTAATTAGTATAATTAGAATTTATAAAAGCTAAACTTCAATTACTATATTTTTACTTAAATTGATTAAATAGAAATTATTTTTATTAGTTCAATAAATTGTTATTTAATGATTTATTGATATATTATCTTATGCTAATTAATGGAAATACAATAGAAAGCTGTTCTAATTAAATTCTAATCAACATTTAATCTGGTTAGTAAATTATTATTTAATGATTAATGTGATAGATTAATAAAAAATTAAAAAAATTAAAAAAATTAAAAAAAAATAAATTATCCTTGATAAATAATTAATATGTTATAATTGATCTAATAGAATCTAATTCTTGAAATAAGCTGTCAAACAGTTCAACATAATTTAATCGTAGTTAATCTTCATCATGCCAAATTATATTTATTTTTAAAAGATTTAATTAATTTATAATTTTTTAAATAAAAATTACAACATTTATTAAATCTAACTTGAGTTAAATCTTACTTGCAGCCAAACCACTACCAAGTACTTAGAGATTTTCTTCTATGAAGGATTAATGGGTGAAATGTTATTTACATTTCAACTCATCCACACCCTTAGCTCTAAAAATTAATTTTCTCATATCTAATATAAAGGAACATTTACATACATACCACCAAATTCCAATGTATATATCTAACATATAAACTATGTTGTTTTATTTGGTGGGAAGGGGTGTACTTACTGGTTTGGCCGCTGCCATACCCGTAGTTTGAAGAAGATCAATGAGGTAGGTAGTTTGATTAAATAAAATACCCATTGGACATTTTTTGTATATGCAAACAGAGGAAATGAGATATAGGGCCAAGTTGTTTGAGATTGAAGTTCATGCTGAGAGTGTGGATGAGTTTGGAAATAGTTGAAGAAGAGTCTCCTGTTATTAACATGTCATCAACATAAATTAAAAGATAAATGTGAATATTATTGTGGTGGTATATTACTAGAAAAGAACCAGCGGTGTTGAAAACAAAATGTTGCATTATTGACGTTGTACTTATTTAAGTTTTTAAATGGCTTTTTTTTAATTTACAGATGTAATTAGTACATATAGAATTAGAAAAGCCTGGTGTTGAGTCATATAGATTGTATCCTTCAGTTTCCCATGTAAGAAAGCATTAGACAAGTCAAGTTGCTGGATTTCTCATTGTTTTGTGGTGGTAAGGGTAATAAGCATTCAAATGGCTCGAAATTTCACAACCATACTGAAGGTTTTAGTATAGTCTATGCCTTGTTGTTGCTTAAAATTTTGAACAACAAGACGGTCCTTATAGCATGATATAGACCCATCAACATGATACTTGATTCTCTATGTCTAGATACATCCTAGAATATTTTGATGTGTGATGGGTGGTACAAGCTCCCATGTACCTTGTTGTTGCAGGCCATGAATTCTTCGGACACGGCTTTCCGTTAAGGTGGTAATTTGACAGCTTGTGTGTATGATGAAGGGGTTTCATTGTTGTTAGTGGTGTGATGAAGGTCTAGAATTTGTTTGGGTTTTAAGGTGCTAGTTTGATGTCAGGTGACCATGTGATGATGCTTGGGTTGGGTTGGTAAAGGAATAGAGGAGATAGGTGGACCATGAGGTGGTGTAATGAGAGGAGAGGGATTAGTGTTGTTGTCAGAAGAAGATTGTGTGAGAGTTGGGAGTGGTGAGGGTTGGGGAGTAGGAATGGTAGCAGAGGTGCTTGTGTTAAGGGTTGAGGGAGTACTGTGAAGGGTGGATGTAGGCGTAAGAAGAGATGGAATGTTATGAGTTTGGGTATTGGGGGAACAGATAGAGACAAGTGTTGAAGGTTGATTGTAAGGAAAAAAAAATTTCATTAAAAATAACTGGTCGAGATATAAAAATTTGGTTATCCTAAATGTCGAAGCATTTGTATCATTTAAGATGAGGACTATAGCCTAGAAATACACAGGGAGATGATTTTGAGGAGAATTTGCAGTGAATCTTTTGTGGTTTCCACGGATAACACAAGCACCCAAAGGTGTGAAGATTATGGTATTCAAATGATGAATTATAGATAAGTTGAAAGGGAAATAAGTTATTGGTAGTAATGGAGGGAAGTCTGTTAATAAGATAGTTAGCTATTTGGATGGCATCCATCCAAAAATGAAGGGGAAGGTTGGAAGCGTTGAGTAATATACGTGCAGTTCCTACAATGTGCCTACTGTTTTGTTCGGGAGTGTAAGCACAACTATATTGATGTTGAATTCCATTTTGTTTTAAATAAATGTTTAAGATGTGTGAGGTGTATTCACCCCCTCCATCTATCCTTAGAAATTTTATGTTAGCTTGAAAATTTGTTTGAAGCATTTTATGTAATAGATAAATTGTTGACTTGTTTCAAATTTATGTTGCATTGGAAAACACCAGCAAAAGCAAGAAAATATATCTATAAAAGTAATACAATAATTGTAACATCCTATGGAGGCGTGGGGGAATAGTCGCTAAATATCATAATGAATCATTTCAAACATAGTGTATACAGTAATGCGGCGAGAAAAAACAAGTTCGTGGCTTTTATTTTTGGCACAATCAATATAGAAATTAGAAGTATAAGTAATGTGAAGTTGGGGATGTGATCTAGCTATGCTATGGAGCACTTTTTTATGAGCGTGCCCCAATCGATGATGCCATAGACTGGAGATTTTCTTAATGTAAAGTGCAATGAGAGGGTATAACCCTTGATCAGCTTTTCCAGAAAGTAGAATCTTCTTGGTTGCTAGATCCTGGAAATAAAAATTGTTAGCACAGAGAGTAAGCTGACAATTATTATCATGTGAAAGCTTATAAACTGAAACGAGGTTATGGGAAAGATGAGGTGCTCGAAATAATGTGGTGAGGAGTAGTTTACTATCAAGTGTGGGGAGTATACCATTTCCCATATGTGAAATTGTTGTGGTTTGTCCATAAGCACTGCTACTTGGTTTGCACCAGTTTAAGTTGTTGGTTGTTGCAAGTTTTCTATGTGCGGTGTCAAATGTACAATTGCTCCAGTGTCCAAGATCCATTCTTGGTTGTTGTTTGAAGTTGGTTGTTTAGAGCTTGTATTGTGTGGCCATGTATTTGAGATTAGTTCTATGCCAACAGGTTAGGACTGTTGGTAGTACAATTTTTTAAAGGGGCTTTGTTCATTTGCTGGCCCCCTTTGTTTTTGTAAGCCACAAGAGCAGATTGTTGTGTTATTTTGTTGTTTTCTTGAAGTTTGTTGCATTCTTCACTATGCAGCAAAGAATAGAAATCCTCTAGTTTGAGGGGATGAAGTTGAGTTCTACTGGTTGTTTTAAAGCCTTGATGGTTGGGTGGTAGATCTTTCAAAATATATAGAACTATGTCTTTGTTGTCTACTTCAGAGCTTGCAGCCACAATATTGTCAACTAGGGTATTGATGTAAGGTATTGAGTCATAGAGTGTGGTCCCATGGTTATGTTGTGTAGTTCAATTTTCAGGTGAATAACCCGAGATCTATTGGTGGACTGAAATTGGCATTCTAAGTTTCAGAAGTATGGTTAAGATGAAGAATATGAGGTAGAATGTATGGAGAAATAGTAGAGAAGATTGCGGCTGCAAGGTTGCAATCAACAAGTTGCCATAACGAATGTTCTTGATTTTCAACCATGATCCCATTTTCATCTTGAATGAATTGTGGAGGAATTGGGAAGGTGTTGTCCAAGAAAGATTCACAGCCATTAGCTGAAAATACTTTAGAGATTTGTAACTTCCATAGTTGTCAAGCTTTTGATGTGAGACATCAAAAATTTGAGAAAATTTGATATGCTAACTTCTTTTATCTGGTGAAGCGTTTGCTGGTGTAGATTTGCAGAGGTAGAGAAGTTGGGTTCCCTTTTTGGCGGTTGAGCAAGAAGGCTCTTATACCATATGAAGAATAAATAAGAAAAAAGAAATAGAAGAAGAAGAGGAAGAGGAACTCAAAAAATAGCCTGAAGAAAGACAAGTGGCACGAACTTAATTATGTTTATTCATCCTTTCTGTTCATTACATAACAAAGTAAACAACTCCCTTATATATATACATAGAGGAGTGGCAACTTTGTAAATAGAAGCAAAGGGTAAATAAGTAACATTACATCTTTACGCAAGACAATAAAAATATATTCTTTCCACAAAATCCCTAAACCAAGCAGATACAACTTTAATGGAGCAGGAGGATCGTGGAGGTGAAGCACCTGCATGAAGAGAGGTAAAAATGCTTGATCAGGTATGATATAAGATCCAATTTCATTATATCCTCTTTAATACATACCACCTTATGTATGCACGAAAAGGTGTATTTTACTTTTTAGAAGTTATAAAAGTGGTATTTTTTTATGTGATATGAAAGATTGGAGTGATGTAAATGTAAAAAAAATAAAGTTTAGATGTCAGATATGTATATACGTAGAAAATGAGTAGTATATATGTAAATGCCACTAACATTTAATAACTTTAACAGTGAAAGCCATGCCATTCTTCTACAAGAGCAAAATTGCGTATTTTAAATATCTAACTAAGCTAAACCCAACATCAAACAGAGACTTCAAACAAAATGAAAGCAGGAACTCCCCCATAAAACAAAATTCTTACAATGTTTATGCAGCTAATTATAAGAAATTAATTTTATCCAAATGAAATTACAGGAAATAAACAGTACTGAGTCTATAAATCTCAAACGCAAGATGACAATTTTTAGTATAAAACAAACAAACAAACAACAACAAGTTTTTATCCCACTAAGTGGAGTCGGCTACATGAATCATTTTTCTCCATTGCATCTATTGAGTGCATATTTTTATTATAAAACAAACAAGAAAATAAAATTAACTTAAGTTAAAGCTCCAGTTAAAGCACCTTATGAAGCTTCAAGCTGCAGCATCAGCAGGGGAAGCGTAGCTTTGAAGCACATGAATGGGATCTCCGACCTTCACAACCTTCTCCTTCAAAGTTGCCGTCGAGAGGCTTTCCGCGCACACAAAGTTCATTCCGAAATACACCTGAAACACATTTCAAATGAAAATTATGAGAGTAGTAAACTCAACTCATACCTACAACTGATCAATTCAAATGTATTTACATATCTAACCCCTAACCTTCAATTTTTATATATTTNAAGCGTAGCTTTGAAGCACATGAATGGGATCTCCAATCTTCACAACCTTCTCCTTCAAAGTTGCCGCCGACAAGCTTTCTGCACACACCAAGTTCATTCCGAAATACACCTGAAATACATTTCAAATGAAAATTATGAGAGTAGTCAACTCAACTCATACCTACAACTGATCAATTCAAATGTATTTACATATCTAACCCCCAACCTTCAATTGTTACATATTTGCCATCATACCTATGCATGAAAAGATGTATTTTACTTTATAAAAGTTAAAAATAGTGTTATTTTTATGTGATATAAATGATTTAAGCGATATAAATGTAAAAAGTAAAGTTTAGGTGTTAGATATGTAAATAGATAGGAATTGTTAGATATGTAAATACATGGGAATTAGGTGATATGTATGTAAATGCCCTGATCAACAAACATTCATGAGCATTATGAAACTTAGAAACATAACAGTAAAGTCCATGTAAGAAGTGCAAGGCTTGTGGAGGAGTTGGTAGAGAGCATTCACTCTAATTAGGAGACTCAAGTTCAAAGCAAACTCTAACCACTAATATCTAATCTAGTTGGCATTAAGGCTAAACTTCCCCCAAAAAAGAGTCCACCTAAAATTAAATGAAACAATGTTCACCTTTGCTTTGTTTATCTTCCCCCTTTTCAGAGCTTTGTCTGTCCTGAACTTCATTAGAGTCTCAGTGGGCTCAGTGCCACCCGTTCCAGATTCCTGATTGATTGTAGGCACCTGGAAATAAAAGAGCACAAACTTCTTTTTTTTTCCCAACAAAATAATATTCAAATCCATATATCTATGNTTTTTAGAAGTTATAAAAGTGGTATTTTTTTATGTGATATGAAAGATTGGAGTGATTTAAATGTAAAAAAAATAAGTTTAGATGTGTATATACGTAGAAAATGAGTAGAATNAATCTGAGTTGTGCCAAAACTAATAAGCTAGAAATGCATCAAAACCATCGAGGTTCATTAGCATAAGGTTAAGATATTATATCATAAAGAATGAATACCAATGAATTTGAATGTCATCCAACTGAATGATCAACGAGTCTTTGACAGTAAGTTTCGTTTGAACCTCGCCCCCTTTGTTAAATTAAAAGAATACAAGTATAACACCGTTAACCGAGTGTTCTGAGATATTGCATCATAAGTATAATTAATTAAGGGGGCTAGCATTCTTAGTTAAAANGAAAAGACTGGTGTTGAGTCATATAGACTGTATCCTTCAGTTTCCCATGTAAGAAAGCATTAGACAAGTCAAATTGTTGGATTTCCCATTGTTTTTGTGGTGGTAAGGGTAATAAGCATTCGAATGGTTGGAAATTTCACAACGAAGGTTTTAGTATAGTCTATGCCTTGTTGTTGCTTAAAATCTTGAACAACAAGACGACCCTTATAGCATGCTATAGACCCATCAGCATGATACTTGATTCTCTATGTATAGATACTTCCTAGAATATTTTGATGTGTGATGGGTGGTACAAGCTCCCATGTACCTTCTTGTTGCAAGGCCATGAATTCTTCGGACACGGCTTTCCGCCAAGGTGGTAATTTGACAGCTTGTGTGTATGGTGAAGGGGTTTCATTGTTGTTAGTGGCGGGACGAAGGTCTAAAATTTGTTTGGGTTTTAAGGTGCCAATTTGATGTCGGGTGACCATGTGATGATGCTTGGGTTGGGTTGGAAGGGATTAGTGTTGTTGTCAGAAGAAGATTGTGTGAGAGTTGGGAGTGGTGAGGGTTGGGGAGTAGGAATGGTAGCAGAGGTGGTTGTGTTAAGGGCTAAGGGAGTACTGTGAAGGGTAGATGTAGGTATAAGAAGAGATGGAATGTTATGAGTTTGGGTATTGGGGGAACAGATAGAGACAGATGTTGAAGGTAGATTGTAAGGAAAAAAAATTTTCATTAAAAATAACTGGTCGAGATATAAAAATTTAGTTATCCTGAATGTCAAAGCATTTGTATCATTTAAGATGAGGACTATAGCCCAGAAATACACAAGGAGATGATTTTGAGGAGAATTTGCAGTGAACCTTTCGTGGTTGCCACAAATAACATAAGCACCCAAAGGTGTGAAGATTATGGTATTCAAATGGTGAATTATAGATAAGCTGAAAGGGAGATAAGTTGTTGGTAGTAATGGAGGGAAGTCTGTTAATAAGATAGTTAGCTATTTGGATGACATCCATCCAGAAATGAAGGGGAAGGTTGGAAGCGTTAAGTAATATACGCGCAGTTCCTACAATGAGCCTATTTTTCCTTTTAGCTATATTGTTTTGTTCGGGAGTGTAAGCACAACTATATTGATGTTGAATTCCATTTTGTTTTAAATAAATGTTTAAGATGTGTGAGGTGTATTCACCCCCTCCATCTATCCTTAGAAATTTTATGTTAGCTTGAAAATGTGTTTGAAGCATTTTATGTAATAGATAAATTGTTGACTTGTTTCAAATTTATGTTGCATCGGAAAACACCATCAAAAGCAAGAAAATATATCTATAAAAGTAATGCAATAATTGTAACATCCTATGGAGGTGTGGGGGAATAGTCGCTAAATATCATAATGAATCTTTTCAAACATAGTGTATACAGTAATGCGGCGAGAAAAAAACAAGTTTGTGGCTTTTATTTTTGGCACAATCATTACACAAATTAGAAGTATAAGTAATGTGAAGTTAGGGATGTGATCTTGCTATGTTATGGAGCACTTTTTTATGAGGGTTCCCANAGTTGTGCCAAAACTAATAAGCTAGAAATGCATCAAAACCATCGAGGTTCATTAGCATAAGGTTAAGATATTATATCATAAAGAATGAATACCAATGAATTAGAATGTCATCCAACTGAATGGTCAATGAGTCTTTGACAGTAAGTTCTGTTCGAACCTCACCCCCTTTGTTAAATTAAAAGAATACAATTAGAACACCGTTAACCTAGTGTTCTGAGATATTGCATCATAAATATAATTAATTAAGGGGGCTAGCATTCTTAGTTAACCTCGATGCAATGACTAAATAAACCATGCTCGATCCATAGCATTGTTCAAACGAACTGTTGATCCCAAGTGAAACCTCATAGATTTATTTCCAATCAACCAACCATTATTAACTATCACAATGAGTTTACTTTCCACATTCAAAATGATACATTTTCCTTTTCAATGTGAGGCTTTCTTGAAGCCCACAAACATAGCATAAAAAACTACCAATATTATGTACAAGATGGTTTGAATTGGATAAATAGAAGCCATTAAATGCACTAATAAACACA
>JXCR01144140.1:169448-214943 GCA_002079205.1 Phalaenopsis hybrid cultivar | reverse complement strand
TTCCTCCACTCCTCAGGCATCTTTTTAGTTTTTAAAATAATATTAAAGAGTTTAGTAAGCCAAGAAACTCCCAAATCACCCAAATATTTCCACATTTCAATTGGGATATCATCAGGTCCTATAAGAAACTCCCAAATCACCCAAATATTTCCACACTTCAATTGGAATATCATCAGGTCCTACAGACTTCCACCATTGGTTTTCTTTAAACCTCCTCAACTTCTTTTTTGCTAATGCGACGGTAAAAATGAAACGTTTTATTATTATTTACAATATTAAAATCACTAAGTTCGATCGGTATTTTCAGAAACTTCATTAAAAAGTTTATCAAAGTAACTCACCCACCTATGTTGAATATCATCAGAAACTTCATTAAAAAGTTTATCAAAGTAACTCACCCACCTATGTTGAATATCTTTTTCCAAGAAAAGGTAACTCACCCACCTATGTTGAATATCTTTTTCTAAGAAAAGTACTTTTTGATTTTCATCTTCAATACTTTTTGATTTTCATCTTTCATATACTTTACTTGAGTTAAATCTTTACTTTTCAAATCACTAAGGTCGATCGTATTTTCAGAAACTTCATTAAAAAGTTTATCAAAGTAACACACACTTCGTAGAATATCTTTTTCTAAGAAAAGTACTTTTTGGTTTTCATCTTTAATACACTTTACTTGAGTTGTTTTCTTTTCTCTTTGTTTGGCTAGTTTATACATATATTTTTCACTCTCCTTAGTATCTAATATATTATAAAGGCTTTGTTTGGATTTTCATCTTTAATACACTTTACTCGAGTTAAATCTTTACTTTTCTTTTCTCTTTGTTTGATAATTTTTCACCCTCCTTAGTATCTAATCTATTATAAAGCTCATTAAAAGCAGAATTTTTAGCGCACAGATTGTTCTTTTAGACTTCCTGCGGGCCGTTTGATATTTTCTCCAGTTCTCTAAGCTTTTACATTTAAACCAATTTTTATAACATAACTTCTTATATTTTATCTTTTCTTGCACATTATTATTTCACCACCAACTATTTTTATTTGTAAATATTTTTCCTTTTGATTCTCCAAGAACAACACCATTTCATATATGTAAAAAATTAAAGTTTTGGTGTTAGACATGTAAATACATAGGAATTGAGTGGTTTGCATTGAAATCTTCCTTTAAAAACAAAGACATATTCATGAAAAACACATCAAATAGAACCAAGCAGTAATGGATTAATAAAGCATCACATATAAACAAATCCAATAATGAAAGGAAGAGACAAGTGAGATATATATACCCATATATGAGCTATCTGAAGATTCCCAATTGAAATCGAAGGCACCTGGTGGAAGCTCTGGCTCAACTAAAGCTAGCTTTGGCTCCCCCCTTTGAGTCAATGCTCGCCCATTTGAATTGACAACCATCCACTGGCGATCCCACCTAAAACCTGATTTTATTCAAGGAAAGTATTCAAAAGCTTGTTCCACGAACTGAACATCTTATGTATGGAAATCCTACGTAACACATTACATATCCCTTAAATGTCAATAAGTAGAAAAATTTTTGCCTACCTTACAAGGATGTCACATATCCACACTTTTTTTTAAGATAGAAACATATCCCAAATCTTTTATGTGGCATTTACATACATACCACTCAATTCTTATAAATTTACATATCTAACACCTAAACATTCATATTTACATGCATAACACTCGGATCTTTAACATCACATCAAAAATACCACTATCACTAATGTTTTAAAAGTGAAATACATTTTTTCTTGCATAGATTTATGATACCAAACAAGTTATAAGTGTAAGTATCAAACTTTGAGTGTTAGATATGTAAATACATAAGAATTGTCTGGTATGTATGTCAATTTCCCATATTTTATTTATTGAAAATAAAGCATGACACCTCAAGGAGCTAGCAAGCATTTAATTTAAAGATCGCAAGCAATACTTAATACCATAGGAGTCAAGAAGCATATATCTTGTGCTATAACATTTTGGTACTTTTGCGCGCACATTAAAATAATAAACTAACCAAAAATGAAGAAATGTGTGTGCCCATCTCGACATTAAAGCACATTTAGATCTCTCTTCTTCTCCAAGTCAATATAATTCATATTGAACTTCACTATAAACATTAGTATGGTGCAACATATCTCATAATTTTAAGATGTTTTAATTATGCAACAGACATATAAAAAGAACACCCAAATGAACGATATAAATATTGAGATAAAAGACTCATTAACTTTTTGTAGTAGTCGAATCAAATAATTCTTTTTTTCGTCTAGTATACAAAGACATTTATTTCTAGTTATTATAAAAAAAATAAAAAATATGTATTAAATGAAATTTTAAAATAGAAATAATCAATATTAAATTAGCCTATATTATTATTATTTTAATTCCTAATTAGTTCATTTAAGTTATAATTATCCTAATAAATTCCTATTTAAATACTAAATAATCTAGGTTACTGCCATAATCACTAATTAATAAATAAATTATTTAATGTTCAACTAACACTATAAGTGATTAATAAATATTGAATTGATCGAAATCATATTTATTTTATATTTTAAATCATAATGACCTTAAATACAATTATATTTCATTCCTAATTAAGCATAATAAATAGTTAACCATAATTTAGTATGCTTAATAATTGATAATTTAATTATGCCATGCCAAATTATTATAATTAAGCAACAACTATAGTGTAATGAAGATTACAAACCTTATCGATATGTTGATAATTTGGCCATAGATATTATTTGTATTTTTGTACTATATATGATAAATTTCACTTTGAAGAAGGTTTATGTTGCCTTTGTAGGTAGTAGTAGGAAAGGGGACCAACGGAAATCGAACTGTAGAAGAAGGAACAAATGTTGTGTTTGGCGTCTTGACGCCAATCTCTTCCTATATGAAGCACAAACAAGAGAAGACAAAAAGGTTGCACCGCATCATGGGCTCCTAAGCGTCGCAATCACGGAGTGTTAAGTTTTTGTAGTCGTTGTCGGGGAACGACAGTGAATTTTATTTAGAAAAAATTTAATTGAATTTGTAGATCTTTGACTTGAAAATTGTATTGTCTTATGTTCCTTATAATTATATTGTTTTGCCTTTGTTATAAAATTTCAAAAATCCGTTGTTCAATATTTGCTTAATTGTGCACATGATTCTTATGTTTTTACTGCATGATATTTTGTTTGTTGGTTATTCTCTTTTGCCTAGAGTCTATTTTCTAGTAAACCTAGTTAGTGTATGTGTAGTGTTCGATCGTTGGACCTTGAACCCTACGACTCTGAGCTTGAGAGAGCTGTTACATAAATTAAAAAATAAAAACTTCAACAACTTTTAGGAGAGATGACGAATATTCCTCAGAATAACCTAGAGGCCCCCGAATATCAAGACATGCCTAGAGCTTTGAGAGACTATGCAAACCCTACGGTAGACAAAATCCATCTTAGTATCAATAACCCTGTCGTAGAAGCCAATACCTTCGAACTGAAGCATGTCATCATCCAAATGGTGCAAAATAATCATTTTGGGAGTACACCTTCGAAAGATCCTAATCTCTATTTAGCGAGTTTTTTATAGCTCTGCACCACATTCCGCTTTAACTAGGCTACAGCTTTTCCCTTTTCTCTTTGAGGGATAAAGCCAAAATGTGGCTAAACTCCTTAGCTCCTAGACCAATTAGGACTTGGAACGAGCTTGCTAAAAAATTCTTAGTGAAGTATTTTCCACCTTCTAAAAAGGTCAAACTTAGGAATGACATTACTTCTTTTTGCCAACATGAAGGTGAATCCATTTATGAAGCATGAGAAAGGTTTAAGAAACTCCTTAGGAAGTGTCCCCGCCACGCATTACTAGGTTGGTTGATTATTCAAACTTTCTTCAATGGAGTGGTAGGATCTCTAAGGTCAATCATCAATGTTGTTCTAGGTGGTTCCTTATGTCAAAACTCATTGATTAGGCATATTCTCTGATCGAGGAGATGACAACAAATAATTTCTAATGGTCTTCTAATAGAGTGACCCTGGGAAGGTAGCTAGCAAACATGCACCGACANCTTTGAGTACATGCTCGCCCGTTTGAATTGACAACCATCCACTGGCGATCCCACCTAAAACCTGATTTTATTCAAGGAAAGCATTCAAAATGCTTGTTCCATGAACTGAACATCTTATGTATGGAAATCCTACGTAACACATTACATATCCTTTAAATGTCAATAAGTAGAAAAATTTTTGCCGACCTTACAAGGATGTCACATATCCACACTTTTTTTTAAGATAGAAACATATCCCAAATCTTTTATGTGGCATTTACATACATACCACTCAATTCTTATAAATTTACATATCTAACACCTAAACATTCATATTTACATGCATAACATTCAGATCTTTAACATCACATCAAAAATACCACCATCACTATTTTTTTAAAAGTGAAATACATTTTTTCATGCATAGATTTATGATACCAAACAAGTTATAAGTGTAAGTATCAAACTTTGAGTATTAGATATGTAAATACATAAGAATTGTCTGGTATGTATGTAAATTTCCCATATTTTATTTATTGAAAATAAAGCATGACACCTCAAGGAGCTAGCAAGCATTTAATTTAAAGATCGCAAGCAATACTTAATACCATAGAAGTCAAGAAGCATATAGCTGGTGCTATAACATTTTGGTACGTTTGGGCACACATTAAAATAATAAACTATCCAAAAATGAAGAAATGTGTGTGCTCATCTCCACATTAAAGCACATTTAGATCTCTCTTCTTCTCCAAGTCAATATAATTCATATTGAACTTCACTATAAACATTAGTATGGTGCAACATATCTCATAATTTTAAGATGTTTTAATTATGCAACAGGCATATAAAAAGAACACCCAAATGAACGATATAAATAGTGAGATAAAAGACTCATTAACTTTATGTAGTAGTCGAATCAAATGATTTTTTTTTTGTCTAGTATACAAAGACATTTATTTCTAGTTATTATAAAAAAAATAAAAAATATGTATTAAATGAAATTTTAAATAGAAATAATCAATATTAATTTAGCATATATTATTATGATTTTAATTCCTAATTAGTTCATTTAAGTATTAATTATCCTAATTAATTCCTATTTAAATACTAAATAATCTAAGTTACTACCATAATCACTAATTAATTAATAAATTATTTAATGTTCAACTAACACCATAAGTGATTAATAAATATTGAATTGATCGAAATCGTATTTATTTTATATTTTAAATCATAATGACCTTAAATATAATTATATTTCATTCCTAATTAAGCATAATAAATAGTTAACCATAATTTAGTATGCTTAATAATTGATAATTTAATTATGTCATGCCAAATTATTGTAATTAAGCAACAATTATAGTTTAATGAAGATTACAAACCTTATTGATATGTTGATAATTTGGCAGTAGATATTATTTGTATTTTTTTTACAATATATGATAAATTTCACTTTGAAGAAGGTTTATGTTGCTTTTGTTGGTAGTAGTAGGAAAGGGGACCAACAGAAATCGAACTACAGAAGAAGGAACAAATGTTCTATTTGGCGTCTAGACGCCAATCTCTTCCTATATGAAGCACAAACAAGAGAAGACAAAAAGGTTGGACCGCATCATGGGCTCCTAAGCGTCGCGATCACGGAGTGTCAAGTTTTTGTAGTCGTTGTCGGGGAACGACAGTGAATTTGATTTAGAAAAAAATTAGTTGAATTTGTAGATCTTTGACTTGAAAATTGTATTGTCTTATGTTCCCTGTAATTATATTGTTTTGCCTTTGTTATAAAATTTCAAAAATCCCCTGTTTAATATTTGCTTAATTGCGCACATGATTCTTATGTTTTTACTGCATGATATTTGTGGTGTGCTTCCATTTTGTTTGTTGGTTATTCTCTTTTGCCTAGAGTCTATCTGTTAGTAAACCTAGTTATTGATAACATAGTACTGGATCGTTAGACCTTGAACCCTATGACTCTGAGCTTGAGAGAGCTGTTAGAAAAATTAGAAAACAAAAAAAACTTCAACAACTTTTAGGAGAGATGACGAATATTCCTCAGAATAACCTAGAGGCCCCCGACTATCAAGACATGCCTAGAGCTTTGAGAGACCATACAAACCCTACGGTAGACAAAATCCATCTTAGTATCCATAACCCCGTCGTAGAAGCCAATACCTTCGAACTGAAGCATGTCATCACCTAAATGGTGCAGAACAATCATTTTGGGGGTACACCTTCGAAAAACCCTAATCTCTATTTAGCGAGTTTTTTATAGCTTTGCACCACATTCCGCTATAACTAGGCTAAAGCTTTTCCCTTTTCTCTTTGAGGGATAAAGTCAAAATGTGGCTAAACTCCTTAGCTCCTGGATCAATTAGGACTTGGAACGAGCTTGCTAAAAAATTCTTAGTGAAGTATTTTCCATCTTCTAAAACGGTCAAACTTAGGAATGACATTACTTCTTTTTGACAACATGAAGGTGAATCCATTTATGAAGCATGAGAAAGGTTTAAGGAACTCCTTAGGAAGTGTCCCTACCACGCATTACTGGGTCGGTTGATTATTCAGACTTTCTTCAATGGAGTGGTAGGATCTCTAAGGTCAATCATCAATGCTGTTTTAGGTGGTTCCTTATGTCAAAACTCATTGATGAGGCATATTCTCTGATCGAGGAGACGACAACGAATAATTTCTAATGGTCTTCTAATAAAGTGACCCTGGGAAGGTAGCTAGCAAACATACACCGACGTTCTTTCCATTTTGACTTCCCAAGTGGCTGCTATCTCTAGAAAATTAGACCAACTAGACTTGAATCAGCCACAAGGATCACCAGTCATAGAGGAGAATTCATATAGATAATTGGTGGATCCTAGTGCTTTATCTCTTGAGACCTTGAATGCCATAAGCAATAAGTTTAATAACTCTTATTCCAATACCTATAATTCTGNACTTGAATCAGCCACAAGGATCACCAGTCATAGAGGAGAATTCATATAGATAATTGGTGGATCCTAGTGCTTAGTCTCTTGAGACCCTGAATGTCATTAATAATAAGTTTAATAACCCTTATTCCAATACCTATAATTCCGGGTGGAATAATCATCCAAATTTTAATTGGAACATAATAGTGAAGGGATGGAAAACCAGCTGTGGGAGAATAATCAAGCAAATTCATTAGGAAATTGGAATAATCAGAGTAGTACCAATTCTAGACCTCCTTACCTACCTGGCTTTAACTAAAATCAATAGTTTAAGGAAAAAAATTTGTCTTTAAAGCAAGTGGTATTGCAAATGGCAAATCAACCACAAAGTCAAGCTGAAAATTGAAAATCAGTTGGGCCAAATAGCAAATTCCCTTAATAATCGACCCCAAGGAACTCTTCCTAGTAACACTGAGGTTAATCCAAAGGAGAAGAGTAACGAACATGTAAAAGCCATTAAGTTGAGAATTGGAAGAGAGTTGGAGGAAGCGAGTAGGAAAGAGCCTGAGGTGGTTGAAGAGAACCCTGAGCCTGAAAGATCAATAGAAGACTCTTTTAAAGGCTTAAGAAGACCGACCACACCCCTTAGAAAAAACTTAGAAAGATCACCCCCACTATTTCCCCAGAGACTTCAGAAGCACAAATTGAATCAACAGTTTTCCTAATTCCTAAAAGTGTTTAAGAAGTTGACTATCAATATTCCTTTTGCTGAGACTTTGGAGCAGATGTCTAGCTATGCGAAGATTATGAAGGATATCCTAAATAAAAAGAAAAAACTAGGAGATTTTGAGACTGTAGCATTTAGCGAGGAGTGCAGTGTCATCATACAGAAAAAAGCTCCTCAGAAACTTAAGGACTCTGGTAGTTTCACAATCTCTGTGTTTTTAGAGAGAAATTCTTTGGAAAGGCCTTCTGTGACTTGGGTGTCAGTATTAACCTCAAGTCTTTGTAGATATTTAAGATGTTAGGATTAGAAGAAGTCCAGCTTCCCACTATAACCCTTCAGTTTGTTGACTGGTCTCTTACCTATCCCAAAGGGGTTATAGTGGATGTCTTAGTTAAGGTGAATAAGTTTATCTTCTCTGTTGACTTTATTATTTTACGTATGGAGAAGAATAAGAAGATTCCCATCATTTTAGGAAGACTTTTCCTAACCACTGGTAGGACGATGAATGATGTACAAAAGGAAGAGTTAACTATGATGGTGAATGATCAGAAAGTTAAGTTTAATGTTTTAAAATCTATAAAATTCCCTTTTGAATCAAATGAGAATTCTTGTCAAATTGATATTATGCTAGATTTAGTAGACCGACTTAGTAGAAGTTAATTTCAGGAAATTTGTCAAATTGATCCAGTTGAGCAAAAGCTTGATTGAGAATGGTAGACATGGCCTTAAGGAAGAAGCAACTCTACTTTTAGAGGCCAGTCCGAGGATTTACAGGAAGAGGTTTGAGTTGTTGGATACCACTGGAAATTTTATGCCTTTAGTCCCTTCCATAGAAAAATCGTTTGAATTAGAAATGAAAATTCTTCCTAAATATCTAAGTATACTTTCTTAGGGGAGTCATCTACTTCGTTTGTTATCATATCCTTAGAACTCAGTAGTTTACAAGAGGAAAAATTGATGAGAGTTTTGAGGAGTTTTAAGAAAGCTTTTAGATAGACTCTAGCAGACATTAAGGGGGTCAGTTCTTCAATATGAATGCATAGGATCCTTATGAAAAAGAATCATAAACCTAGGGCAGAACCTCAAAGAAGACTCAACACCGCTATGAAAAAAGTTATTAAGAAAGAGATATTGAAGTGGTTATATACTTGCATTTTCTACTCCATCTCAGATAGTGTCTGGGTTAGTCATATTCATTGTGTACCTAAAAAAGAGAGAATAATTGTTATAGTGAATGAGCAGAACGAATTAATACCTACTAGGCATGTTACTGAGTGACGAATCTGTATTGACTATAAAAAATTAAACTCAGTCACTAGGAAAGATCATTTCCCCTACCCTTTCTTGACTAGCTGTTGGATAGACTAGCTGGCCACCCATTCCTCTATTTTTCAGACGGATATTCAGGGTACCATTAAATTCTCATAGCTCTAGAGGATCAGGATAAGGCCACATTCACGAGCCCTTATAAGGCTTTCGTCTTTCGGAGGATGTCTTTCGAACTATGCAATGCACCAACCGCTTTTCAGCGTTGCATTATGTCCATTTTCTATTACTTGATTGAAAAAGAGATTGAAGTGTTTATGGGTGATTTCTCTGTTTTTGATCTTTCATTCAATTCTTTCTTAGATCATCTTGACGGAGTTTTGAGAAGATGTGAAGAGACCAACTTAGTTTTGAATTGAGAAAAATGTCAATTTATGGTTTCCGAAGAGATTGTTTTAGGGCACAAAATTTCTGAGAGAAGTATGACAGTTGATCCAACAAAGATACAGGTTATTTAAAAACTTCCCTCACCCACTTCTGTGAGGGGAGTTAGGAGTTTTTTGGGCTATGTTGGGTTTTATAGGCGATATACTAAGGAATTTTCAAAAATTACCAAATTCCTGTCACTTACTGCAAAAAAAATGTCTATTTGATTTTGACTATAATTGTTTAACTGTCTTTAATACTTAAAAAAAAAATTAATCACTACACCTATTATTGTTTCATCTGATTGGGAAAGTCATTTTGAATTAATGTGCGATACGAGTGACTATGTTATAGAGGCGGTATTAGGCCATAAGAGAGATAATGTGTTTAAAACCATATATAATGTTAGTAAGACCTTTAATGAGGCTCAAATTAATTACACTTCTACTGAAAAAGAGTTGTTGGTCACAATATATGTTTTTGATAAGTTTAGACTCTATTTGATTAGAACCAAATGCACTGTTTTCATTGAACATTCAGCAATTCAATATTTAATTTCTAAAAAGCATACTAAACCACAATTAATCAGATGGGTCCTATTGCTGTAGAAAATTGATATCAAAGTGGTGGATAGAAAACGTTTTGAAAATCAAATAGCGGATCACTTATCTAGGCTTGATCAAGAGAATTTTTATGCTTTTGATGATAATATTAATGAAAATTTCTCTGATGAGTAACTCCTTGTTGTCTAATTTGAGTGCTCTGTGATATGCAGACATAGTGAATTTTATTGTTAGTAATATTTTATCCTATGATATGTCGTATCAACAGAGCAAAAAGTTTATTCACGGTGTCAGATATTATTTTTGGGATGGTCATTTCCTTTATAGAAATAATAAAGACCGGATGATTAGAAGATGTTTACCCTTAGAAGAGACAAAAAATGTGATTGAAAATGTCATAATTATGAATTTGGAAGACATTTTAAGGTTTACAGAACTGCATCTAAAATTTTCAATCAAAATTTGATTGCCCCGCTCTATTTAGGGATGTAAATGAATATATTTAAATTTACGATAGATGTCCAAGAGTAGATAATATTTCTAAAAAAATGAAGTGCCCTTAAACTATACTTTAAAAGTTGAAATTTTTTACGTTTAGAGTTTAGATTTTATGAGCCCTTTTGTACCTTCGCTAGGAAATATTTATATATTGGTAACTGTGGATTATTTCTCAAAGTGGATATAAGCAGTTAAAGAGCTTTTCTCAATTGTGAGGCTCAGAGCGTTTCTACATTTTTGAAGAAAAATATATTTTGTAGATATGAAATGCTTAGGATAATATTAAGTGATGGGGAAGTCACTTTAGAAATAAAAAAATTGAAACATTGGTTGGAAAGTACGAAATTAATCATAGAATATCCAGAGTCTATCACCCTCAAATTAGTGGATTAAGAGAGGATTTAATAGAGAAATAAAAAGAATCCTAGAAAAGATTGTCAACCCTGATAGAAAAGATTGAACTTTAAGACTTGATGATGTTTTATAAGCCTATAAGATTGTTTATAAAACGCTGATAGGAATGTTCCCATATAGGTTTATATTTAGTAAAGTTTGTCATTTGATTGGAACATAAGACGTTATGGGCAGTTAAAGAGTTTACTTATAATATGAAAGTTGGTGCTAAGAAGCGATTACTAAAGTTAAATGAACTTGATGGGATTAGCAAGGAATCTTATGAAAATACGAAAATATATAAGGATAAAATGAAGAAATGACATGATCAAAATTCTTAGGAAAAATTTTGAGCCGGAATATAAAGTTTTATTACATAATATAATATTGAAATTATTCTCAATAAAACTTAAATCTAGGTAGTCATGACCATTTACTGTAGTAAATGTTTATCCATTTAGTGTTAAAAATATTGCTGGTTAAAAGAGTGGAAGAGTTTTTAAATTTAACGATTAAAGTCTTATATTAGACCTGAACTTAAGGAGGTTATGACATTGGGTCAACCCAATTAAATATCTGACATTGTCCGGCTGAAGACAATAAACTAAGCGCTTCTTAAAAGGCAACCTGAGTTTGCTTGTGTGATTGTTGTATTATTTATTTATTTTCTTGTAATTGTGTTATTGTGATTTAAACTGATTGAGTTAGTGTGTTTTGTGAGGTCTTAAATTTAAATCTTTGATTTTTGGCCAATTTAATTCTCGCGCCTAAGCATCAATCGCTCGGTTTTGGGCGCCTAGGCGCCATTATCGCGCGTTGAAGCGTAGCATTTCATCCTAACGCTTATTCGGGCGCTTATGCGCTACCTTCTTGGGAAGACAACGCTTAGGCGCTACTATCACACCGTTTAGGCGCAACTCTTTTAATTTTAAGATTTACACTGGCGCCTCCTAGGCGCCCAGATCTAAATAAAAACAAAATTAGGTATTTTTCATCGCATTTCACTCAAAATCTTCCCGAGACCATCCCTTTCCTCCCGCTCTCCAACCTCAGGCTTCCATAAACCTCATTTTTTCGCTTGATTACTAAAAGGGAAGGGGAGATCCAGCTTCTCGAAGGTAAATCTTGCTCTTTATGTCTTTCCTTCATCTTCGTGGACGACTGTTGGGATCTTAGGTTGAGATCTTGAGTTGGGTTGATAATTTTTAAGTTCTTAGTTATGCTCTTAGGTTTGGTCGATGATTTGTGAGTTTTGAGCCTATGATCTGAGCTTTTAGTTGTGATTTACTAATTGAAACGTGAAGATTTCCTTTCGAGCTTCAAAATCCTTGTTATGTTCTTCATTAGTTTGATTTTGTTCTACATTGTTCCATGGCACCTAAAACAAAAGGCAGAAAATCTAAATCATCCTTTGATAACAAGAAATTTGTTAGCTCAAAGGCAGAAGAACGATACAACGATTTCTTGGTATCGAAGAAAAGTATTCCTGAGAGGGGTTTTGAGAACCCAGAAGGTGTTGTGGGATCTATGATTGATAAGACAGATTGGTAGACTTTCTGCTTTCATACTGGCATTGTGGTAATTCCTATTGTTCGGGAATTTTTTGCGAATTTGCCTGAAGCTTCAACTGAATCCGTCTTTGTTAAAGGGAAGGAAGTTGACTTCTCATCTACCAAGATTAATTCTTTATATTCGCTCCACTGAGGGTCTCATTGGACCATGGAGAGTCCACACACCTGACAGGCAGTAATCTGCTCTGGTACCACTTGTCGTGATTAGGACGTCACGTGATTGGGCGGAGGAGAATGTTACGGACAAAAAGTCCCACATCGGCTAGGTGTAGGGCCAAAAAACAGTATTTAAGTCCTGGGCTGCCCACCAGCCCTAACAGTTCTTTTGGGAGGTGACAAGTTGGTATCAGAGCTTTGGTTCGAGGGAATGGCGAAAAGTGTCAAGGAGCACGTGATGGAGTCGGAAGCCACTAATGTGGAGTCATCTCAAGGGCGAGGCCTCCAAAAGCAAAGGGACCCCGTTGCCCCCAAGTCACATGGAAGGTCTAAGGAGATCATGCATAGCTTTGATTCACGCCTTGCTCGGATGGAGGAGGCTATGAATGGCATGGAGAGCCAAGTAGAGGAACTTGGCCAAAGGGTTGATGGACTCGAGGAGGAGGACGTCACCATCCATTCAACAATCAGAGGTATGATGCTCCAACTTGAGGAGACCTTAATGGGCCAAGTGGCTAAGTTGCAGGATGATTTTATAGGGAAGCTCCAAGAGGTGCGAAGTGCCTATAAGGAAGAGATGAGCGACATACGTGCTAGCTTGGAGGAAATGCGTGGGGACATTTCGTTGTGCAAGAAGGCACTCGCGTCGTCCACAAGCCATCCCACTTTAGAAGCCAGGAGGATCGAAGTTCCAAAACCTATGAGTTTTGGAGGTATTCGCAATGCGAAGGAAGTAGACAACTTCATAAGGGGACTAGAGCAATACTTTGAAGCGATGGGGATTGCCGATGAAGATGCCAAAATCCAATTTGCTTCTCTTTATCTCTCAGACATCGCTATGCTTTGGTGGAGAAGAAGAAAGGAGATGTAGAGAAAGATTTGTGCACAATGTCCACTTTCAATGACTTCAAGAGAGTTCTATCCCGAGAATGTCGAAGACGAGGCTCGAGCCCGGCTGCGAACGTTTGATTCAAGACTGCATCAAAGAGTTTACAAGCCTAGTTCTTCAAATCCCAGATATATCAGATAAGGATGCTTTCTTCAAATTCATGGATGGGCTTCAACACTGGGCAAAGACCAAGCTTAGGAGGCGAGGAGTGCAAGATATTGCCACTGCCATCGCGATTGCCGAAAGTTTGGTTGATTATTAAAATGAGCCTAGAAAGCCTGAAGATAAGAAGAGTTGCAACATCAAAGGTGGGGATGACAAGGGCAAAAACAAGGAAGAGAAACGTCGTGAATCAACTCCAACAAAGGCAAGGGACAAGGGGAAGACCAACAACAAGCCATATCAAAACCGTTGTTTTCTTTGTGAAGGACCTCATTGGGCAAGGGATTGCCCTCAAAAGAAGACCCTCAACTCTCTCCTTGCAAGTCATAAAGAAGAAAGTGACAGGGAAAATGACATTGAGGCACATATGGGATCTCTTCAATAGCTGAATGCAATGCAAGCTCCAACAAAATCCCAAGGGAAGGGGTTACTCTTTGTGGAGATGACAATAGAAGGGAAGACTACCAGGACAATGGCAGAACGGGAGCTTCCCACAACTTCATCTCCAACGAGGAAGCAAAGAGATTGGGGTTGCAGATGACTAAAGGAGGGGCCTCTATCAAAGTCATCAACTCAGCAGAGATGTCGATCGACGGAGTGGCTAAAGAAGTCAAGACCAGCATTGGAGCATGGTCAGGTAATCTAGATTTCTCTGTCATTCCTTTGGATGATTACAAAGCTGTCCTGGGAATGAACTTCTTAGAGCAAGTAAGAGCGTTCATAATGTCATTTGCCAATAGTCTGTGCATCACAGAAGGGAGTCTAGCTTGTTCAATACCGATAATAAGGTTAAGCAAGCAAGGATCCAAAACGTTATCGGCTATCCAGTTCAGGGATGACATTTCACAGGACAAGGGGGACAACTTGGTTATCCTTCATATAAATGAAGGAGAAAAGTCCCAAAGAGTTGGGGTGCTAAGGAACATGGTGAAAGCAAAAGATAAGCCGCCAGTCAGGAAGACGTGTTGCACCAAGGAGAAGCCAAAGATTGTCAAGTATGGGGGCACAACGAAGAGGCAATTTTGAAGGTGCAAGGGAAGCCGCAATGAGGGCATTGCGGGTTTAAGTGGGGGAGAGTGTCACGCTCCGCCATATTTGAGAAATCATCAAGACGAGCACAGGATGAAAGATTCTAGAGAATGTCAAAATATAGAGAGTCATCAATGGGGCTCTAGAAGATTCCACCACATTCCGGAGAGAGCAAGAAGGGAAAGCTCTAAAGAGGATCTAAGGATAACCTAGAATGTTCTAGAGTTATGTATGTACATAAGAATAGTCTAAGAGATAGAATATTATATTGTAATATAGAAGCTTCTCTTGGACATTGAATAGTCTCACATTGGCTAGATGAAAGACCAAAGACAGGGAGAAGGCTATAAATAGGAGCTCCTCCCCTCATTTGTAATTACCCAAACATTGAATCAAAAGCATTCAATTATTCAAGTGCAAAGTATTCTTTTCTCTATATTATTCTTCTTAAGTGTGCTTGGGACTCATAAGTACAATGTTGTGAGGGGTAAGGCTGATTTAGTGCTAAGAAAGAGCGCTAAAGCCGCACGGGTGACCTGAGGAAAGTTAGTCCATGACACGGATGATTTAGTACTAAGAACTGTCACAGACTAACTTTCCTCAGGTCACCCGTGCGGCTTTAACGCTCTTTCTTAGCACTAAATCAGTCTTAACCCTCACAACACTGGACTTATGAGCCCCAAGCACTTTTAAGAAGAATAATAAAGAGAAAGGAATACTTTGCACTTGAATGCTTTTGATTCAATGCTTAGGTAATTACAAATGAAAGGAGGAGCTCCTATTTATAGCCTCCTCCATGTCTTTAGTCTTTCATTGAGCCAATGTGGGATTATTTCATGTCCAAGAGAAGCTTCTAGATTACATTATAATATTCTATCTCTTAAACTATTCTTATGTACATACATAACTCTAGAACATTCTAGGTTATTCTTAAATTCTCTTTAGAGCTTTTCCTTCTTGCTCCCTCTGGAATGTGGTGGAATCTTCTAGAGCCACTTTAATGACTCTCTATATTTTGACCTTCTCTAAAATCTTCCATCCTGTGCTCGTCTTGATGATTTCTTGAATATGGCAGAGCGTGACACTCCCCCCCACTTAAACCCGCAATGCCCTCATTGCGGCTTCGCCTGCACCTTTGAAACTGCCTCTTCGGTTTGCCCCCATACTTGACAATCTTTGGCTTCTCCTTGGTGCAACACGTCTTCCTGGTAGGCGGCTTATCTCTTGCCTCCACCATGTTCCTTGGCACCCCAACTCTTTGGGACTTTTCTCCTTCATTGGTATGAAGGATAGTCAAGTTGTCCCCCTTGTCCTGTGAAATGTAATCCCTGAATTGGATTGCCGATAGCGTTTTGGATTCTTGCTTCCTTAACCTTATTATCGGTATTGAGCAAGTTAGACTCCCTTCCGTGATGCACAGGCTATTGGCAAATGACATTGGGAATGCTATTGCTTGCTCTAAGAAGTTCATTCCCATGACAGCTTTGTAATTATCTAAAGGAATGACAGAGAAATCTAGATTACCTGACAATGCTCCAATGCTGGTCTTAACTCCTTTAGCCACTCCGTCGATCGACATCTCTGCTGAGTTGATGACTTTGATAGAGCCCCCACCTTTAGTCATCTGCAACCCTAATCTCTTTGCTTCCTCACTGGAGATGAAGCTGTGGGAAGCCCTCGTATCTATTATTGTCCTAGCAGTCTTCCCTTCTATTGTCATCTCCACAAAGAGTAACCCCTTCCCTTGGGGTTTTGTTGAAGTTTGCATTACATTCAGCTGTTGAATAGATCCCACATGTGCCTCCATGTCATTTTCCCTGTCACTTTCTTCTTTATGGCTTGCAAGGAGAGAGTTGAGGGCCTTCTTTTGAGAGCAATCTCTTGCCCAATGAGGTCCTTCACAAAGAAAGCAGCGGTTTTGATATGGCTTGTTGTTGGTCTTCCCCTTGTCCCTTACCTTTGTTGGAGTTGATTCACGATGTTTCTCTTCCTTGTTTTTGTCCTTGTCATCCCTACCTTTGATGTTGCAACTCTTCTTATCTTCAGGCTTTCTAGGCTCCTTTGAATAATCAACCAAGCTTTCAGCAACCGCGATGGCAGTGGCAAGATCTTACACTCCTCGCCTTCTAAGCTCGGTCTTTGCCCAATGTTGAAGCCCATCTATGAAGTTGAAGAGAGTATCCTTATCTAATATATCTGAGATTTCAAGAACTAGGCTTATAAACTCTTTGATGTAGTCTTGAATCAAACTTTCTTGCTTAAGCCTTTGCAGTCGGGCTCGAGCCTCGTCTTCGGCATTCTCGGCATAGAACTGTCTCTTTAGCTCTCTTGAAGTCATTGAAAGTGGACATTGTGCACAAACCTTTCTCTACATCTCCTTTTCTTCTTCTCCACCAAAGCATAGCGATGTATGCAAGATAAAGAGAAGCAAATTGGATTTTTGCATCTTCATCGGCAATCCTCATCGCTTCAAAGTATTGCTCTAGTCCCCTTATGAAGTTGTCTACTTCCTTCGTGTTGCGAATACCTCCAAAACTCATAGGTTTTGGAACTTTGATCCTCCTGGCTTCGAAAGTGGGATGGCTTGTGGACGACGCGAGTGCCTTCTTGCACAACGAAATGTCCCCACGCATTTCCTCCAAGCTAGCACGTATGTCGCTCATCTCTTCCATATAGGCACTTCGCACCTCTTGGAGCTTCCCCATAAAATCATCCTGCAACTTAGCCACTTGGCTCAGTAAGGTCTCCTCAAGTTGGAGCATCATACCTCTGACAGTTGAATGGATGGTGACGTCCTCCTCCTCGAGTCCATCAGCCCTTTGGCCAAGTTCTTCTACTTGGCCCTCCATGCCATTCATTGCCTCCTCCATCCGAGCAAGGCGTGAATCAAAGCTATGCATCTCCTTAGAACTTCCATGTGGCTTGGGTGCAACGGAGTCTCTTTGCTTTTGGAGACCTCGCCCTTGAGATGACTCCACATTAGTGGTTTCCGACTCCATCACGTGCTCCTTGATGCTTTTTGTCATTCCCTCGAACCAAAGCTCTGATACCAACTTGTCACCTCCCAAAAGAGCTCTTAGAGGTAGTGGGCAACCCAGGACTTAAATACTGCTTTTCGGCCCTACACCAAGCCGATGTGGGACTTTTTGTCCGCGACATTCTCCTCCACCCAATCATGTGACGCTCTCGTCACGGATCGGCTCCACCGAGGGTCTCACTGGACCATGGAGAGTCCACACGTCTGGCAGACAGTAATCTGCTCTTATACCACTTGTCACCTCCCAAAAGAGCCCTTAAGAGAGGTGGGCAGCCCAGGACTTAAATACTGATTTTTGGCCCTACACCTAGCCGATGTGAGACTATTTGTCTGTGATATTCTTCTCCACCCAATCACATGACGCCCTCGTCACGGATCGGCTCCATTGAGGGTCCCACTGGACCATGGAGAGTCCACACACCTGGCAGACAGTAATCTTCTCTGTGTTCTCTTTTTCTTTTTAGTAGGACTTTCACGAATTCTTTGATTTATCAGAGTAGATACGAATTCAATGTGATTGAAGGGGTCTAGTTCCAATATAGAAAGAGAAGTACCAGTGCTACGAAGTTCATTTTACTTTAGAAAGATGAAAGATTCGCTCTAGGCGAGCACAGGTGAATTTTCCACTATTTTACTCTTGTTGATTCCGATTTGGTAGAAATTATTAACCTTTTGACTGTAGGAAGAGAACTTGAAGAGTTAGAAATGATATAAAAATTAATTTCCCTTCTTCTAATTTGAATGTTGTTTCCAAAGCTTGGCATTACTTTATATCGACCAAGCTTCTACTTTCTACACATTTAAGTGAAGTGACTAAGGATAGGCTTGCTTTGAACTTCTGTAATCAAACGGGAAAGTCCATTGATGTAAGATCTCTTATCAATCATTCAATTCGAAATCACAAAGGGGGGATCTACAATCGGCCTTAGTCACCCTTTTATTGTCTTCACTCTGTGCCAAAATTTTGGTATTGATTATGACAGTTGGGAGAAGCTCCAACCCCTGAAACCTATTTCCAAACGAAATATTGGGGTTTATGGTCAACATGAGGTATTTGAGCGAGAAACTTCCTCCCTTCCTTCTTCTACCTCAAGGCCTCGACCCTCTGCTTCTATGGCTTCAATTGTTGGGTGTCTGAACAGACTAGAGGATGATACTGCTACTATCCAGACGGAGATGTATGATTTGGCTGACCGAGTGGCGCATATGAATTGACAAAACAAAAGCGAATTCGATCAGATTAACAGTTTTCAAGCTGCCCCGTTGGAGATGTAAAGGAGGAACCAGCGGTTAGGAGAAGAGAATCCAATTGTTTTTCCTACTTACTCTCCTTATTTGCCTTACGAAAACACCAACGAGCCTGTAGAAGAAGACCGGGAGGAGGAGAAAGAAGAAGGAAAAGATGAAGAAGGAAAAGAAGGAGGAGAAGCAGGGGATGATTGATTTGATTGCACCTTTAGATTTTTTTGCTTACTTGACTGCTTCTCTTACTTTCGATTTGCTCTTGTTGATGCTAAGTTATGTTTTGGTTATAATATGTATTGGTGTAATTTGATATGGACTTTCTTGTCCGTTATTTGTTGTTGTTGGATTTTAATTGTTGTAATTAATTTGAACTCTTTTATGTATCTTCAGTTAATATGTTGATGTATTTTATATGTTATTGATGTTGCTTTTATTTATAATCATTGTTGTTGAAGTGTTGGCTTGTACAAGTGTCACGGGTAATTGTTGTTGTTGTTTTGAATGTTTTTCATCTTGTTTTACTCTTGTAATTGTATGTAATTAAATTTGGTGGGATGAATGTTATTAGTATTTGTTCCTTTGTAAAAAAAAATAATATAACTTGATGCTTGTTGACAGAAGTAGAGCAGATTGAATTTGAGACCACAATAATCATGATGGAAGAAGGTACATATTTATATAATGATTAAACTCTTTTTGAATTAAACTAAGCTAGATGCAGAATGATCTTTCAAATTCAACAAATAATTATTTAATCATCATATTAAATTTTTAAGAAGATTTGGTTAATTGTTCGGTTAATTGCAGCTAGATGTGTCTCGTTTTGAAAATATAGCCTTCATCTCACTTGAATTCTATGTTAATACTTTAAAACTTATAATGAATTAAAAAAGGGGATGTTGGAGTATTTTAGTTTATAGAGATTGTAGTAAAATTTAAAAACAATAAAAGGGTGGTCCAGATATAGTAGTCCTCTAGGATGTGAATGAAAAAAGAGATTATCTAAAAAGAAATAAGATTAAAAATATTCATCCTATAGAAAGAAAGAGAAAAGAAAAGAAAAAGAAAAAAGTTATAAATGAAAAACATAGAGGAAAAGTTTAAGGAGAAGCATTAACAAAAATTGGTTTTGCTACTATTTCTTTTAACTTCAAAACCCCATAACATTCTTTAAATTAATTATGTTCATATGTTTATGAATTATTAGCATGTCACTTTATGGAGGGCTAAATTCTTAGAATTTGACATCTAGATTGTATTATCTTAACAATTATTAAATCCCTTGAAGTGAATATGAGATTAACTAACATTTGAAGAGTTCATAACTTCATTAAGCACATGTGCCAGAATAATTCAATAGAGGTTTTTTATTCACTAACTATGTATATTTGAAAATTTGATTGTAGGTGGTCACTTATAAAAATCCATTTATATTATGTACAACAAGATCAAATGCTTATATTTTGTTATTATTTGGGGACAAGTAATCTTTAAATTTGGGGAATTTTGATATGTTAATAATTTGGCCATGGATGTTATTTGTATTTTGGCATTTTATATGATAAATTGTACTTTGACGAAGGTTTTATGTTATTTTTCTAAGTTATAGCAGGACAGGGGACGAACGGGAATCTAACTAGATCAAATTGTAGGAGGTACAAATGTTGTGTCTGGGGCCTAAGCGTCGGACCAATGGCGCCTTGGTGTCAATCTCTTCCTAAATGAAGCACAAACACGATAAGACAGAAAGGTGGCGCCGCATCATGGGCGCCTAAGCACTGTGATCACGGCGCCATGGCGTCGGACCCTTATGGAAAAGTTCTTCAAGTGAGTGGCGCCTAGGGGTCAGAACAAAAAATTTGATAGTTTTGGGAGTTCAAAATTTGAATTAAGGGGAAGAAATATAAAAGTCTTGAAGACGAATTTAAAAGGGGCTTTTTCACCATTTTTCTTCTATCATTTATGAGAGAGAATTTTGGATAAGATCACACAACTTGCAAGGATATTAGAAGAGAGGAAAAGAGAGAGATTGGAAGGATTGAGAGGGTGGTTGATTGTCTGGTGCTAGTGACATCCTCAAACTACTTGTGAAGGAGATAAGTGTGTTTACATTGTATTTTCTTCAGATTTGGCTATGTAAAGACTTTGGTTTTGAAGTTTTTGCATAAAACTAAGTTTGCTTTGATGATTTTGTCATGAATAGTGAGTAGTCATCTTGTTTTTCTCTTCAATTGAGATGGTGATTGGATATGACAAGAGATTTGAGATTGTTTGGGCTTTAATTTGAGTTTAGAAGTGTTTTGTTAACTTGATAACTTAATTTACTTTATGTATGACCAGTTGATTGTTAAAATCTTTTGTAAATGTTGATGTTCAAAAGGATTCTTTATGGAACAAAAGAGTTAATAACATAAATTCATTGGCATGGGGATATTGTCATTGGATTCATGCAATCTTCTAGGAGACATTTTCTTATGAGCAGTTCAAGAGTATTTGAGAACTAAACCTAAGACTATTATTCTTCCTTAGATCACCGGAAGAGGATAAAGAAGAATTTTTCTCCTGATCTGATTTTTAAATCTAATCCTTAGTCATATCCATCCCTTGATCAATTAAAGAGGGAAATTCTCAACCTCTGATTTATAAAAGAATCTTTTTGTTTGTTAGAAAAGACTAGTTTGTAATAGCTTTTGAATAGGTTTAAATTGAACTTGCAAATTAAACTCTTCAAACTTAGACTGAAAATTGTAGACCAAAATTTTTCCTTAGAATTCACCTCGTTCCATGTGGGATAAACAACCAGACTCAAACCCCGATACTACTGATACACCACATATACTTGCGTGAGCCGCCCATGCTTCGCAGCACTTGGTGTGTGTTACTTCTCATATACATAATTAGCTAGAACAATTGTTTAGGTTAATTCTGAATTAATTAACAGTTCTTATTTTAACTATAATATGTTAAACATAAATAAATTAATAAAAAAATAAAATCATGCCTAATTAGCTTAAATGATTCCATAATTATAATTTATCATTAAAACTAGTTATCTAATCCTAAATTATTATAACTAAATCCTAATGAAATTCTAATGAAATTAACTAAAATTGGATTATTCCCTAATTACTCAAACTAAAAATATATATTATCATTTATTCTAAATATTTAATCAATTAAATAATTATGCNTAGTTATCTAATCCTAAATTATTATAACTAAATCCTAATGAAATTCTAATGAAATTAACTAAAATTGGATTAGTCCCTAATTACTCTAACTAAAAATATATATTATCATTTATTCTAAATATTTAATCAATTAAATAATTATGTAAGGACCAATTATTATGATTGATTCGTAATGAAAGTTCATAACCATAATTTATAAAATTAATCATTTTTAAAAAACATTTTAAATATTATTTTAATTAAATATTAAATTAGATAATTGCCCCATGCCTAAATATTAAATTATTAAATATCTATAAAATTTTAGTGATGATAACTATAATACTAATTAATCAATATTAAGCAGTAGCAACATTGAATTAACATAATTAATATATAATTAGTCTTTTTATCCCATAAGTAAATCAGGTATATTGTGAGCTAAAAATTTTTTGGCGGTAAAATAAAAATGTTACATTATTTTTTACTAAGGTACTCCACACATACAAATTAAAAAAGGAGGAACAAAAGATTTGCTATAATTCTTTACATGGCAATCTCGGAACAGAGAAATCATAAGCTTATCCCAAATTAAAAGATCAAATATAGAAGTAAAATTATAAAAGTTTGTTATTCCCCTAAGCTAAAGAAGACGGGATTTCAAAGTAATGCACTCAAATTGGGTTACCTATAGAAGTGGTAAAGTCTATAGTAGTTGAAGGAAAATCTGATGATACAAGTTGACTGAAGATGGTCAGATGACAACGGTTGGGTGATAGCCAGTTGAAGATAATATAAGTCGAGTGATGATGATTAAATGATAATGACGAGAAGTGATGATGACCAGATGATGACAGTCAAACATCAATAGGAGAAAAACAATGAAAAAAAAATAGTGGTCAGACGATGACATAACGATACTGGTCGGATGATAACAGTTGGGCTAGGATGGTTGAGCGATGATAATTGCTAGTCGTGATAGTCAATGTTAGACATCAACAAAGATTTGAAGTACTTGCAATTTCTAAGCTCTTTCTAATTTCTAGTATTCAGATCTTTTATATAGAGAATGTGGGCCTATGTATAATTTTTTTGAATGATAGTTTAATTATTTTGGCCAAATTCTTAAAACACTCGATTAGATGGCAGACTTTAATTCCATTTTTTCATAGCTTCATTCAATATTGGAGTGTCTTTTAATCTCAAAATTGAGTGATGTTGACTTCATTGGATTCCTCTTGTCAAAATGTTCAATTTGGCTACAACTATGCAAGATTTGGGGATTGTTTGACTTTTAATTAATGTCCCAAGGTTAAAAATAAAATAAAAAAATATGTCCCAAACATTTCAACCACACTTCGAGTGTTTGATTTGGATTATTTGGGCTATGATTGAATCACTTTTAGTATTGTTAGATTCAACTTGTCNGGGGATTGTTTGACTTTTAATTAATGTCCCAAGGTTAAAAATAAAATAAAAAAATATGTCCCAAACATTTCACCACACTTCGAGTGCTTGATTTGGATTTATTTGGGTTATGATTGAATCACTTTTAGTATTGTTAGATTCAACTTGTCAAGGCATTTAGTTTGACTATAAATTTGTTAAACAAAGGTTAGATAATCTTACTATTTTTTAAACTTTATAATTCAAAATTTACATTAAAAATTAATATTTGCTTAAATGATTTTCTAATTACATATCAAGATATATTTCAAAACATGTGAACATATTTATAAGAATTTTTAAGATTTCAATAAATAGGCCACTTTTTTTCAAAATTCAAAAAATTAGTAACATTGTTATCGAATATGTTTTTCTCACTCCACTTGTTCTAAAAAGTGAATTCAAACATGGAATAAGAATATCATGAGTCAATTCATCACCAATAAGTAAGTTCGAGGTTAATTTCATATGTACTAGCTGATTTCAAAATAAAATTAAAAGCTCTACCACATTCATCAAAAGTGTTTCATGAGTTATAAAGACGTAACACATAATTTTTATGTGTATATATCTAATATCTAAATTTTGATATTTACTTATAAAACACTTTAATGTCACAAACACATCATAACATATGCATAAAAATATGTATTTTATATTAAAAAGTTATTATTAATGATATTTTTATATAAATTAAAGATTTTAGTGTTTTATAATGTCGATATATCCCAAGAGCTTGAAATTAACAAAAGTGAAAAATAAAGACGGTAGTTATATAGTAATTCAGCAATAACAACAACCATAATAATACTTAACTATAAAAAAGTCACTAATTCACAAAACATAAATAACAGTTAACAAGGCGGAAAAAGATGATCTGATGATAAAAATAAGTAATACTAATAATACTAACAATAACAATAATTAATAATAATATTCAACTATAAAAGAGTCAATAATTCACAAAACATAACAAACATTTTCTTACAAGATACATATATAAGATCACCCCAATTTAAATAATAATCAAAATAAAAATGATTAAATATAGAAACTAGACAACCTGTTACATGTTTTCAATAATTTCTCTCCTCCTATAAACAAATTCTCCCTATCAAACATATCAATCTAACAGAGATTTTTTTAAAGAGTGGTTGAATGTAATAAATAATTATAATGTGATAAATAATTATAATTTTATTATGCAATAAATCATAATGTAAATGCTTAAATGTAAATGCTTAAATATAAATGCTCAAAAAAACATGCNATTCTCTCCCTATCAAACATATCAATCTAACAGAGATTTTTTTGAAAGAGTGGTTGAATGACATATTAAGTTGACAGCAATGTGATAAATAATCATAATTTTATTATGCAATAAATCATAATGTAAATGCTTAAATATAAATGCTCAAAAAAACATGCTAATTAATATATAACATAAGCTTTATATTTTCATTTTTATAAAAATATTCATTAAACCATCTTAATCAATTATATTTTTCACTTTCTTTTTCTCTAAGAAGTCATCATAATTAATTATGGTTTTACTATACACTAAATCATTAAATTAGGTGTCATAACTCAGACCAAAAGTTTGAAGCTAATCAAGGAGGGAACGGACAATTGAATGGTGAAAATAAAAAAATACTAATAATATTAATAGTAACAATAGTCCACAATAATATCCAACTATAAAATATTCACTAATCCACAAGACATGAATAATATCATATAATAAAATACATAATAAAAAAAATTATTATCTATTTTTAATAATTTATTTACTCCTATAAACAAACTCTCTCTTACTATTCATACTCTGTTAGATTAATACAACTGATAGAAAATAGTTTGTTTATAAGAGTAGATAAATTATTGAAAATAGGCAGCATATTATTTGATTTCTATTTTTAGTCACTTTATTTCAAAATTTTGTAGATTGATAAGTTTGAAAGAAAAAATTTGTTTGCAATAGGAGATAAATTAGAGAGTAGATGTTTTAGATTCGACTTATGTTAAGAAAGGCAGAGGTAGACCTAAAAAGACTTGGGCATATTTTATAAAAAAATATCTTAATTTATTAGAATTAAATGAAAATATGATGCTCAATAGGACACAATGGTGAAAAAGGATTAATGTAGTTGACCCCACTTAGTGGAATAAAGGCTTGTTGTTGTTGTTGTTATAGGAGATAAATTATTGAAAATAGGTAGCAAAGTGTTTGATTTTTATGTTTAGTCACTTTTATTTTTATTATTGTTTCAAGTTGGAAGAGATTATGTATTTTGTTAAATGACNAAATATTCATTAAACCATCTTAATCAATTATATTTTTCATTTTCTTTTTCTTTAAGAAGTCATCGTAATTAATTATAGTTTTACCATACACTAAATCATTAAATTAGGTGTCATAACTCAGACCAAAAGCTTGAAGCTAATCAAGGAGGGAACGAACAATTGAATGGTGAAAATAAAAAAATACTAATAATATTAATAGTAACAATAGTCCACAATAATATTCAACTATAAAAGATTCACTAATCCACAAGACATGAATAATATCATATAATAAAATACATAATAAAAAAATTTATTATCTATTTTTAATAATTTATTTACTCCTATAAACAAACTCTCTCTTACTATTCATACTTTGTTAGATTAATATAACTGATAGAAAATAGTTTGTTTATAAGAGTAGATAAATTAATGAAAATAGGCAGCAGATTATTTGATTTCTATTTTTAGTCACTTTATTTCAAAATTTTGTTAGATTGATAAGTTTGAAAGAAAAAATTTGTTTGCAATAGGAGATAAATTAGAGAGTAAATGTTTTAGATTTGACTTATGTTAAGAAAGGCAGAGGTAGACCTAAAAAGACTTGGGCATATTTTATAAAAAATATCTAAATTTATTAGAATTAAATGAAAATATGACGCTCAATAGGACACAATAGAGAAAAAGGATTAATGTAGTCGACCCCACTTAGTGGAATAAAGGCTTGTTGTTGTTGTTGTTGTTATAGGAGATAAATTATTGAAAATAGGTGGCAAACTGTTTGATTTTTATGTTTAGTCACTTTTATTTTTATTATTGTTTCAAGTTGGATGAGATTATGTATTTTGTTAGATGATATTATTATTGTCTTATGGATTAATGACTCTTTTATAGTTGGATATTATTGTGAATTGTTACTATTGTCAAATTGTTATATAATTGTCATTTGACCGTTTGTTTCTGCCTTGGATAAATTCAAACTCTGGGCTGGGTCATCTAACATATAAATGAATATCAAAGTTTGGATGTCAAAAATATAAATATAAAAAAAGTGTGCTATGTATGTAAACCACCCTTTTATTTAAATAGGAGAATACATTTTTCTCATTTTGGACAAACAAATTAACTAACCTTTAGGGCACTGATTAAAAACTTTGAGTAATTAAGAACATTAAAAAGCATAATATATTAATAAACATTCATTATATATAAAATTTTCTAAAATTTTAAAGAACATGCCTTACTTAAATCAGCTTGATGCAGAAATTGAGGCAACTTCACAAACCCTTTACAGCAAATGCAGCAAAAAAAAAGTTCGGCAAAACCTATAAGCTTTTAACATGCGAATGCTAACAAGAAATTTCACAGAGTGATGCATGAATTGAGAAAAAAAAACTAAGAACAAGAAGCTGAAAGTATTTCTTTCACAACGAAACTGAAGAAATTACCAGTGGAGGTGATGGGAGCCTGAGGAACGGAGATTCCTCGACAAGATTTGATCGGATATACAAAGATGTCGGACACCGTCGCCGCCGGCGTCGACGAACTTCTGCCGGCGCTGCCGGCGGAGATTGAAAATAGGGAGAAAAGCTTCTCCATCTCCACCGATGGACTTCCCCACTCGCAATACCGATTTTTTCGCCGTTGCCTCCAACTTCGTCGTATATATGGTCATAGAGTGTTGTTTGTTGGCTAAATGCCAAGATTCCACCGGGTTTTATCTTTTCTTTTATCAACCCTCTAATTTATGAAAGATTTACATACATANACACCGTCGCCGCCGGCGCCGACGAACTTCCGCCGGCGCTGCCGGCGGAGGTTGAAAATAGGGAGAAAAGCTTCTCCATCTCCACCGATGGACTTCCCCACTCGTAATACCGAATTTTTCGCCGTTGCCTCCAGCTTCGTCGTATATATGGCCATAGAGTGTTGTTTGTTGGCTTGCTGCCAAGATTCCACCGGGTTTCATCTTTTCTTTTATTAACCCACTAACTTAAAGATTTACATACATACCACTTAATTCCTACCTATTTATATATCCAACACNTAACATATAAATGAATATCAAAGTTTGGATGTCAAAAATATAAATATAAAAAAAGTGTGCTATGTATGTAAATCACCCTTTTATTTAAATAGGAGAATACATTTTTCTCATTTTGAACAAACAAATTAACTAACCTTGAGGGCACTGATTAAAAACTTTGAGTAATTAAGAACATTAAAAAGCATAATATATAAATAAACATTCATTATATATAAAATTTTCTAAAATTTTAAAGGACATGCCTTACTTAAATCAGCTTGATGCAGAAATTGAGGCAACTTCACTAACCCTTTACGCAAATGCAGCAAATAAAAATTTCGGCAAAACCTATAAGCTTTTAACATACGAATGCTAACAAGAAATATCACAGAGTGATGCATAAATTAAGAAAAAAAAAACTAAGAACAAGAAGCTGAAAGTATTTCTTTCACAACGAAACTGAAGAAATTACCAGAGGAGGTGATGGGAGCCTGAGGAACGGAGATTCCTCGACAAGATTTGATCGGATATACAAAGATGTCGGACACCGTCGCCGCCGGCGCCGACGTACTTCTGCCGGCGCTGCCGGCGGAGGTTGAAAATAGGGAGAAAAGCTTCTCCATCTCCACCGATTGACTTCCCCACTCGCAATACCGAATTTTTCGCCGTTGCCTCCAGCTTCGTCGTATATATGGCCATAGAGTTTTGTTTGCTGGCTTGCTGCCAAGATTCCACCGCCGGGTTTTATCTTTTCTTTTATTAACCCTCTAATTTATGAAAGATTTACATACATACCACTTAATTCCTACCTATTTACATATCCAACACACAGAATATATATATATATATATATATTAAAAGGAAATCGATATTTGGCAAAGGCTCAAATATCGATTTCCCATGCACAATCCGGCCTCATGATGAGAGCCCGTGCCATGTGTCATTAATTCGACCTCCCACGTACCACGGTAGGGATCGAACCCTTGTCAGATGAGACTTACAATGACCCTACCTACCAACTGGACAAGGAATGCGGCACATTGTCTCTCCTTTAAAAGAAGTGTTGTACTTTTTAATTAAATCTATGATATTTTTTATGTGATTTAAAAATTTTGGGTGGTAGAAATGTGAGAACTAAAGTTTAGTTAGATATGTAAATACATTAGATTTGGGCGGTATGTATGTAAATGCTTCTTAGTTCTTTTCTCATTTACCTTGATTTTTCTTAAGAAGGGATTTTATGATTTTATCATTTAAATCTAATATTTTAAGCAAAAAATAATAATAATTTACATATGTAGCATATGACATTTTTATATATCTCATACCTAAATTTCATATTTACAAATATGACATTCTTGTGCTTTAAAGCTATGTGTGAGGAAGTGCTTTTGACTATTAGAAGGTGAAAATAGGGCTATTTGTCTAAGGTGTGAGATATGTAAAACCATAAGAATTGTGTGCTATTTATGTAAATGCCCCAAAAAATATTCTAATTAAAATTTAGTTTAGATAAATATAATTAAATTTTAATTCATTTCTAGGAGGGGTAAAAAAAAGATATGTTGTTTTAAGTTGGTATAAAAAGCATGGTCTTTTATACAATAAAAATAATTGAATAGTATTAATTTTATAATAAAAATAAAAATTATTTAAATACAAAAACATAAATCATATTGTGCAAGACTCATTATAGACATTCACAATATAGATCTTGCAAGAGATAGTTGGAACATAAATAAAAGTAAAGATAAAGATCATATAAACTATGACTCCAATAAAAACCTCATTGCAACACAAGGGTTGGTGTTGTCCTAAAGGTGACCCAAGCAAAATGTTTTGGTGTAATTATTGATATGATGAGATAGTTGTGATATAAATAAATGTTATGATGTAAGTGTTGGTGTGGTGATGATTGTGATGTATATGAAGTTGTGGAATGGGCCTTATGAATAACAATTAAGGTGTGGTTGAAGATTATACGCAAGTCTTGATATGTAAATGTTCATAGATGTTCTTATAGAATTAAAATGGTCTTAAAGCTTTAAAAGTATCTGTAGATGATCTCAATGTTATTTAAAATTTATGTAAGGCAATTTAACTCTTATTTGAAATATGCCTTATAGATAAATAATAAACACTGCAGATTGTGCCCTCTTATGATCAAAATACCAAAAAAAAATGCTTCCTGATCAAATGGCTCGCCCGTATTTGAGCTAGTCCAAATGTATGTGAGTGATTTAAAAGTGGTTGTCATTTGAAGGGCAATACTAACAATACATTCGAGTTATCATAATACCATAAGTATTAAAGCTTGATATTTCCTTATAATAAACATAAAAAAGATGGTAAGATTAAGAGGCTTGAATAATAACAAATAACTTGTAATTCAAAAAGGTCCATACAACATGTGAGGGAGAGGAGCTAGCAGTTATTGGTGAGAGAGGAGATAGTGGCAAGTCTGTAACTCAAAGTATGTTTAGGCTCAAACAAAAAAAAGTTATTTATGATGATAAAAAAATTGATATATTTGAGTTGAGATGGTAGATGGTTCTTAAGGAAAACACCGGTTGGCCTCAAACAGAACAATGAAAGCATTCGTATAAAGAGTTGAAAACATAAAAAGAGATAGTGGAAGTAGGCGACATAAAAGTCTATCTTTTTTTTTTTTTTGGTGGTTTGAAATTGTAGCCTACACTTATGGTGCAATGAGAGGAGAAAGTCCACAATGAGAGTTAAATATATACTTTATAAAGGAAGTCTATCATATTCGATCATGTTGTCCTAATATAAAAGCAAAAATATGAGAAAAAGATAAATAAGCTAGAAGAATCCCTCCTTTTACTTGTTAAAGGTAAATCTCAAATAAATAAAAATAGGTCCAAAATTAGATTTTAAAAAATGTTTCCTCATATGGAAAAAGGAGTTTTTATAGGAGGCTTATAGGCTAGAGGCAATACTAACAAAGACAATGGATATAATCTAAGTTTAAGCCTTGGATGCAATTAATTTCCAAGCATATTATCCTAAATGGTGGATGCTTGGTAACACTTTGGCCCTTGAATGCAAAGTATAATATGTAGATATTGTANTCTATATATGTATATATATATATCTATATATGTATATATATATATCTATATATGTATATATATATATCTATATATGTATATATGTACATATATATATGTATATATGTACATACATATATACGTATATATGTACATACATATATACGTATATATGTGCATACATATATACGTATATATGTACATACATACATACGTACATACATGCATACATACATACATGCATACATGCATACATGNGTCAAATCAGATGTCCCTATGGTTATAGTCATTTAGATATTATGGGGCATATTAAAGTTGATTAGAGCGACATCGGTTAGGATCTTACGGTTCCCTCGTTCCAGTATCACTATTTTCTATTGGAATCACTTAGTCCAAATGAATTCACTAAACTCAAATTAATGAGTTCCATATTTTCATTTAGACCATGGGAAATCTCATTAGTAAACNCAGTATCACTATTTTCTATTGGAATCACTTAGTCCAAATGAATTTACTAAACTCAAATTAATGAGTTCCATATTTTCATTTAGACCATGGGAAATCTCATTAGTAAATGTAGGTTACCTCCTCCGAGAAATTCTCGATCATCCGATAGACGTCTTAATTTACTTGTAATTGTTGTTTGTGATGTTTGTGATTAAATTTTAAGTTTGTCTTATATTTTGAATGTTGTGGCGATGAATTTTATCTTGGTTGATTTTAGTTTTGGTTTTGATTTTACGACTATCATAGCAGTTTTGGTTTTCATGCAGGGTNTTTTATCTTGGTTGATTTTAGTTTTGGTTTTGGTTTTACGACTATCATAGCAGTTTTGGTTTTCATGCAGGGCGACATCGCTGTTTAACATGCAAGTTTTATAAGTATAAAAATACAATGTGGAAAGTACAAGAAAGGACGACACTGTAAACTGTAAAAGCGTATCTAGCGAGTCTTTTCGTTCCACCACCTGAAAGGTTAGTACTTACAAGGCATGTATATAATGTTGCAAGAAAATTTGAATTACATGAATAGATGAAGGTTTAGTTACCNACTTACAAGGCATGTATATAATGTTGCAAGAAAATTTGAATTACATGAATAGATGAAGGTTTAGTTACCAAAACCCCAAACTATGATTTTTTGTTGGATCTTGAGAGATCCTAGTAGATGATTTTAGAGCAAAATATGGCAAGTCTAATCTGTCCTTCAGAATGTCCAATAGATTTCAAAATGTTCGAGGCATGTCCCCAGATCACTTTGAAAATCCCTTGAAATATTCCAAGTTCATTTTTAGACTTATCATATTATTTCATTAATCATCAGAGGTCGAAGAGTGACTATCTCATTGCTCAGTGAAACTTGACAATTTAATTATCCCGAGGATTGGATTCTCGATTAATTAATTGATGTTTCACTTAAGAATTATGTGGGTGGGTGCCCCTAAGGCAAATCCAGGTCATTTAAGATTGTGGTGTCCATAATTAAGGTCAGGCTTGTAGTGTTTAAAGATGTTAATCACCAATTATGTTATCTTCTAAATCCGATCAATTGAGTTTAAATATCGAGCCTAACTCACTACCAAGTCTTTAACAATCATGATGGGTGAAATGGTGATTATCAAGATTTTGATTTCAGTAGCATATATCCATATCAAATGGTCAAACCATCCTCAATTTTGGGTTTAAGAAAAGTAAACTATCATCTTTCCGACTTAAGCCCATCACTTAAGAATTGCTTGATCTCAGTTGACTTCGAAGTTATGAATATTAGGGAAATTATGATCTTATTGATGTCGTGCAAGGGTGATGGATGTGTTTCTACTCTTTAACCCCATTGTATTTCAATCATCCAATCATATTTATTAAAATCAAAATTATCTATTTTTCCCTTGGTTATATATAATGAACATTTTAGCTCGAATTATCGTTTTAGCTCGAATCAAATAAATTATATAATTATTTATATCATAATATATTACATATATTATTTATATAATAATGTATTATATATATTTTTTATCTAAGTTTAAATTATAACACCTCGTGTGATACTGTGGTTAGTGTCTTCTTTTGCATGCATTTGGTCCAGGTTTGAATCCAACACTTTACATCTATTTTTTTCAATTTAATTTTGATGTGCCAATTTCGAGCCGAACACGAACACACTGTTTATCCGATTTTGAACACGAGCTAAACGTGAACACGAGCAGTTTCGAACGAGTCGAACACGTGCCAAGTCTAACCTCGCTCAAGCTCGACTCGTTTACAACCCTAGAAAGTGTGTGGCAAGGAAGTGACAACATTAGAGGATGAGGAAGCGGCGGAGGACGATGAGGATGAGGATGAGATGATAGAGAATGATGATTAGGGGGTACTTTTCTTTTTGTTTATGGTTATGTTGAACATTTGTACATATATTTTCTTTATGACCAATGATGTATATATTTTAGATTAAATGCATTTGATTTGTTTCATTACTTGATTGGATAATTATTTTTTTTTATTGTTATTCTAGTTCTTTAATTGTTTATAATGATATATTAAATGTTGTGATAACAAGTGTAATAATGTAAATACGAAAAGGGGAATATCTTCTTTTATTTATTCTACAGGTTTCCAACGGCTTACCATTAGCTTTACAACAACTTCTGACATATCCGTAGCAAAAACCGATGGCTAGCNAAATAAATTATATAATTATTTATATCATAATATATTACATATATTATTTATATAATAATGTATTATATATATATTTATCTAAGTTTAAATTGTAACACCTTGTGTGATACTGTGGTTAGTGCCTTCTTTTGCATGCATTTGGTCCAGGTTCGAATCCAACACTTTACATCTATTTTTTTCAATTTAATTTTAACATGCCAATTTCGAGCCGAACACGAACACACTGTTTATCCGATTTTGAACACGAGCTAAACACGAACACGAGCAGTTTCGAACGAGCCAAACACGTGCCAAGTCTAACCTCGCTCAAGCTCGACTCGTTTACAACCCTAGAAAGAGTGTGGCAAGGAAGTGACAACATTAGAGGATGAGGAAGCGGCGGAGGACGATGAGGATGAGGATGAGATGATAGAGAATGATGATTAGGGGGTACTTTTCTTTTTGTTTATGGTTATGTTGAACATTTGTACATATATTTTCTTTATGACCAATGATGTATATATTTTAGATTAAATGTATTTGATTTGTTTCATTATTTGATTGGATAATTATTTTTTTTATCGTTATTCTAGTTCTTTAATTGTTTATAATGATATATTAAATGTTGTGATAACAAGTGTAATAATGTAAATACGAAAAGGGGAATATCTTCTTTTATTTATTCTACAGGTTTCCGACGGCTTACCATTAGCTTTACAACAACTTCTGACATATCCGTAGCAAAAATCGATGGCTAGTCGGTGGACTTATTTACCGATGTTTAACCGACACCTAACCGATGGCTTAAGTGCATCACAAAAAACCAACGAGTGAGACCCTTTTCCGACAATTTAACCATCAATTTTAATAACCGACGTCTTTCAAACAAAAAAAAAAAACAATACAATGCCGCATCATACGAAACCGATGGGTGCGACACTTTTTCGATAGTTTAACCTTTGTCAATACCGACGGCTCCCCGTCGGTTTTATGAACTGACAAACACTGAAAATATTAATTTCTCTAAAAAAGCAACTACATTAAATCATTAGCAACGCGTCAGTAAGTTTACATCGTCAGTATTTCAGTGGCCTTTGGAATTACCGACTATCGTTTTAACTGCAAGCCTAGAACAGTTGATAAACTGTCGGAAATATCAAAAGCGACAGCTTTTCTCATCATAACCAACAGAAATTGTTCATCTGAAAAAGCAATTTTTCCNGTTGTGATAACAAGTGTAATAATGTAAATACGAAAAGGGGAATATCTTCTTTTATTTATTCTACAGGTTTCCGACGGCTTACCATTAGCTTTACAACAACTTCTGACATATCCGTAGCAAAAATCGATGGCTAGTCGGTGGACTTATTTACCGATGTTTAACCGACACCTAACCGATGGCTTAAGTGCATCACAAAAAACCAACGAGTGAGACCCTTTTCCGACAATTTAACCATCAATTTTAATAACCGACGTCTTTCAAACAAAAAAAAAACAATAAAATGCCGCATCATACGAAACCGATGGGTGCGACACTTTTTCGATAGTTTGACATTTGCCAATATCGATGGCTCCCCGTTGGTTTTATGAACTGACGAACACCGAAAATATTAATTTCTCTAAAAAAGCAACTACATTAAATCATTAGCAATGCGTCAGTAAGTTTACACCGTCAGTATTTCAGTGGCCTTTGGAATTACCGACAATCGTTTTAACTGCAAGCCTAGCACAGTCGATAAACTGTCGGAAATATCGAAAGCGACAGATTTTCTCATCATAACCGACAGAAATTGTTCGTCTAAAAAAGCAATTTTTTCCTATAGTGCATGAATCTCAAACCATAGCAAAAATATTAAATTGGAGTATTTGCCTAAAATTAGATCCATCCATGAATCATATTATATGAAGAAGACCATCATGAATCATTCTTAAATGAAACAAATCATACCACATTATAATGATGGAAAAATATAAAATAATATTACATCAATTTAAATTTTTAGTTATCATTAATGATTATATGAATATAATTATGGAAGATGAATTAGTGTCGAAGTCTTTTAATGTATTTGTTAATAATGATAGCTAGCTCATAAAAATTTGGAAAAACCAAGAGAGATAAATCTAAACTTCGCTTTTCTACTTTTGAATTAACTTTGGAGAGTTTTATGAGTGGAAAATGTTAGAGGGATTATCGATCTCCAAATGTTTGCCATCATCTCAAAGTATTCTTTGACTCCTCACAAAGTATTCCTTTGAAAATAATAAGGTTCAGATGTATGAATGCATAGGAACTAGGCGGTATGTATGTAAATACTCTACAAATTTATGCAAAGAATTTTGTGGCAATTGAGTTTCCTTCAAAGCTTAAAAAGTTTTTGTTTAATTCTAATTAAGCATTGTTTGCATTACCTCATGACCAGCACTTGCTTGCTTAATAACTCTAGCTTTAAGAAGAAGGTTGATGTAAGATTATTTCTCTGTAAACTCATGGCGTGAAGGAGAAACAATTAGATCGTCGATCGCCGCAAAGATATATTTCAGTAGGCCCCACTTTTAATTTTTTTTGTTTTTAATTTTGATTGCGGTGATCGACGGTGGAGATTGGACACCGCATGCATCTCTAATTTTTGGCTTTTAGTGACAAGTTTAACTGTGAATTATATTTCATTAATTTGCTTCATTAATGATTTTATGAATATAAGCTGAGTAAACATAATCATTATTCTTAAATATTATATTATTTTTTTCTTTTTCATCATCATTATATTATATTTTATTTTGAACACTTATGTTTTGGTGTGTTTAACTTCAGATATCAATATTATTTTAAATTTCATAAGTTTCCTAAAACATTTCTCCAGTAATAAATTATTTCTTATTTTCTAAAAAACAATAATAACATTAATAACCCTATAAATTGTCTTTGCTTTCTGCATAGGGAGTGCATTAGAGTTGTAACCAATAAAATGACAGAAGAAATAAAATAAAATATTATTTACATTTTTCAAAAAGTTGAATCGGTTTTTCGATTTACAAGATGACAGCACGGTTCGATTGATTCTCGATGGTTCGACTAGTTCTCAATAGTTTGACGACAAAAACGGTCTATCATATATTTCAGACATTCACAGTTAAACTGGCCGGTCCGATCCAATTCTCTAAACATTGTGCAAAACTCACCTAATATACGAAAAATCATCCAACCCAACTCCAAACTTTTACATAGATATGTGATCCATATATTACTCAGTGATTCACCAAACGCTTTTTCGTTCAAACATGATAAAAACAAAGTGAAAATTACAAACATAGCCCTCAAAACATTGCATTTACAAATCCGGCACCATTTTTCGTCCATTTTTCAATATTCAAACACAAATATCAAAATTCACAATAACAACCAAACCCAAAACTTCATTTATCAAGTTGTCAATGGTGCGATCATGGCAGTCATAAATGCATCAGTTCAGTAGTTCAAAAAAATCGCTTAACATATTTGTTTTTGTAAATAGCAATGTTTTGAATGTTGTGTTTATAAATTTCTCAAAAGAAATTCACAAGAGCCACAAATCACAACTCCACTGCCCACTTGTTAGAACAGTGAAATATTGGGGGCTCAAAATGAGATGGATTATTTTAAAAACAAAAAATTCAAGGCAATTCAATTGTGCTAAATTTTATGATTTTGATAATTGCTTTTGAGACACAGTTTGCAGACACAAATTAATGGAAATAAAGGTATATATTTGAGCTAAACAAGAGTCAAATTACAAGGAATTTTCAACTAATTACACATTCATGACATTGTCTGGCTGAGTCTGAATCATCATAGGTTTATGCTAACATAATACAACGCAGTTACTAATATGAATAAACAAGAAGTACAGCCATTACCGAGCTTTCGCTGAACTTTAGAGCAGCTACTGCATTAAGCGATTGCTGTTCCATGACAAATATGAGNAGAGTCAAATTACAAGAAATTTTCAACTAATTACACATTCATGACATTGTCTGACTGAGTCTGAATCTTCATAGGTTTATACTAACATAATACAACGCAGTTACTAATATGAATAAACAAGAAGTACAGCCATTACCGAGCCTTCGCTGGACTTCAGAGCAGCTACTGCATTAAGCGATTGCTGTTCCATGACAAGTATGAAGGATCACCGAGTTTCCTGATAAAACAATAGCAGAGAAAATGAGGGGAAAAAATATAAAATTAAACATTCAATTCAACAACATGAATATGTGGTTCAGGTTGACTTCAAATGTAGAAATGGAAGCTCTCCTTTCAGAAATGATGGAAAAATCTGGTATGTAATCAATTGGAAGATTTTATGGACATGACGAATAATAAAATATGTAACGCCAAATCCTAATGAAAAAACTCAAAAAAAAAAAAAAATTTATCAGAAGCATTTTGCAGTACAACAACGACAACAAAAAGTCTTTATCCCAATAAGTGGGGTCATCTACATGAATCCTTTTTTCTCCGTTGTGTTCTATTGAGTGTCATATTTTCATTTAACACTAATAAATTAAGATTGTTTTTTATACAACAAGCCCAAAGTCTTTTTAGGTCTACCTCGACCTTTCTTAACATAAATCGAACCCACAATATCTACCCTCCTAACAGGATCATCAGATGGTTGACGCTTAATGTGACCAAACCATCTAAGATGACTGCACCAACCCTTTCAAGGAAAACAATGGTTTCNACATGAATCCTTTTTTCTCCGTTGTGTTCTATTGAGTGTCATATTTTCATTTAACACTAATAAATTAAGATTATTTTTTATACAATAAGCCCAAAGTCTTTTTAGGTCTACCTCTACCTTTCTTAACATAAATCGAACCCACGATATCCACCCTCCTAACAAGATCATCAGATGGTTGACGCTTAATATGACCAAACCATCTAAGATGACTGCACCAACCCTTTCAAGGAAAACATTGGTTTCACATTGTGTTTAAGTGTCAAGCCACGCATCCACCTAAGCATTCTCATCTAAGCAACACTCAACTCTCTTTTTTTTCTTTTTTTTTTCACTAAAAAAAAAGAAAATATTGGACTCCAAAAAGTTTAAAATAAATGAATGTGATCTGAGATGGACCAAAACCTTTTGAAGAAAGACCAATATATAAAGATGCTTACAGCATTTCAAAATTTTAGCCTCTGATAATGTCCATTAAGAACTCGGGAATCATTCCTTTTCGCGATCACTTCTTTTTTTTCTTTCTGTTTTTGCTTTTATTTTAAAAATAAGTTTGTTTAGTGTTATTTTTTGCAAGTTTTTATATTTTATTTTAGAAACACTCAAAACATCTAAAATTTGTTTCAAAGTTTTTTCTAAAATAATTACCGACCAAACATATTTTATTTCAAGTAAAAACATATAAATAACAAAATAAAAAATAAATATCGACGCCCTTACTAATGTGTGTGCAACTATGCAAGTATGCCTATATGTAAAACAAAATATTGATAACATTACTCACCTAGGTTTTACCAAATACACGATGGTGAAAAGCGTCGCAAGAAAAAAGCACACTCCTCCTATCGAAATATACGCAATGCCAAGGAAGTCATTTTTTCCACCAAGCCAGCTTGTCGTCGAAAGAACCAACTTCTTCTTACCACCAAAACTATAGGTGTTGTAGTTATTCTCCAATTCCACCGTAATCGTATCGTTCTCTTTAAGATCCACCTCTATCCTCCCATACAACTTCCTAAACGTCGGCAGGGCTGCCGTTCGCATCCAAACAATAAGATCCTCCTGTTTGCTCAGCTGTAAATATCACAACGGCAGAAATATGATCAGCCTTATGCAAGAAAATGCTACCTGGTTCATAAGCAAGTAAGAAATGCTTACGGGTACTGTAGGATCCAGTGTTTTGCCACCTTTTAGGGTTCCATTCTGAAAGTTTTTGGGAAAGACATCGGATCCAAATTTGTGGTTTCTGTCGCTCTTCCATGAAATATCCTTCTTGTTAACCGTCAATGTTTCACCATTGCTATGGGTGAAGCTGTATGTGTCATTGAATAAACTCCATGCGATAAGACCACAAGGGACAATAGGCATTCCATTCGCCGTAGTTTTTTCTGGGTCGCAGCCACTAGTCTCATTAGCTTTACTCTTATCTCTCAATTGTTGATCATTTCGGCTCTTGACATACCTGAAATTTAGTTACTATTAAGAAAAGAAAAGGATTGTTCGACATAAGTGATGGATCTATCTGTATTGGTGAGGTGCTCCACGGAAGGAGATAAAAAATAAATGAAATTAAAAGTTAAGGTTTTCAAAACAGAAGACTGTCAAAATAGTCCCATGATACTTCGTAAGAAGCTATTTTAGTCCTAGAGTCTATAAAAGTATCAACTTAGTTCTTGGACTCTTTCTCCCTGGAGTCTATTTTAACCCTTAATAAAAGAATCTAGGAACTAATTTGACACTTTTAAAGATTTCGGTACTAAAACGACCCAATGTAAATAGTAAGAGAATTATTTTGACACATTAATCGTGTTTAACATGATTGGTTTAACACATGTATCCAAATACATTAAATCAGACAAGTGAAAGAGAACATCACTGACTAATAATTACTTCTATATTTATGCAACCGACAACAACAACAAGTCTTTATGCCACTGAGTGGGGTCGGCCACATGAATCATTTTTCCTTATTGTATCTTATTGAGTGTCATACTTTCATTTAATTCTAATAAATTAATTTTTTTTTTTTTTTTACAATATGGCCAAGTCTTTTAACATAAGTTGAATCTAAAATCTCTAATCTCCTAACTGAATAATCAGATGGTCGACGTTTGATGTGACTAAACCATCAAAGATGACTCTCTCTATATTTATGCAACCATATGTAATAAATAGAGTTCCCCATAAGTTAAATTAAAAAAAAAAGATACTGACATACCTCCTATGGTTTTGATAGAAGTTGTCGAGCTGATAGTACACATAAACAGGTTTATCCATATCCTTGGGTACCTGCAACCAATAAGTTCCTCATATTATTCATATTGTTTAGTGAAATCTTTGGTTGGCTCTTATCAAAAGCAAGTTAAGATGCAGCTAGAAATCCTGCTAGCACTAAGAAGATAGCCAANACATTGTGTTTAAGTGTCAAGCCATGCATCCACCTAAGCATTCTCATCTAAGCAACACTCAACTCTCTTTTTTTTTCTTTTTTTTCACTAAAAAAAAAAAGAAAATATTGGACTTCAAAAAGTTTAAAATAAATGAATGTGATCTGAGATGGACCAAAACCTTTTGAAGAAAGACCAATATATAAAGATGCTTACAGCATTTCAAAATTTTAGCCTCTGATAATGTCCATTAAGAACTCAGGAATCATTCCTTTTTCGCGATCACTTCTTTTTTTTTTTTTCTTTTTTTTTTTGCTTTTATTTTAAAAATAAGTTTGTTTAGTATTATTTTTTGCAAGTTTTTATATTTTATTTTAGAAACACTCAAACATCTGAAATTTGTTTAAATTTTTTTTCTAAAATAATTACCAACCAAACATATTTTATTTCAAGTAAAAACATATAAATAACAAAATAAAAAACAAATATCGACGCCCTTACTAATGTTTGTGCAAGTATGCAAGTATGCCTATATGTAAAACAAAATATTGATAACATTACTCACCTAGGCTTTACCAAATACACGATGGTGAAAAGCGTCGCAAGAAAAAAGCACACTCCTCCGATCGAAATATACGCAATGCCAAGGAAGTCATTTTTTCCACCAAGCCAGCTTGTGGTCGAAAGGACCAACTTCTTCTTACCACCAAAACTATAGGTGTTGTAGTTATTCTCCAATTCCACTGTAATCGTATCGTTCTCTTTAAGATCCACCTCTATCCTCCCATACAACTTCCTAAACGTTGGCAGGGCTGCCGTCCGCATCCAAACAATAAGATCCTCCTGTTTGCTCAGCTGTAAATATCACAAACATAACGGCAGAAATATGATCAGCCTTATGCAAGAACATGCTACCTGGTTCATAAGCAAGTAAGAAAGGCTTACGGGTACTGTCGGATCCAGTGTTTTGCCACCTTTTAGGGTTCCATTCTGAAAGTTTTTGGGAAAGACATCGGATCCAAATTTGTGGTTTCTGTCGCTCTTCCATGAAATATCCTTCTTGTTAACCGTCAATGTTTCACCATTGCTATGGGTGAAGCTGTATGTGTCATTGAATAAACTCCATGCGATAAGACCACAAGGGACAATAGGCATTCCATTCGCCGTAGTTTTTTCTGGGTCGCAGCCACTAGTCTCATTAGCTTTACTCTTATCTCTCAATTGTTGATCATTTCGGCTCTTGACATACCTGAAATTTAGTTACTATTAAGTAAAGAAAAGGATTGTTCGACATAAGTAATGGATCTATCTGTATCGGTGAGGTGCTCCACGGAAGGAGATCAAAAAATAAACGAAATTAAAAGTTAAGGTTTTCAAAACAGAAGACTGCCAAAATAGTCCCATGACACTTCGTAAGAAGCTATTTTAGTCCTAGAGTCTATAAAAGTATCAACTTAGTTCTTGGACTCTTTCTCCCTGGAGTCTATTTTAACCCTTATTAAAAGAATCTAGGAACTAATTTGACACTTTTAAAGATTTCGGTACTAAAACGACCCAATGTAAATAGTAAGAGAATTATTTTGACACATTAACCGTGTTTAACATGATTGGTTTAACACATGTATCCAAATACATTAAATCAGACAAGTGAAAGAGAACATCACTGACTACTAATTACTTCTATATTTATGTAACCGACAACAACAACAAGCCTTTATGACTGAGTGGGGTCAGCCACATGAATCATTTTTCCTTATTGTCTTACTGAGTGTCATACTTTCATTTAATTCTAATAAATTAATATTATTTTTTTTTTACAATATGGCCAAGTCTTTTTAGGTCTACCTCAGCCTTTTTTAACATAAGTTGAATCTAAAATCTCTAATCTCCTAACCGAATAATCAGATGGTCAACGTTTAATGTGACTAAACCATCAAAGATGACTCTCTCTATATTTATGCAACCATATGTAATAAATAAGAGTTCCCCATAAGTTAAATTAAAAAAAAAAAAAAGATATTGACATACCTCCTATGGTTTTGATAGAAGTTGTCAAGCTGATAGTACACATAAACAGGTTTATCCATATCCTTGGGTACCTGCAACCAATAAGTTCTTCATATTATTCATACTGTTTAGTGAAATCTTTGGTTGGCTCTTATCAAAAGCAAGTTAAGATGCAGCTAGAAATCCTACTAGCAATAAGAAGATAGCCAATTTGGATGAAAAATAATACTCATAAAAACATGGAGTAAACAAAGCCTACTTTAAAGGAGCTCAAGCATGCCATAGTGATCATCCATTTCGTAAAACATCAACAATAAACAAAATTTGTTCATAATTCCAGTTTTGAAACAAAATCAGAGAGCATGTTTTGCATATAAATGTAACAACCAGTTTGCAGAACTAACCTTTAGTACCCGGGTACATTTTTTACTAATTGTTGGATTTTGAATGTATCCAATCTTATCGCTAATGTTCTTCGGAATGCATTCAGTTTCATATCGATCTACAATTTCAACAACCTAGGAAAAGAAAATTATGTCAAGATATAAATTTAACAGTGCAAAAAAGTAAAATTAGTGGAAGGATTAATAATAAAAATGACACATTACATCATTTGATGCAAGCAAGGCGGCGACACCAATGGGGACGAAGATTATGCCAACCAATGTGAAAATAGAGATCACCTACATAAGATGATGGAATCTCCCTGTTAAATAAAATTCAACATTTCTTCCAAAACTGCAAATACTGTAATTATGGAAGCATACCCACTGAGGAGTGAGAATTGGCTTGCAAGCTGGAAGCTCTTGTTGTGTAAACCTTGAATCTGATGACAAAAACAAATATACACATCAGATAAATGCATCAATGAAGATCAAGCGTGGCCTAATTATAATCATTTGTATAAGATGATCATAAATCCAATATATTCTTCCAACATAACAAATCCAATATTATTCAAATGAGAACAAAAAACCATAAAAGTTGAAGAAATCTTCTTTAGAAAAAAAAGGGGGGGCTATTTACATACATAAAACACAATTCCTATGTATTACATATCTAAAACTTAAACTTTAATTTATTCATTTAGAACAATCAGGTCATTCATATCAAAACTAACTTCTAAAAAGTGAAATGCATCTAAATGTAATAATTAAAATTAAGGTTTTGATATGTAAATACATACGAATTATGCGGTATATATGGAAATCTTCCAAATAAAAAATCACATAATTTTAAACTGTTCGTGAGAAATCAGCCTACCTAACTGTAAGAAATCAAATTAAGCCAGGTACAAAAAATTAGATCCTTCTATCTATAAGAAGTCGATCATTGATTCATCATCAGGCAGCTTGAAGTTAGAAAACAAACTTATAAAAGAGATGAAATTTGCTTGATTCATCATTTGGCTGGGTGCAGCTAGAGCTTAGAAATCAACGTTGACTAAGAGCACCATAAATTCTCTCAAACCCCCAAATACAATGATTTCAATTTCACAAAGAAAATGAGTAAAAATAAAATCATTACTTTCCAAAATATGTTTTCAATCCAAAACAGCCAAATGAGCCGTAAATCGCAAATACTATAAACTGGGAACACAACTACCGAGTGTAGGAATCGGCTCGAACGCCGGAAGCTCCGCTCCTGCCGTGCATACCTAGAATCTAAAATCAAAACCTGAAACAAATTCAAATCTAAAAAATAAAAAGAAATCCAATTTATCATCCCAATTTGAGGAAATAGCCCGATCAAGATGTAAAAGAAAAAAACCAAAAAACCTAGATGTCGAGAGACCTAAAAAAAGTGGAAATCACTACTTCTAACAAAGAAATCAGAAATTTAACTCGCGCCTAAGCAATCAAAGGACTAAGGTAAAAAGAAGCAGCGAACAAGAGATATTAATTATGCGAAAGTCAACCAAATTGGACCCTTTATGGCTCAAACATACATTTAGGTCTCTTGGAATTCCTCCTGGCGTCCGTCCCATCCCCAGAAACAGAGATCGTCGGCTCTGCCGGAGAAGCGCTCGTACTGTTCATCATCGTTTCAGTAGAAAGATGGGCACTCAAAGGTCGAGCACAATATCTGATGCACTGCTCCTTGTTCTTCGGAAGAGTAGAGAACGCTACTCACTATTCTATACTCCAAACTACAACCGATCTTTGCCTCTCTCTATGTCTATCTCATCTAGAGGCTGAGAGAAGGAAGAAAAGCAAGAAGGAAGAAGGAGAGAAACGGTCACTTTGGCCGGCGGGGAGACCAAGAGAGGAACGCGATAACGGGGCGGCCTCAACTGGGAAGAAGGTCAACAAATCCACCCCGCGATAAAAATACCACGCGCTCCGCCCGCGACGGAACGTGAATTATTTATATAATTAAGGATGAAATTCCGATATAAAGAAAAGGTCAAAATTGCAATTAAAATTATTTTATTTATTTAAATAAAAAATTAAGGTACAATGATAATTTTGATCTAATTATTTTATTTATTTAAATACAAACAACACATATAAGTAATTAATTATATCTTTTTTATAATTTCAAGTGATTTTAGTTTGTGTTTGGCTATATTTAGAGTTTATGTTAAATAAAATTTATCAAATTCAATAAATTTGGTCTTCAATGAGTCAGAGATGAATAGTCCGTTTGGGGCAGCTTGTGCGTTTCAGGATAAACTGTTTATCCTGAAACGTGGCCCGCGGGCCGGCCGCAGGGGTCGACCCGCGGTACGTATAAAAACTCAAACGCGGTTTCGGATAAGCTGCCGAAACGCGCGAACCAAAC
>JXCR01144140.1:103200-169374 GCA_002079205.1 Phalaenopsis hybrid cultivar | reverse complement strand
GTACGGCGGCGTTTTGAAAACGCCGCCCGCACTTATAAGCTGCCCCAAACGGACACGAAGTCCCACATTACACTTGGAAGAAATTCTTAAACTCATCTCACAATTAAATTTATTAAATACAGATCTCCATTATAAAAAAGATAGAGCACGAGAAAAAAAGACAACACAAAAATTTTAATTTAAAGAGGTGTTAGGTTTCATTTTGGTTTTTCTAACATAAGAAATGTGATATATTAAAATTTTTTATATTTGATTTGATGAAATGATTCTAAACGTGTTTAGATGAAGTTCTAATGACAGTATGATCCAAGTAAGATTATAAATGCAAAAGAGAATTTTGTTTTTGATAATTAATAGTTTTTTTATGTCTCTTTTATAATACTTTTATTGTAAGGTCACAAGTCTCGTATGTGAAAAGTGAAGGGTTACGTTAATTATTCGGCAACCAACATAAAATTTATCAGAAAAGCATGACATGAATCTTATGAGAATAAAAACTTATATTACTGTTATTTTTGTTGTTGTTTTGTCGCTTTTGTAAATACTAACCGTAATGTGTGATTTGGACAATTGAGGGCTCACTCTGTTGCATTCTAGAGCTTGCTTTCTCTTTTGTTATCTATTTGTAGGCTGCTAATAAAACAAATAACAGGTGTTGGCTTGTTAAATGTTAGCTATTTTTATTTTTACTGGCTCATATTTTAATGCAGGTATGAATTTCACAATTACTCCTATGGACAAAGACTCGACATAATCGATCGTTGGGCAGTTGTAGCTTATTGAATAATCTGCTGATAAGCTGATTAAAAATAATCTGCTGATAAGCTAGGTGCGGTGACTATTTGAAATTTTTATTATTTTTGAAAAGTAAGACCATTGTCAATAAGCTCTCATCGCACCTAGATAGGTGCGGTATGAAAACGTTGTTTTATGTATTTTGAAAAATATAAGCTGCCAAAACTCAGTTTATCCAAACATACCAGGTGTATTTTCAAAACGCGACCGCACCAAATAAGTTGTCTTATAGGGTCCTTTGAATTAGGGCCCGTTTGAGGCAGCTTATAGAGTGTGGCGGCGTTTTGTAAACGTCGCCATCCCGTTTGAATATAGCATTGGGCGTAAATTTTTGATATCGCGGCGGTTTAATATCGCTATTCTCTTCGTAACTTCGCAAGCCCGACTCCTCTCGCGTCCCGCGTATAATTTTTGCGATTAGGGAAGAATTCATGTGGTGCCCTTCGCATCTCCATCGCCCTTGCCCTCGTCCTTGTCGTTTCAAGGAGAATCGATCCTCCTCTCCTCTATTATTCCAGTTGCTATGCTCGCCCCCTTTCGTTTATCCTTCCCATGTCCTCCGTTGCCGGCTTCCGAGCTCTTCTTCTTTGTTTTCGTCTTTTTCTCTTGGCAACGGAGGGCAGAGTAGGACGAGCTCAAGAATACAAATGTTTCTTGGATTTTTCTAATTTCCAGATCTACGGAGACTTTTAGGTGTGTTTGATCGGTATGATCGTCTCTTTTTTTCTTGGGATTCAGAAATTTGTGATTTATGCTTCATATGAGTCATCTGAAAGTTGACCGATGGTCATTTAACTTGTGTGTTTCTACTGTGCAAGAGGATAAGATAATGTTTTGTGCAGTTGTATTTTATGTTTGTTAATGGGGATGCTGCGTTTTTAATGCTTGATGGTGATTTTGGTTTTTTTTTTACCATGATTGCCTTTAATAAATCTTGTTTATGAAGCTTGGAAGCCTGATTTTAGCTTTGAATCAGGTTTTTCTCATGGGTATGTAGCAGGACGGTTTGGAATAATCATATGGTTCTAATTCCCATCAAATCAGTATATCTTAAAGACTTGTAAACCACAATTATGTGGTTCTTGTTAGATTATAGTTATTGTATATCACAATTTATTGCAAAAGTGTTAAAGTTTTTTCTGTATTATATATTTTTGTGTTCATTTTATTTCTGTTGCAAACAACTTAACCAAACAGGGGCAGAATGGTTATTTATCTAATAACAGCTGTCAGTAAACTATTTTAAATAAGCTGCCCCAAACAACAAGTCAGCTTATTATTGTAATCTGCAGATTATCAAATTATTAGAATAATCTGCTTATTAGCAAAAATATAAATAATCAACAGCTGCTCCAAACAGACCCAAGGCGTTTGACTAGCGCTTAGGGCTCTTTGATTAGAGAAAATATTAAGTTTATCATTTGGGATGGACATACGAATCATATCACGTCATGTACAGTGACAAAATGTGAATCACATTATAGGCCGTATATCACATAATATTTTTCATTTGCTTAAAACTATATAAAAAAACTAAAATTAGATAAAAACATACTTAAAAAAGTACAAAAAGGATAAATTAGTGAAATAGTTTTAAAAACTTTATTTAATTGCATTTCAGCATAAATTTGTATTCCAATTTTATCATAATTGCTTTGTGCTCATAAATTCAGGTGATACATTGAAGTATTAATATTGTAGTGTTGTGCAAAGATCAGACGCTTATACATATAAAAATAAATAGACATAAAAGAAAATATGAGTTTTTACATGAGAATCCCAAAGAGGCAAAAATCATGGAGTTTCGTCTGATTGAAATGATTATATTTTGTCGATGTACGTTACAAAACTTTGACGATCCTTGAATAAAGCGAAAGCAACATTACAAGAATGAGACGTAAATTTCATTAAGAATGTGGCAGAAAATACTAAAGAGGTGGTTGTGACTCGGCTGTTGTGAAGAAAAGCCGACGATAAATGTCTTATGCTGGAAAATTTAATGTCAGCGGCATTGGCAGCGACAACCTGATGACGATGGCCTGGTGAAGATGAAGGTGGTGGTCGGACAACAGTGGTTCGGCGGCGGCATGATGGAGATGCAGGTTGGTCCCACGACGATAAATATGGTATGAAGGCAACAACATTGGAAGTCAGTCGACGGTGGCTCAACGGCGGAGAATGCCCATTGCGGTGACAGTGGTCTGATAGTGACGACGACTCAACGACAAGGGTCGAGCAGCGGTGATTCAACAGTAGCAACAACCAAATGGTGGTGGTATTGCAGCTCAACAATCGTGATCGCAAGCCGTGGTTTAGTGGGCAGATGACAGAGGTCAGGCAATGGTGGTTCGATGATGACGATGACTTGTTTGTGGTGGACTGGCAGTGGTGGTTCGACAGGGATGGCAAAAACTTGACGGTGGCGATCGGACAACTGTAATCTAATGGTTGTGATGACTAGGTGACGTAGCTAGTCACAGTGGTGGTTAAACAATAGTGGTTTAGAGACGACAGCTACCAAATGGCAGTGTCTAGGAAATGGTGGACTAAAAATGATGGAAACTTGGTGGCGGTGATCTGGCGGCAGCAACTTTGGTCCGACAATGACAGTTGTCTAAAGATGGAAGTGACTCGATAGTGGTGACCGAGGAACAATGATTTGACAGTGGCAACGACGAGATGAAGGTGATTTGGCTGTTCAACTATGGTGATCAGACAACGGCGATGCGGAGGCGACAGATACCTGACGACAGTGGATGGGCAAATGATGGACAAGCGATGGAGGTGGCTCAACGGTGGTGGTTGGGTAGCGATTGTCTGGCGGCAGCAACGGTGGTCCGATGGTGACAGCAACTCAACTACAGCAATCAAGCATCAGTGATCCGAAGAAGGTGATGGCCAGAGAAAAGTGGATTGTCATAATGATTGCTTGATATTTGTGGTCGGGTAGGGGCAACTGTAGTTGAGTTGTTATGGAAGCTTGACGGTGATGGTTGGGTGGTGCTGACCTGGCGGCGGAAGTGATTGGGCAACAGTGTTATGCTAACAACGGCAGTCAAAAGGTAGTGGCCAAGCAACGATGGTGACTACTGCGGTGGTCGAATTGCGATGGTCCGGCGGTAGTGGCGGTCATACGATGATGGTTTGGCAACTGTGGTTCAGGTGGGTTATTGTCATGAGACAGTGGCCACACAATGGTGGTTCGATGGTGGAGGATGGTCGATAGCAGTGGCTGTACAATGGTGGTCCAGTGACGACGACGGCTCAATGAAGGGGGTGGGCAATGATGATCTGATAATGTTGGTCGGGCACTAGTGGTACGGTGGTGGTGGTGGCCAAACAACTGCGGGTTCACGATGGTGGAAGCACGACGGTGTTGGTCCGGTGGCAGTGGTCCGACTATGGCGGCAACTAAAATAATGTTGGGTAGCAATTGTCTGGTGGCGGCGGCAGCTCAATGATAGTGGTCAGGCAGCAACAACAATGGCCCGACGGTAGCAATAGCGAGTCGACGATGGCTTGACTGTGGTGGAGCTCAAGAATTCTCAAGAGCTTAGAGCTCCTTCGGCTTTATCTTCCAAGTCTAGATCCCCCTCATGAAGAGTGGGTTTCTATTTATAAATGTTGGGAGTGGCTTCATCTGTAAATATTGCATGAATTCGTAGCACTCCATCAGATAACGCAAAGTGATTCTTTTGATTGAATGATATTTTATGAATATTTAAGTGCATTAATGATGTCTAAATTGAGTTATCCTAGGCTCGTTGGATTCGTCTCATTGAGATGCTCAGTTTATGTATAAGTTTGTCAGATTTGAAATTCATTTGATCATTCTAAATATATTTAAACAGCGTGATCTAGGTTTCATAGGACCAAGGTTGGAGTAAGTTTAGAGTGGTTGGGTTTGGCTTATCGAGGCGCTCGATTCAATTATAAGTTTAATGAAATCGAAACTTGAATGATCATGAATTCATATTTGAATTTTTTCTTGCTTAAAATGCTTCGAAATTCACGCATGATTAAAATAATTTTTGAGGATGTATAAATAAATTTACTATTTGAGACGTATCACTAAATTATTAAAATTAGTAAAAAAAAAAACTTTATTTAATCACATCCCAGCATGGATTTATATTCCAACTTTATCATAATATTTATTATAACATAAACATGAGTAAATTTACTCTTCACCAAACTACTTATATAATATCTATTTTCTCTTGTATTGCTTTTCCTATAGCGTCAGACTGCCTGTCACCTGCAAATAAAGGGTCAAAATGTCCTTGGCATGCCCATTCAAACTTCTTCCGTTGACCATGTCATGTCTTTCTAGAATAAGGTCATTTTTTTAACTATTAATCTAATGAAATCTGTCTCCAATAAAATTGGTCATACCATTCACCCAACAATTGTGATGTACAAAATAACCCAACTATAAATAATGATGGTCATCACAAAAAATGTGATTGATCCCTAATCATTTTAGATAACTCATTTATTCAGTAAATTCTCTTTCTACCCCCCTTTACTTAGGGTTGTAATTTGGGCTAAAAGATTGTTAATTGCTCAAAAATAGATTCAAATTTTGGCTGATCGAATTGAGATAAGCGAGTCGAGCCGTGAGCCAAAACATTGGGTCGAATTATTTTTGAGCCATTTTTAAGCCTTACATGGTCGGCTCAAATTGGCTCCAGATTAGCTTGAAGTACGTTTAATTTATAAAACTATACATATAATGCTAAATAAGATTAAATATAACAAACCAGGAGTAAATATCAAGCCGATTTCGAGCTGGAATGGATCCAAATCGCTCAAATTGAGCAAGGTGGTTTTAATTTCGAGCCGATTTTGAGTTAAAACGAATCCAATAACACAATTTGAGAGAGCTCATTGTGATTCTGTGTTGGATCGAGCTCGATTCAATTTTGACCTNTATATATATATATATATATATATATATATATTCATTATAAAACTTATGGAACAAAAAGAGAGAGAGAATAAGCCTATTTTAAAATGAGGATGTTGGTTTGAAATTATAAAGAAACTTAGGCTGCATTTGGCAACCGTGCAATGGCATTGCAACATCGCACTGCTTTTTTAGGCTTTTTTAGGTATTTGGCAAAACTATTTTATCTGTTTTTTCAAAAAATTATGATGAAAAATTACGCCTACACTTTGCAATCTGACCCCACTATGTGTGATGATGATCGTAAAGATGCGGTCTGACTTTTTAAAAATAAAATAACCTCCTTAATTTTTTGAATAATAATTTCTTCAGCAAATGTTTTTTGAAACAATTAGTAAAGTGGGTGCATCTGTGAATGAATGGAAGGGATAATAATAATAATAATAATAATAATAATAATAATAATAATAATAATAATAATAATAGTTTCAACAAGAGCAATTAAAATGATCACAATCCAACTTGAGACTCCTGAGCTCAAATCGATCTGATTAATTTGTGGGTTTAATTTAGATCTAGAATTCTGAAAAATAGAGGTTGACCCACAAAGCAAAATTTGATCAAACTTGGCTCCAATGACTACTATGCATTATATTAAACAAGCCAATTGAGTCAATCTAATTAAGTGCCAATCAAGTTTAGCAGATCCGATCAAATTCACGTCAGATCTAAACCCGACTCATTAACTCAAATTAACACCCCTAACTTTACCCTCACAAAAACAAAAACAACTTTAAAAGACCTAAAATAATTTGAAGTATAAAATTTCAAGAAAAGCAGATTATAGAACGAAAGACTGAAGTGTCACTAGTAAATTGTGGATCTTACTACATGAAATGGTTCAAATTCCTCCATTCATCCAGCGCTGCAGAGCTCTAATCGTCTCATAAAAGAGCACATATAATTTTAATGAAAGAATGGGGAGATTAAATATTTGTCCAAACAATGCAAAACATTTCTAGCAATAAAAGCAAGAAAAAACGAGATATAGTAACAAGGTAAGTGTGAATTATCTTTAACTACTTGTTGCGCTTCACAGCCCGCCTTCCCTGGCCCTTCTTCGGCGGGCCCTTTCCGCGGCGCTTCAGCATTTCCAGCTTAGCCAATCGCCTGAAATGGGTATGATTCAGGTTAGAATCTACAAGATCATTCAGATTTTACATGTATTTCAAATGTTTTGAAGTTGTTTGGCTTGGTGTAAAGTAGATGCAGGAATTTACATTTTTGTGTTTCGTTTGAATAAAAATGAAATCAATATAAAACATGTTCGGCGATAGCAGCAGCGACGACTCCTGCAACGGGCAGCAGTGGCAACGACGATAGAAGGTGGCAATGGCTAGATGGAGGTCAGTGGACAATAGTGTAAGCGACAACAACTTGTTGTTTGTAATGTGTTTGAAAATTGTACAAATCTAAAGATTTCTGACAACACTAGTTTTGAACTACATGATGAATTCCAAATTCATTAAAAATTTACACTGCATTCAGTTTTAATCCAACCAAGTGTCAGAATTTTGAAAATTCCTCTATTGGATTTACTTTACATGGCTAATGTAGGGAATCGAACCGCGCCTAAATGTTCCTTAAGAAAACTGTTTTTCTTGTAAAAAATAGCTAGTAATGTTTACAAATAGAAGCTTGGTCATCTTTTGAATCACGAACGAGTTAGCGAATTACAGATTGGAAACATAACGAAGCTATAATCATAATCATGATGCAGTTAGGATTAAGATGAGAACCGCTCAATAAAGTTCACCATGAAATGTCTCATTTTGGAGAAAAGGGTTTTTTGTGTAATTGTTTAGAAAAAGGAGACTTCTAAATAGGCATAGGTGAATGCATAAGGCTTTATGACTATCTAAATAGGACCCTCTCAAATATTACTTTATCTTGTATGTATTTTATACCAACAATTTGTCTCCAGCATATTGAGAGTATAATCTTTATATATACAAAGTTTAAATCTCCAGCTTATTACATAAACGAGCATATTGTAGGTGGCCCCAAACTTTGTTTAAGATATCACCATTTCTTCTTAACTTGAAACATGATGAGAACAATCTTCCAAGAAAGCATAACAATTTCCCTCCAGCTTTTTTGTAGCTCCACTGACTGACAAGACTAGAGAGAGTCATCTTAGATGATTTGATCACATTGAATGTTGACCATCTGATGATTCAATTGGGAGAGTAAATGTTTTAGATTTGACTTATGCTAAAAAAGATAAAGCTAGACCTAAAAAACTTTGGTATGTTGTATAAAAAATGATATTACTTTATTACAATTAAATGAAAATATGACACTCAATAGTACACAATGTAGAAAAGGATTCATGTAGCCGACCATACTTAGTGGGATAAAAGCTTGTTGTTGTTGTTGTTGTTGTTATTTTTATTTTTTCTTTTATTCTTAAATAATATTTGTTCAATGTATATTTCGCATGCTTTTCTTTTTTTATTTAAAAAAAAAACATGTATTTAAAAGCCACTCAGAGCACCCAAAATTTATTTTGATTATTTTTAAAAACAACTATATTATAAGATATCAAACATATTTTATTTAAGTAATAACATAAATAAACCAAAACAAAAATAAAAAGTGTTCCAAACAACCCCTTAGTTTGTTGGTTGAATAAATGATAGTTTATAATGCATATGGTAGCAAGTTTTCACAATATGATGTCATTGTACAAGTAATGAAAAAAAAAACCTCTCCTAAAAAAACCTCTCCAACAAGAGTTTTTACCCACATCATTTGACAAAGCGGGCCAGGGCTTTTATCCACATTATTTCATAGATCGAGTAGGCCATAGCTCTATATTTAAACTCTAAAATAAGCCTAGCAACAGCAATTCACCTTTTACTTTTCTAGTTGATCAAATAAACTCTAAAAAAGACAATCCCTAGGTTTTAATTTCTTACTTCAATAGTATGCTATCTACTAAGAATGCTTAAATATGTAAGTGCTTGGTCTTAAATATAACAACCTCTTCCAAGACATTTTTTAGACAAATTTACGTACCTAGCACAATTCTTATGTATTATATATCTCATACCAAAATTTTCATATTTACAAACATAGCACTTTGGCACTTTAAACCTATGAATGAAAAGGTATATTTCACTTGTTAAAAGTGGTAATAGCGCACTTTTTTTTGTGATAATAAAGATTTGAGTGCTATAAATGTATACATTAAAGTTTAGGTGTGCGAGGTATTTAAATACATAAGAATTGTGTGCTTCGTACGTAAATGTCCCAACTTTCAATCATTCTCAAAGTAAATTTTCAATGCTATTTTGCATCTTGAAGGTGTTGACTAATAACTCCAATGATTGAGATGTTGGACTAGTAGTTGTTAGATAAATGAACTTATTAACTCCCTACAATATGAAGATATATTATCGACGGCCACTTTATTCGAAAACATGATCAAAGTCCCAAATGGGTATCAATCAGTTTTCAGTGAAGAATACTAATTTCTTTAAAAAAAAAATTCAATAGTATATTTCTTTGAGATGAGTTTTCTTGTTGTAAATAAATTCAAATATAAGAAATTCATTAATCTTTGGTGATAAAACCTTTTTGTAAATACTCGTTTACTTCAGAGAGGTCATTTTAATCACAAGTTGGTAACAGATAAAAATATAAACAATTAGAATGAGAGCCTAAAATTTGGTTCTATTTCAAAAACCGACTTTAACAAGGACCTAACAAAAATTTTCAACCTAAATGCGGAGTTCGTTTAAATCTATATATAATGAGAAATATACATTTTTTTGCTTATTTTAGAGTAATTAGCAAATAAAGAACAAAAAATTCATTAGCAAGTAGATGCTTAGTCAAATTTGATAATATGGATAGATCATAGAGGTGCTAATCTTGATGGAGATCAAGATCATCGATAATAAACTCGTAATGAGGTAGACGGGTTAAGAACTTGTAGTAGAAGAGAAATAAAAAGTGAAGAGTACTTTGACACGGAGAGGGGAAAAAGGCGTGGTTTCATAAAAAAATAAAATCAGCCAAAAAGTATAAACATAAAAAAAAAAATCATAATATCAATATCCTATTAAGTGCAATAATACCAAAGAAATAACACCGAAGGCATAATAAAGAGCTTCTCATGCAATAAAACGTACAACCAAAAACGGACAACCAAATCTCAGGTGTATATGAGAAACTAGGAGTTAGGTGGGATATGAAGGAGAAATGGTTGAAAGATTATCCAAAAGAAGAGATGTGTAGAATTTAATTGGGGAGGAAAATTCATTTTTATTCATTATTCATAGATAGGTTGCATGCATATGGGGAAATCAGTCCCACCTTATTTAAAAACTTACCAAACACATCTCATATAAATTAAGAAAGAAATAATTATGACTGAAAAATAGATAAACATAAAATAGGGAATAAACCATTTAAAGGTTTCCTAAAATTTCTCAATCAAAACCTCTAATATTTGGAGGTGGTGGTTGGCCCACATGAGAGAGGTAAATATGAAAAGAACCAAATCTTCTCAGATTTTAACACTCCCCCTTAAGTTGGGCCGTAGATGCTGCAAAAACTGAGCTTGATATTGAATTTTGAGAATGTGCTGAAAGGATGAGCTTTGGTGAAGGCATCAACAACAATTTGTCAGTGTGTCATGATGTAGCTTAGCTTTAAAATTCCCCATTGACACTTTTAGAGATGAACTGTCTATCAACTTCGATATGTTTGGTATTGTCATGATGCACAGGATTCTTGGAAATACTAATAATTGCTTGGCTATCACAGAATATTTGTATATGCATATTGGAAGAACATCTCGGTTCCCTTAATAATTTATGAATCCATATACCTTCATAGATTCCCAAGCCAAGTGTCATATAATTTAATTATGCACTGCTTCTCAAAATAAAAACTTGCTTCTTACTTCTCCATGCAACCATATTTCCTCATGCATATGAGCAATAACCTGTGATTGACATTCTATCAGTGAGTTCTCCAGTCGAACTAGCATCAGTGTAGACTTCTACTTCTCTATTTTTATTTTTCACAAAATTAATCTATAACCAGAAGACTCCTTGAGAAATCTCAAATTCTTATAAATCATCTCCAAATACTCTTCACTTGGGTTATTCATGTGTTAACTCACAATACTGACAAACTATGCAATATATGATCAAGTATATGACAAATAGATGAATTCTCCTACCAAACTTCGATATCTTCTCTTATCCACATATATGCTTTCTTCTTTCATGTTAGACATCATGCTAAGTTTCATTAGAGTATCAACACGTTTGCATTCAATCATCCTTATCTCCTTTAGAAAATCTAGAATGTATTTCCTCATTGATATAACAATCCCTTTGTTAGACATTGCTAACTCCATACTTAGAAAATATCTCATGTTTCCTAGATCATTGATTTCCAACTTAGTGGCCAACACTTTTTTAATTTTAAAAATTTATATTTCATCTTCACAAGTAAGAATCATATCATTTACATATATGATCAGTACAACAATCTTATCTCCCTTAGTGTGTTTTATAAACAATGTATGATCAGCTTGACTTTGAGAATATATATTGGATTTTATATTTTTAGCAAACATTTCAAACCACACTTTTGGTAATTGTTTAAACTTATAGAAAGACTATCTTAGTTTGCATACAAGATGCTTGTTGTAATCATTCTCAAGTCATTGTGGCATTTCCATATACACCTCTTAATCTAGATCCCAAATCAGGATGACATTTTTATGTCAAGGAAATGCAATCCCCATTCCTTCATAACTTGCTATTGAAAGAAAAACTCTGATAGCATTCAGTTGACAACTGGTGCAAAGGTTTCTCGATAATCAATTCTATAGGCTTGTGTGAAGCATTTAGCAACCAGTCTGATTTTGAATCTCCCAATACTCCCATTAGTTTTGTATTTTATGTTGAACACTCATTTATCCAACTAGCTACTTATCCCGAGGAAGTTTAGTAAGAGCTCACTTGTCAGTAATAGGCTTGTGTGAAGCATTTAACAACAAGTCTGGTTTTGAATCTTTTCTTACATTGTTTTCCTCCATTCTGAATTTTCAAGAGTTTCATGAATGGATTAAAGAATTTGCACATCATCAATGTTAGATATAAACACTCTATAAGCTAAGGATAGCTTTCCATAAGCTACATACTCCTTAATTGGATATCTCGTATATCTTTTTTCATCATCAGCACTAGAAGAGAAGGGCATACACATGAAAATTAGACTCGCCAGAAATTTCAAGTAAATGAGAAATTGAGTTTTGGTTGGAGTGATTCTGTATTTGCAAGTTGTCTTCCACCTGCTCAAGTTTTTTCTTCCTCCCAGTGCACACACAAAGTTCTTTGTTGTGGACTTTAAGTTGAGCTAGTTTGATATCCTCTACAAGAGTAGGAGATTCAGGTGGAAAGGAGTAGGTGGTCTTGTTGTGTATGTGTCATCAAGCAAATCCCAAAGTTGATGTTCATTTGCACTCTCCCCCTGAACATCAAATTTGAGATAATATGATTGATTTTTAAAAAAATGTGACAAGCATAAAGTTGAAGTAGTTTTTGATAATAGAAGAGTAACACTTATAACTTTTTTTTTAAGGTATATCCAAGGAACATACATGTGAATTTTGAATAATCCTTTTTCTCACCTGAATGCATAGATAATTCACTTATAAATAGGCGAGTACAAGAGATAAAAAGTGGAAAGAAAGCTCCCAACAATTAAGTAATTCCTATAATTATGGAATAAACATAAATACCTATAATTAAGGAATTACCCTTTTTATACTATGACTAAATATAGCAAGTACTAAATAGAATTAAAGTAAATAATAATAAGGAGTGTAATTCTACAATACACTTGATAGATTTAGGGTCAAGTTTGGTGCGGGTCGAGAAATGAACGCAAACAAAAGATACGTACCCAAAAACTTTAAGTGGTATAGTAGGAAAGAAAGCTCTGATGTGTGGCTAGATAGCCATCAAAACATGAAGCGGCGTATTGAAGTTAAGTATCCTGATAGGCATTCGATTGATAGATATGCAGCAATAAGAACTACTTCCACCCAAAAATATTTTGGAACTTGATGAGAAATCATAATTGAGTAGGATACCTCAAGTAAATGTCTGTATTTTCTCTCTTTCATCCATTTTTGTTGTGGGACATCAATACATGAGCTCATATTAATTATTCCATTTTTCGAAAGATAAGACCCAAGAATGGAGCTGAAATATTCCTTTGTATCAGAAGTTTTGAGAATTTGAATTTTGCATTGGAATTGAATTTATATCATATCATGGAATGATAGGAATAATTATTTTGTGTTGAATATTTAGTTCTATGTCCCTTCCTGAAATTCTGCTTAAGATAGAACAGTGTATAACTAAGNAAATCGAACCCGAGTTGAACCTAGCTTGAGTCCGGGCCCGCGCCCCGCTATCGTGCCTCGATTTTCGTGCCAACTATGCGCGTGCGTAACCCCGACAATATGGGTGTCCTTTCTAGCTAAAGTTGACGTTCCGGACGCGTTGGTGCTGTCCGTTTCGTCATCCGGGATCGTCCGGACGAGTTTGCCGGCTGGCGAGTCAATTTAAGCCAAAATTGTGTGTAGGATGCAGTGAGTGCGATGAAACGCGGCGTTCACGAATAATCGAGTCACAAATGGTTCACCTAAGGCTGTTGATCCTATAGGAACTCAATTTCGGGCCCTCTACATGTTACAAAGAGCTGTTGATCCTATAGGAACTCAATTTCGGGCCCTCTACATGTTGGTCCTGAGCCCTTGCAATTAAAAGTTGAGTGCTTGGAACCACTCATGCGAGTTCTTCACAAAAATGAGTCAGGAAGCGGTTTGAAACTCTATGGGAGGTGGGCTTCGTTACTAGTCCGCTAGGATGGTCAACCAGGAACTCCTAAGGCTAGATCCTAGGTTCTAAGATTATGAGGCTAAGACCTCACTAAAAATGAGGTCAACAACATTCTGTCAATAAGTTCTCTAGTCAAACTAGCATCAGTGTAGACTTGTACTTCTCTGTTTTTATTTTTCACAAAATTAATCTATAACCAGAAGACTCCTTGAGAAATTTCAAAATCTTATAAATCATCTCCAAATACTCTTCACTTGGGTTATTCATGTGTTAACTCAGAATACTGACAAAGCATGCAATATCTGATCAAGTATACGACAAATAGATGAATTCTCCTACCAAACTTTGATATCTTCTCTTATCCACATATGTGTTTTCTTCTTTCACGTTATGCATCATGCTAAATTTCATCAGAGTATCAACACGTTTGCATTCAATCATCCTTATCTCCTTTGGAAAATCTAGAATGTATTTCCTCATTGATATAACAATCCCTTTGTTGGACATTGCTAACTCCATACTTAAAAAATATCTCATGTTTCCTAGATCATTGATTTCCAACTTAGTGGCCAAAACTTTTTAAATTTTAAAAATTTATATTTCATCTTCACAAGTAAGAATCATATCATTTACATATACGATCAATACAACAATCTTATCTCCCTTAGTGTGTTTTATGAACAATGTATGATCAGCTTGACTTTGAGAATATATATTGGATTTTATATTTTTAACAAACATTTCAAACCACACTTTTGGTAATTGTTTAAGCTTATAGAAAGACTATCTTAGTTTGCATACAAGATGCTTGTTGTAATCATTCTTAAGTCATGGTGGCATTTCCATATACACCTCTTAATCCAGATCCCAAATCAGGATGACATTTTTATGTCAAGGAAATGCAATCCCCATTCCTTCATAAGGCAAAGGTTTTCTCGATAATCAATTCTATAGGCTTGTGTGAAGCATTTAACAACTAGTCTGATTTTGAATCCCCTAATACTCCCATTAGCTTTGTATTTTATGTTGAATACTCATTTATCCAACTAGCTACTTATCCCGAGGAAGTTTAGTAAGAGCCACGTGTCAGTAATAGGCTTGTGTGAAGCATTTAACAATAAGTCTGATTTTAAATCTTTTCTTCCATTGTTTTCCTCCATTCTGAATTTTCAAGAGTTTCATGAATGGATTAAAGAATTTGCATATCATCAAGGTTAGATATAAACACTCTATAGACTAAGGATAGCTTTCCATAAGCTACATGCTCCTTAATTGAATATCTCGCATATCTTTTTTTATCATCAGCACTAGAAGAGAAGGAGATAACACATGAAAATTAGATTCGCTTGAAATTTCAAGTAAATGAGAAATTGAGTTTTGGTTGGAGTGATTCTGTATTTGCAAGTTGTCTTCCACCTGCTCAAGATTTTTCTTCCTCCCAGTGCACACACAAAGTTCTTTGTTGTGGACTTCAAGTTGAGCTAGTTTGATATCCTCTACAAGAGTAGGAGAGTTAGGTGGAAGAAGAGTAGGTGGTCTTGTTATGTATGTGTCATCAAGCAAATCCCAAAGTTGATGTTCATTTGCACTCTCCCTCTGAACATCAAATTTGAGATAATATGATTGATTTTAAAAAAAATGTGACAAGCATAAAGTTGAAGTAGTTTTTGATAATAGAAGAGTAACACTTATAACTTTTTTTTTAGGTATATCCAAGGAACATACACTTGATAGATTTAGGGTCAAGTTTGGTGCGGGTCGAGAAATGAACGCAAACAAAAGATACGTACCCAAAAACTTTAAGTGGTATAGTAGGAAAGAAAGCTCTGATGTGTGGCTAGATAGCCATCAAAACATGAAGCGGCGTATTGAAGTTAAGTATCTTGATAGGCATTCAATTGATAGATATGCTGCAATAAGAACTATTTCCACCCAAAAATATTTTGGAACTTGATAAGAAATCATAATTAAGTAGGATACCTCAAGTAAAATGCCTGTATTTTCTCTCTTTTATCCATTTTTGTTGTGGGACATCAATACATGAACTCATATTAATTATTCCATTTTTCGAAAGATAAGACCCAAGAATGGAGCTGAAATATTCCTTTGTATCAGAAGTTTTGAGAATTTGAATTTTGCATTGGAATTGAATTTATATCATATCATGGAATGATAGGAATAATTATTTTGTGTTGAATAGTTAGTTCTATGTCCCTTCCTGAAATTCTGCTTAAGATAGAACAGTGTATAACTAACCTCTTTTGTCTTCTTGGAGGCAGGAAAAATAGGAAAAAATAAAGGAAGAATTACATACATACCACTCAATCCTGTGTATTTAATTATCTAGCACCTGAACTTCAATTTTTACATATATGTAATTTTACCTATGCATGAAAATGTGTACTTCACTTTTTAAATATTATAATAGTGGTATTTTTTTATGTGTTATAAAATATTTGGGTGGTAAAAAGTAAGAAAGTAAAGTTTCGGTGTTATATATGGAAATACATAGGAACTAGGTGGAATGTATATAAATGACACAAAAATAAAATGCACTTTGATTGATGCATTAATTAGAAAGCTTTTATGCATGCAATTTAAAACAGCAATAACAATAAAGTCTCTTCTCTAATGCATTATTTGATCTCCATCTTCATTCTACTCTAATTACTCTATGGCTCTCAAAAGACTGCTACAGTCAAAAAGAGGATCCTAAAAGCTACCTTAAGAGAACAGCAACGGAAAGGGACNCTAATTATTCTATGGCTCTCAAAAGACTGCTACAATCAAAAAGAGGATTAAGTCCTAAAAGCTACCTCAAGATAACAGCAACGGAAAGGGACACTCTTTTCTCCAAGGGCAGAGATACAATCAACTCTAATTACTCTATGGCTCTCGAAAGACTGCTACAGTGAAATAGAGGATTAAGTCCTAAAAGCTACCTTAGGAGAACAGCAACGGGAAGGGACACTCTTTTCTCCAAGGGCAGAGATACAATCTTGATTTTTTCAGCTTGCATTCCTTAACATATGTAATTGACTTCTATAAAATTTTTAAAATTTTTATTTTAAGTAAACCAAATTTATAGTTTCAAGAATTTCAAAAAATTTTATGCACGAAATATATCTAATTGTTCAAAATATTTCAAATATTTTTTGCATCAAAGGCGATTTTCACTGGTAAAGAATACCAATGCATAATGCTTCTTGAAGAACCTCTGTGTAATGCAATATGTTTAAGGATCTAGAGTTTCATATTAAATGAATGTAGATCACCCAAAGAAGTTAAGATTTGCAAATCAAAGATCACTAAATATGCCAATACTTTCTTTCTTTAAATAAACAAAAAAACATGAGAATTTTAACCAAAATGACAATGCAACTAAAAACTAAATTCAAAAAATTAACTAGAAGTTGGAAACATGAACAAACAAAAAGCAATATGATTCTTACAAAAATACTTCAATCACAATTGATATTAATTCGACACAACATTATTGTGTTACCAATAACAAAATATTAGAGATACAATAAGTAGATGAAAGAGACCAGAGAGACATAAAAATCCCAATCTCACAATACGTTTTCTCTCAAAATTAGTTAATTGACTTTGTAACAATCGAATGAATGATACATCTAGTGGGCATGAATAGGATTGAAAATTGGAATTTGAAAACTTAATAGAAGTTAAAATAAAATTATGCTTTAGGTTTCTATCTAAAAATTTTTGTAATGAAGGCCTGTATCTACGTCTTTGTCCCCCTTTTCCTCTATCATCATCAAAACATATCCCGGTGACACTTCTCTACTAGCAAGGACACTTGTAATCTCGAACTCCGCATAAAATAGAAAGATTATGAGCTTGTCATCTTTGATGAATTAGTAGATATTCTTGAACCCGTCATGCTCAATCTGACAATCAAATTGTCATGATCTCCCTAACAAAAGGTATCAGGCATCTATGAGCACCACATCACACAAATCTGATCCTATAACAGATTCTCAATCGAAAACTCCACCAAACACCTCCTGTCAATATGGCTGTCAAAAAAGCTCGTTGTTCGCGAAGAGCTCTCCAAGTTGTTCAGCTCGTTAAGAAGCTCGCGTTCGACTCGTTCGTTAAGTAAACGAGTCGAACACAACAAGTTTTTAAAGCTCGAATTATAAACGAGTCGAACACGAACAACTCTTTGTTAGCTCGTGTTCGGCTCGTTTTAGCTCAAAATAAAAAAATTATATAATTATTTATATATTAATATATTACATATATTATTTATATAATAATATATTGTATTATATTTCTATCTAAGTTTAAATCGAAACAGCTCATGCGGTGATGTGGTTATGTGTTTTCTTTTGCATACAATTCATCCATATTCGAATCCAACACTCTTTTCAATTTAATTTTAACAATCCAATTTCAAGCCGAACACGAACACGAATATTTAAATTGAGCGAGCACGAACACACTGTTCATGAGCCAATTTCAAACACGAGCTGATTTTGAACACGAGCAATTTCGAACGAACCGAACACGAGCCAAGCCCGAACTCACTCAAGCTCGTGATGTGGTTATGTGTTTTCTTTTGCATACAATTCGTCCATGTTCGAATCCAGCACTCTTTTCAATTTAATTTTAACAATCCAATTTCAAGCCGAACACGAACACGAATATTTAAATTGAGCGAGCACGAACACACTGTTCATGAGCCAATTTCAAACACGAGCTGATTTTGAACACGAGCAATTTCGAACACGAGCCAAGCCTGAACTCACTCAAGCTCGGCTCGTTTACAGCCCTGTCTATCAATGTTGACTCCGTTCTTCTTCCTCAACCACTTCTAGTAGTATGGTTGGGAGTGTCTATAAGTCGTGAGGCTCAACTTGTCCACCATATGTGTAGATGCAACATTCTTGTCGCTCCCTCTATCGATTATGAAATTGCATACATTTCCTTTCACACTGCAAGGGGGTAGAATATGTTGTGGCGAAGTCACTACTGATCCCTGATAGCCTCAATCTATAGGACTTGTCGAGCCACAATAATTCTGCCCTCATATGTGGAAGATGGTACTCCTCACCCTTTTCTCTAACTGTCTCTTCGTCACTAACTTCCTCTTCTATACCCTACTCGATAAAAAAATAACTTGGCTCATCAAGCAATTGTAGGCAATGTGCCCAGATCCATGGCATTTGAAGCATTTCTTAAATGGGAAGCGTGCATGCTACTCTTCTCAGGCTTCTGCTCACTTTTAGCGGTTGTGCTCTTCTCCTTATCAATCTTCTCAACTCCTTAAGGGGTGTTCCTACTGATGTTTCCAACTGTAGTTGGTTGTCTGAATGGCGGTGGGTGTTTACTCTGCTTCTGATGTCTCTCCATCTTAAGTGCCAAGGTCTAAATGCACCCAAAGACCCGTAAGGTTGTAACTCGACCACGTTACCGATGGCAGGCTTCAAACCTATCAAGTATTTGGTTATTGTGAGCTCCTTTGAGTCCATCAGATCACATTTCAACTTAAGCTATGTTGTGTACTCCTCTACTGATAAGTCTATCCGCTATAGGTAGTGGAGTCTCAGGAGAAGATCCTGATGGTAGTGTGGGGGTAAGGATTGTCGCTGCAAATCATCCTCTTCCATGTAGTAATTTCGCTATGTCCTTCTCTATTTCGCTCCCTATTCAAGTTCTCGCACCACAACGAGACTACCTTCTTCAACTTGAAAGTAGCTAGTTTCACGTTTCGGACATCCGACATCTCCTTATATTCAAAGATCACCTCGACAGTCTATAGCCACTCTAAGAAATTATCTAGATTCATTCTCCCCTCGAAATCCGGTTAGTCCACTTTCACTCTGGAGCCTTTGTATCCTCCAACAGGCGCTTCATCTCCGTATTCTCCAAAGGGTACTTCATCTTTCTTTCCTTTAACAAACACTTCATTTCTATATCCTCCAAGAGGCATTGTATCCTCTAACAAACATTTCATCATTTGACATCCCTGATACTGTATCCTAAAGCGTTGTAGTCTATTTTCTGCTCCACTTGAATCATCGCTATGGAAGAGATTCAAGTATTCCTCCCTCTCTCCTCATTGGATCTCGCAACCATACTCGATGATGGCCTCCCTGGGTCTTTTCCTCACTATCAATAACTCGTTATAGCACTTGGCAGAGCTCCCGCTGTATCTCTTCTATAGTAAACTCCTGATCAAGTTCCAAGAATTGCATCCTCTGCAACATGATTAGGTTTTGGGTGCAAGTAGGTGGAATGAGGTGGTGGGGGTGATGTAGGGTAGGAAAGAAAAATTTTAGGTGAAGATAGGGTGGGGTATTGGTGGATGTTAGAAACCCTAGAATATAACTAAAGTTAGGCTAGTTCCGATACCAAATGATATACGAATTAACTAAATAATAAAAAAAAAAATTGATTTTTATTGCAAAAAATTAAATAAGAAATTACAACCAACATACATTAAATCTAAAATTGCAATGCCTGACAACATAAACTCTGGCTAAGGGGTAGGTCAAGAGGTGGTGGAGATGGTTGGCCTCGGAAGTTGGCGCAAGAGTGGAAAAGCTGGTTGACAAGCAGAAAACAACAAGGTTGTTGTTTCCCCAATGTCGGACAACAAGAAAATACAAGGGAGCGATGTCGAGGGATTATTCAAAGTGACGGCAACAAGGATGGAAGATTGAAATGGTGGCGGCAGCAAAGAAAAGGGGTTGGAACAATAGCGGCAACAAACAGCGAAGAGGAAGGGCTAGATAGGATATCTGCAAGAGAAACAACAAACAACTATTGTTCTAGACGACAACAATGAGGGGGAAATGTGTGGCAGCGAAGCAGGAAAAATGTGAAAGAGTCACGCAACGAAGCAGGAGAGATGCAGAAGAGTTAAAGACGAATAGATATCACATCGAAAGTGAGATACAATCGGGGCACCACTCGACCCTTGGAGAAGAATCACCACCTTGGAATGAGATATAGTTGGACCACCTTGCACCCTTGGATACAGCCCAAGAAAGAAAAACTTAGAGACCTCGATAGTTGTCTAGATAAAAAACTCATAAAAACTCAAAACCTAAAACACATGAATCACATATATAAGCCCTATATAAGTAGGATTGAATCCCCTATGGAACGCCTAACCAACGTGAAAGAACTGGTTCGGTCCAAACGAAGGAATACGCCCGTGTCACTGACACTGAATGCAAAGCTTCGGGTGAAGAAGATAAATGAAGAATGGATGACAATGCCTTTGAAAAATGGGTAACGGCGCAGGAATATGCTATAGAGCCAACCACAAGTGTCCAACAAAGCCATAGAGATTGTGTAGGTGGGGAAGTCAATTGAGGAGCATGCAACGATGTAGACCTTCAATGTCATTAGAGATCTTAACTAAAGCCAAAGCACGTGCATCCTGCTTGAATTTGAAACATGGGATAAGTTATTCTGGCATCATGTCATCATATTCAAAGAAAGTGTAAGCAATAATTAAGCAACTTGAGCTAAGCGTAGCAATAGCGATGGTTCAAAAAAGAATGAAATTTATTGAATGTATGGTAACCAAATGAGAGTACACAAAAGGCATTCTAGACCACTAAACACTCTTCACCAGCGTCTGACACCAAAGGTCGCCGTGGTGCAAGTAATTTCACCACCTACCTCCTTTCTCACACACATCATCACCNATCGAATGAATCATACATCTAGTGGGCATGAATAAGATTGAAAATTGGAATTTGAAAACTTAATAGAAGTTAAAATAAAAATATGCTTTAGGTTTCTATCTAAAAATTTTTGTAATGAAGGCTTGTATCTGCGTCTTTGTCCCCCTTTCCTCTATCATCATCAAAACATATCCCAGTGACACTTCTCTACTAGGAATGCACTTGTAATATCGAACTCCGCATAAAATAGAAAGATTATGAGCTTGTCATCTTTGATGAACTAGTAGGTATTATTGAACCCGTCATGCTCAATCTGACAGTCAAATTGTCATGATCTCCCTAACAAAAGGTATCAGGCATTTATGAGCACCACGTCACACCAATCTGATCCTATAACAAATTCTCAATCGAAAACTCCACAAAATACCTCCTCTCAATATGGCAGTCAAAAAAGCTCGTTGTTCGCGAAGAGCTCGCCGAGCTGTTCAGCTCATTAAGTAGCTCGCGTTCGACTCGTTCGTTAAGTAAACGAGTCGAACACAACAAGGTTTTAAAGCTCGAATTATAAACNACTAGCAAGGACACTTGTAATCTCGAACTCCGCATAAAATAGAAAGATTATGAGCTTGTCATCTTTGATGAACTAGTAGGTATTCCTGAACCCATCATGCTCACAGTCAAATTGTCATGATCTCCCTAATAAAAGGTATCAGGCATCTATGAGCATCACGTCACACCAATCTGATCCTATAACAAATTCTCAATCGAAAGCTCCACGAAACACCTCCTGTCAATATGGCTGTCAAAAAAGCTCGTTGTTCGAGAAGAGCTCGCCGAGCTATTCAGCTCGTTAAGTAGCTCGTGTTCGACTCGTTCGTTAAGTAAACGAGTCGAACAAAACAACTTTTTAAAGCTCGAATTATAAATGAGTCGAACACGAACAGCTCTTTGTTAGCTCGTGTTCGGCTCGTTTTAGCTCGAAATAAAAAAAGTATATAATTATTTATATATTAATATATTACATATATTATTTATATAATAATATATTATATTATATTTATATCTAAGTTTAAATCGTAACAGCTCATGTGGTGATGTGGTTATGTGTTTTCTTTTGCATACAATTAGTCCAGGTTCGAATCCAACACTCTTTTCAATTTAATTTTAACAATTCAATTTCAAGACGAACACGAACACGAATACTTAAATTGAGTCGAACAGGAATACACTATTCACGAGCCAAATTCGAACATGAGCTGATTTTGAACACGAGCAATTTCGAACGAATCAAACACGAGCCAAGACTGAGCTCACTCAAGCTCGACTCGTTTACAGCCCTGCCTGTCAATGTTGACTATGTTCTTCTTCCTCAACCACTTCTAGGAGTATGGTTGGGAGTGTCTATAAGTCGTGAGGCTCAACTTTTCCACCATATGTGTAGATGTCACATTCTTGTTGCTCCCTCTATCGATTATGAAATTGCATACATTTCCTTTCACACTGTAAGGGGGTAGAATATGTTGTGGCAAAGCCACTACTGATCCCTGATAGCCTCAATCTATAGGACTTGTCGAGCCACAATTATTCTGCCCTCATATGATGGAAGATGGTACTCCTTACCTTTTTTTCTAACTGTCTCTTCGTCACAAACTTCCTCTTCTATACCCTACTCGATAAAAAAATAACTCAGCTCATCAAGCAATTGTAGGCAATGTGCTCAGATCCATGTCAATTGAAGCATTTCTTAAATGGGACTGTAGCGATGGGACTGTAGCGTGCATGCTACTCTTCTCAGGCTTCTGCTGACTTTTAGCGGTTGTGCTCTTCTCCTTATCAATTTTCTCAACTCCTTGAGGGGTGTTCGTACTGATGTCTCCAACTGTCTGAATGGCGGTGGGTGTTTACTCTGCTTCTGATGTCTCTCCATCTTAAGTGCCAAGGTCTAAATGTCACCCAAAGACCCATAAAGTTGTAACTCGACCTCGTTACCGATGGTGGGCTTCAAACCTATCAAGTATTTGGTTATTGTGTGCTCCTCTGGGTCCATCAGATCACAATTCAACTTAAGCTATGTTGTCTACTCCTCCACTGATAAGTCTATCCGCTATAGGTAGTGGAGTCTCAAGAGAATATCCTGATGGTAGTGTGGGGGTAAGGATTGTCGCTGCAAATCATCTTCTCCCATGTAGTAATTTCGCTATGTCCTTCTCTGTTTCGCTCCCTCTTCAAGTTCTCGCACCACAATGAGATTTTCTTCTTCAACTTGAAAGTAGCTAGTTTCACCTTTCAGACATTCGACATCTCCTTATATTCAAAAATCACCTCGACAGTCTATAGTCACTCTATGAAATTATCTAGATTCATTCTCCCATCTAAATCCGGTTAGCCCACTTTCACTCTGGAGCCTTTGTATCCTCCAACAAGCGCTTCATCTTCGTATTCTCCAAATGGTACTTCATCTTTCTTTCCTTTAACAGACACTTCATTTCTATATCCTCCAAGAGGCATTGTATCGTCTAACAGACATTTCATCATTTGACATCCCTGATACTGTATCCTAAAGCGTTGTAGTCTATTTTCTGCTCCACTTGAATCATCGCTATGGAAGGGATTCAAGTAATTTTCCCTCATTGGATCTCACAACCATACTCGATGGTGACCTCCTTGGGTCTTTTCCTCACTATCAATAACTCATTATAGCACTTGGCAGAGCTCCCGCTGTATCTCTTCTATAGTAAACTCCTGATCAACTTCCAAGAATTGCATCCTCTGCAACATGATTAGGTTTTGGGTGCAAGTAAGTGGAATGAGGTGGTAGGGGTAATGTAGGGTAGGAAAAAAAATTTAGGTGAAGATAGGGTAGGGTATTGGTGGATGTTAGAAACCCTAGAATATAACTAAAGTTAGGTTGGCTCTGATACCAAATGATACACGAAATAACTAAATAAAAAAAAAAATTGATTTTTATTGCGAAAAATTAAATAAGAAATTACAACCAACATACATTAAATCTAAAATTGCAATACCTAACAACATAAACTCTAGCTAAGGGGTAGGTCCAGGGGTGGTGGATATGGTTGGCCTCGAAAGTTGGCGCAAGAGTAGAAAAGCTGGTTGGCAAGCAGAAAACAACAAGGTTGTTGTTTCCCCAATGTCGGACAACAAGAAAATAGCAGGGAGCGATGTCGAGGGATTATTTAAAGTGACGACAACAAAGATGGAAGACTGAAATGGTGGCGGTGGCAAAGAAAAGAGGTTGGAACAATAGCGGCAACAAACAGTGAAGAGGAAGGTCTAGATAGGATATCTGCAGGAGAAACAACAGACAACTATTGTTCTAGACGACAACAATGAGAGGGAAAATGTGTGGCAGCGAAGCAGGAAAGATGTGAAAGAGTCATGGAACGAAGCAGGAGAGATGTGGAAGAGTTAAGGAAGAATAGATATTACATCGGAAGTGAGATACAGTCGGGGCACCACTCGACCCTTGGAGGAGAATCACGACCTTGGAATGAGATATAACTGGACCGCCTCGCACCCTTGGATACAACCCTAGAAAGAAAAACTTAGAGACCCCGATAGTTTGGATAAAAAACTCATAAAAACTCAAAACCTAAAACACATGAATCACATATATAAGCCCTATATAAGTAGGATTGAATCCCCCTTTGGAACACCTAACCGACCTGAAAGAACTGGTTCGGTCCAAACGAAGGAATACGCCCGTGTCACTGACACTGAATGCAAAGCTTCAGGTGAAGAAGATAAATGAAGAATGGATGACAATGCTTTTGAAAATGGGTAACAGCGCAGCAATATGCTATAGAGCCAACAACAAGTGTCCAACAAAGCCATAGAGATTGTGTAGGTGGGGAAGTCAATTGAGGAGCATGCAACGATGTAGACCTTCAATGTCATTAGAGATCTTAACTAAAGCCAAAGCACGTGCATCCTGCTTGAATTTGAAACATGGGATAAGTTATTCTGGCATCATGTCATCATATTCAAAGAAAGTGTAAGCAATAATTAAGCAACTTGAGGTAAAGCGTAGCAATAGTGATGGTTCAAAAAAGAATCAAATTTATTGAATGTATGGTAACCAAATGAGAGTACACAAAAGGTATTCTAGACCACTAAACACTCTTCACCAGCATCTGACACCAAAGGTCGCCGTAGTGCAAGTAATTTCACCACCTACCTCCTTTCTCACACACACCATCACTCTCTTGGGGATTGATCGCTATGCTATTTTGTGATCCAAGTCAATTCAAGACCATTTGAGGCATTTTAACCTCTCTCAAGCTCCAGCTGGACTAGGTCAAGAATGCATCAATTCAGTTCGACTTTTCAAAGTATATATGATTCAGCCATGTTCAAGCATCCTATTCATTCAAATCTAACCTAATTCCTCTCTAGTACAGAACTCACAGTTGCCTCAAGCTCTGTTCTCTGCATAAAATGTTGCGCATTTGCGCTTGATCAAGAAGGATTTTAACCAACCAAACAAAAAATAAAAAAATAACAAATTAACATTCGTCAACTTTTTTAACAATTGAATATTATGCCAGCATCAAAATATAGTTTTCAAGAGTCAAAAGATTTCCGATGATTCATTCTACCATCAACAAAAAGCAATGTTGTCTTATACCAAGCGTTCTCTCATTCCTCCGCTTCACCTAAACAGATCAGTTACAGTAATTCTATACCACTCACAAGCAGGAAAATCCTCTGTCCCCAATTCAAATCAGCACAAAATAAAAAAACTCCAACAACCGCCCTAAGAGGCATATCAACAAACACATGGTGCGCATCACAACCAAAAGAAACAGATAGCTAGAAATAACGATAAAAAAAGCGCGTACTCCTTCTCCTCCCGAGCCAAAACGAGCGGATCGTCATTCTTGATGTTGTAAGGGTACCACTGAACGATCTTATCACCGATTAGCTTCTTACGTAGAATCTTGTGCGGCGATCGCCTTCCCGTCGGGTTCAGCACGTGCCCGAATATCCTCGCACGTGCCTCCGTAACGCCCTGCAGAGCCGCCGAACAGAGAAGGCTCTTCAGGCTCATCGTTGCTCCGGCGCCACCACTCAGCTGCCGCCTCCGCCTCCTTCTCTTCTTTCGTTGAAAGAGTCAGTACAAGCCCAATTGAAGGTCCATAAGGCTACAATTATAGGCTGTTGGCCCAATTACATTATTAGGTCCACCTACATGAAAACCCATTTGTGGAGGTTAGTGCATGTTGATTTCAAAGTGCACAAATTATTTTAGCTTATTCGAATCACTAAAATATAATTTCGATTGAATCAAACTATAAGTCAAATTAAATATATTAAAAATATATAGTTTTTGCTTGCTATGTAATGTAATAGGCATGGAGGAATCATGTAATAGTTATTTAATAAAAATTAAATTGTATTAAATCGGAATTCTTTGAACACAAGTCTAAACTCCATTAAAATTATTTTGAATTTTGAGTCAACTTCTCAAGCTAGAATCACACTTTTTATTTTAAGACTAGCCAAGCTTATTGAGTAAGGCTTAAGGTTGCTTTTGTGTTCATTCTATTAATAAAAACAAACAAAGTAATATTATAATTATTTAGTTTAAAATAAAAATATTATTGAAACTTCATGAATTAATTTTCATCATCAGGTGCGTTTCTTGAGACATGACATTAATCTTGAGGCACGCCACGGATCTCAAGATAATTTTTTAAGGAAAGGAGAATTCAAACTTTAATAAAAAAATTTTTAACAAACTTACACTCAAGCTAACCAGTTCGAGCAGATGGACTCAATGACACTAAAGTTGGTTCAATCCGAGTCAAATCAAGTCCAAATCAAACCAATAATTCACTTTTAGAAACTCTCAGTGTCTAATGGGAAAATCAAATTTATTTCAAATCTGACAAGTTTATCGTAAAATCAAGCGTTTCAACAAGACGAATTCATCAAGCTCAAGTTCACTTTGTTCTAACGTCATTAAGGCACTTAAATGTCCTCAAAATACAGTCTGATTGAGGGAAACTCTCCGAGTTGTAAGATGGTCCAAATTTTTTTCTTTTTTGCAGGGCGGCCTCTTCTAAACTCTATAAATATAGCCCTACCACCCTTTTGAGTGGAGATCGAGAGTTGATCCCGAAGAAGGATCGGGAGAAGGAGTTGAAGCACAATGTCATTTCTGCACTAAATATCAAGCAAACACATCTCACTCTTGCATCCACCAATCACCGCTCGTCATTACCATTAACTATTGTCTGCTAAACTCAACTCATTGCAATGAAACCTCTTGTTGAATCACGACGTGTGTAGTCAAATCCCGACATACATTGTGGAGTAACGAGGTATCTTATGAAAAAATGCACGTTGAAGATGAAGCAGTGATGCACTTTCAAGATTATGTAATGAAGCACCCCAAAGATGGTGCAACAATGCACCAAAATGATAGGATTACAACACACTCTAATGACGATGCAACAATATACCATGAGGATGGTGTAACTACACCCCCAAATTTAGTAAAATTCCCTATAATAAGTACTTACAATCATCGTACTCAAAATACAGTGACATTCTCCCGACTCCTAAAACTTTCTCCTTGCAGCTCACCACAACAACCTATATGACCAACTATGACCTATGTGGTACACAACTCATGTAGCTCCACACTCCAACCTCTGAGGTGTATGGATGTTATCACAACTAATGCAACTCCCAATTCGATCTCTACCACTAAGGACATTATCACTATTTCTGTAGCTCCCTACTCCAGTCTCTGAGTCATGTTGACGTTATCACAACTTATCTACCTCCTAAGTCCATACTTTGTGTACAAACATTGTCGAAGCTCACCAATATGACCAATGTGACAAACTACGGTCTATGTGGTCCATAATTCATGCATATCCTATCTTTAGCTTCTACTGCTTACGGATGTTATCACAGCTCCCAACTCCGACCTTTGTGACCTACAAACGTTGTTAAAGCCCACCACTATGACCTATATGACAAACTACGGTTTACGTGGTTCACAAGTTATACAGCTCTCAATTCCAACATTTGTGGCCAACATGTGTTATTGTAGCACACCATTACGACCTATGTGACAAATTATAGCCTCAATTTCACACTGCTCCGGCAACTCCTTACTACGACCTATGTGGCTGATCAATGCTTCATGAAGCAACCATTTGCATTCCATATGAAAAACTACTTACGATGACTTTCAACTACAGTCTCGACGGCCCATTATAGCTCTTATTGTTGTACATTAACTTTGTTCCCTACTCAAGAAAAGAGTGAGCCGATGTACTTACAATTATATAGTTGATTATTTTAACTAAATTGGATCCTATGATTTTTTTCCCTTTCTGAAGGTTTTCCACATAAAAATTTGAGGTGACTTCTCCTGCTTACATTACATTTATTATTTGAGTGTGTTGAATTCTCATACAACGCTAAGACGCTAAATAATCATTCTACATCCGCTAATCTTCTACACGCATCAATTATTATTTTCTAATGATTAGATTCTTAATTATAAATTATACATTAAACATTATATAATTCTTTCAAATCTAACATATGAATTAAGTTTATTCAAAGTAAACACTAAATTTTATGATAACTTAGTTTAATATGAACAAATAATGCATTTTTAAGAAATCATACAGCCTAATAATTTATTCAATAAAATTATAGAGTATGGTATAATAGCTTTGATCATTTACAGCCTAATAATTTATTTTTTAACAATTTCACAACTATTTTTTAATAAGTTCCATCTTCCCCCAACAAACCCTTAAAATAACTAAGTATAACCTCTTTAAGCACATAACGCATTGAGATATGGCTATTTTACCCTTTCTTCTATTAAGGTCCAAGTCATGTCTACATTGACATTCGTGTTGAACCATCATTAACCCTATAAATAGAAGCTCTAGAATTAAATAATTCTTTTCATACAATAAAATAATTATATTAATAATATAAATTTTACATAACAAGAGCAAAAATGCCAAGCAAAAGAGAACCAACAAATTCCTATCTAATCAAAATTAAGTTCCAAGTTTGATAAATTATAAAATAAAAGACAATTTTATTCCTTAGACCTCAACATTTAAAAATATTATTTTTCAGAGACACTACAGGAATTTTGCTAATGAGACAAATTTGATGCGAAAAGAAAAAACTCCGACCCTAAACAACCTTAGCATTGGAAATTTGGTCCACACAAAAAATCAGGGTCGGTATTTCAGCTAACATCAAAATAGTTCGACACTAGTTATTTGTGTCGGTCTTAGCGTTCAAACATGTCGACGTTAATCGGATTCAACGCATTTGATTCATACGCAAATGTCAAATAGAAACTTTGCACCCCCTTTAAGCAGACACAAATTTACATAGTGGTTTGTGTTGAATAAATCCATCAGAGATCATTTAACATCAGAATTCATCCAATTGCGACAAAAACTTTCGAATATATTACCGCCGGAATTATCTAATATAGATTGTATGTGACAATCTGCAGTCAACGCTGAAATTGTGTGTTAAAATTATTTGACGTACCAACCGTTTCTTACTTTTAACGACGTTAAACACTGACATTGCGTGTCAAAATTATTTGACGCACTAACCGTCCCTTACTCTTAACGACATTAAACGAATGCAAACTCGACATAAAATTATCATAAAAAAATATCTGACATAAAATCAAATGCTAACTAGCTATTTTACTATAGTGACATACNTATTTATATCTAAGTTTAAATCGTAACAGCTCATGTGGTGATGTGGTTATGTGTTTTCTTTTGCATACAATTGGTCCAGGTTCGAATCCAACATTCTTTTTAATTTAATTTTAACAATCCAATTTCAAGCCGAACACGAATATTTAAATTGAGCCGAACACGAACACACTGTTCATGAGCCAACGAGCAATTTCGAACGATCCGAACACGAGCCAAGCCTGAACTTACTCAAGCTCGACTCGTTTACAGCCCTGCCTGTCAATGTTGACTCTGTTCTTCTTCCTCAACCACTTCTAGGAGTATGGTTGGGAGTGTCTATAAGTCGTGAGGCTCAACTTTTCCACCATATGTGTAGATGTCACATTCTTGTTGCTCCCTCTATCGATTATGAAATTGCATACATTTCCTTTCATACTGCAAGGGGGTAGAATACGTTGTGGCAAAGCCACTACTGATCCCTGATAGCCTCAATCTATAGGACTTGTCGAGCCATAACTATTTTGCCCTCATATGTGGAAGATGGTACTCCTCACCCTTTTCTCTAACTGTCTCTTCGTCACTAACTTCCTCTTCTATACCCTACTCGATAAAAAAATAGCTCGGCTAATCAAGCAATTGTAGGCAATGTGCCCAGATCCATGGCATTTGAAGCATTTCTTAAATGGGATTGTAGCGTGCATGCTACACTTCTCAGGCTTCTGCTCACTTTTAACGGTTGTGCTCTTCTCCTTATCAATCTTCTCAACTCCTTGAGGGGCGTTCCTACTGATGTTTCCAACTGTAGTTGATTGTCTGAATGGCGGTGGGTGTTTACTCTGCTTCTGATGTCCCTCCATCGTAAGTGTCAAGGTCTAAATGTCACCCAAAGACCCGTAAAGTTGTAACTCGACCACGTTACCGATGGCAGGCTTCAAACCTATCAAGTATTTTGGTTATTGTGTGCTCCTCTGGGTCCATCAGATCACATTTCAACTTAAGCTATGTTGTGTACTCCTCCACTAATAAGTTTATCCGCTATAGGTAGTGGAGTCTCAGGAGAAGATCCTGATGGTAGTGTGGGGGTAAGGATTGTCGCTGCAAATCATCTTCTCTCATGTAGTAATTCCGCTATATCCTTCTCTATTTCGCTCCCTCTTCAAGTTCTCGCACCACAACGAGACTATCTTCTTCAACTTGAAAGTAGCTAGTTTCACCTTTCGGACATCTAACATCTCCTTATATTCAAAGATCACCTCGACAGTCTATAGCCACTCTATGAAATTATCTAGATTCATTCTCCCCTCGAAATCCAGTTAGTCCACTTTCACTCTGGAGCCTTTGTATCCTCCAACAAGCACTTCATCTTCGTATTCTCCAAAGGGTACTTCATCTTTCTTTCCTTTAACAGACACTTCATTTCTATATCCTCCAAGAGGCATTGTATCCTCTAACAGACATTTCATTATTTGACATCCCTGATACTGTATCCTAAATCGTTGTAGTCTATTTTCTGCTCCACTTGAATCATCGCTATGGAAGGGATTCAAGTATTCCTCCCTCTCTCCTCATTGGATCTCGCAACCATACTCAATGGTGACCTCCCTGAGTCTTTTCCTCACTACCAATAACTCGTTATAGCACTTGGCAGAGCTCCTGCTGTATTTCTTCTATAGTAAACTCCTGATCAAGTTCCAAGAAATGCATCCTCTGCAACATGATTAGGTTTTGGGTGCAAGTAGGTGGAATGAGGTGGTAGGGGTGATGTAGGGTAGGAAAGAAAAATTTTAGGTGAAGATAGGGTGGGGTATTGGTGAATGTTAGAAACCCTAGAATATAACTAAAGTTAGGCTAGCTCCGATACCAAATGATACACGAATTAACTAAATAATAATAAAAAAATCAATTTTTATTGTGAAAAATTAAATAAGAAATTACAACCAACATACATTTAATCTAAAATTGCAATACCTGAGAACATAAACTCTGGCTAAGGGGTAGGTCCAGGGGTGGTGGAGATGGTTGGCCTCGGAAGTCGGCGCAAGAGTGGAAAAGCTAGTTGGCAAGCAGAAAACAACAAGGTTGTTGTTTCCCCAATGTCGGACAACAAGGAAATAGCAGGGAGCGATGTCGAGGGATTATTCAAAGTGACGGCAACGAGGATGGAAGACTGAAATGGTGGCGGCGACAAAGAAAAGGGGTTGGAACAATGGCGGCAACAAACAATGAAGAGGAAGGGCTAGATAGGATATCTGCAGGAGAAACAACAAACAACTATTGTTCTAGACGACAACAATGAGGGGGGAAATGCGTGGCAGCGAAGCAAAAAAGATGTGAAAGAGTCGCGCAACGAAGCAGGAGAGATGTGGAAGAGTTAAGGAAGAATAGATATCACATCGGAAGTGAGATACAATTGGGGCACCACTCGACCCTTGGAGGAGAATCACCACCTCGGAATGAGATATAGCTAGACCGCCTCGCACCCTTGGATACAGCCCTAGAAAGAAAAACTTAGAGACCCCGATAGTTGTCTGGATAAAAAACTCATAAAAACTCAAAACCTAAAACACATGAATCACATATATAAGCCCTATATAAGTAGGATTGAATCCCCCTATGAAACACCTAACCAACGTGAAAGAACTGGTTCGATCCAAACGAAGGAATACGCCCGTGTCACTGACACTGAATGCAAAGCTTCGAGTGAAGAAGATAAATGAAGAATGGATGACAATGCTTTTGAAAATGGGTAACAGCGTAGGAATATGCTATAGAGCCAACAACAAGTGTCCAACAAAGCCATAGAGATTGTGTAGGTGGGGAAGTCAATTGAGGAGCATGCAACGATGTAGACCTTCAATGTCATTAGAGATCTTAATTAAAGCCAAAGCACGTGCATCCTGCTTGAATTTGAAACATGGGATAAGTTATTATGGCATCATGTCATCATATTCAAAGAAAGTGCAAGCAATAATTAAGCAACTTGAGGTAAAGCGTAGCAATAGTGATGGCTCAAAAAAGAATCAAATTTATTGAATGTATGGTAACCAAATGAGAGTACACAAAAGGTATTCTAGACCACTAAACACTCCTCACCAGGGTCTGACACCAAAGGTCGCCGTGGTGCAAGTAATTTCACCACCTACCTCCTCTCTCACACACACCATCACTNCTAGCCCATGCTCAGCCCGAGTCCAGCCTGAATCGAACCCGAGTCAAACCTGGGTTGAGTCCGGGCCCGCATTCCGCTAAAGGAGAAAAATGCATCGATTTCCGTGCAAACTGCGCGCGCGCGTAACCCTAACAATATGGGTGTCCCTCCTAGCTAAAATCGACGTCCAAGACGCATCGGTGCGGTCTATTTCGTCATCTGGGGTCGTCCGGACGAGTTCGTCGATGGGCGAGTCGATTCAAGTCAAAATCGTGTGTAGTGCAGTAAGTGCGTGAAAAGCGGCGTTTGCGAGTAATCGAGTCACAAAGGGTTCACCTAAGGCTGTTAATGCTATAAGAACTCAATTTCGGGCCCTCTACATGTTGGTCCTGAGTCCTTGCAACTAAAAGTTGAGTGCTTGGAACCACTCATGCGAGTTCATCACAGAAGTGGCTTGAAGTTCTACGGGAGGTGGGCTCCATCGCTAGTCCGCTAGGATAGTTAATAAGAACTCCTAAAGCTAGATCCTAGGTTCTAAGATTAGGAGACTAAGACCTCACTAAAAATGAGGTCAACACTGTCTAAACTATTAAATGAATGAAATCTATCTGATCTCATTTTTCAAAACTATAATGCTACTTTTAAAACTAAAATTATATATATTTTAAATAAAAATAAATTAAATCATTATTAAAATTGACCGACATGCTTTAGTTGTCTTGCATCACCGCTGTTCACGTTCCATCCTTCTGTCCAACGCGATCTAGTGCATTAGTTCGATACACACAGAAATGAACAGTATCCGTTCATCGTCCCCGATCGTCCTAACCGGAGAACCGTTAGTGTTATGTACCTTATATATCGCTTGATACTTAATCAAATCACATGAGATTATTTTATCCGCCTTCATCTAAGTGAGATAAACCTATCTATATGGTTAAATACGTATGAAATATAATTTCTTTTCACAAAGATCCAAATCAAGCCTAAAATTAGAGATTGAGTTATACATTTGCCCAAGAGGTGAGACCTCGATTGGGTTGGTTGGAGACGATCGCCTTGAGTCCATGAAGCTCCTCGAAGTGTTAGTTTGAGTTGGTGCATGGTTTATGCATGTATTCAATCAGAGGGTGACTCGGGCTTGGCAAGCTCTATGTTTGGGTGCTTGAGAGATGGGGCTTTTGATTGTGAAAGTGTATTTGAGGTCTGGGGAAGCTTATGGAGTGATCAATTTGAAGTTTTGTGGAGTTTGTGGGAATGGTCAAAAAATGTTCTGATTTTCAGTGGTGAAATTTGGCTTGGGTGATGGAGATTGGTGGCTGAGGATAGTGGGATTGCACTTAGGAAGACTATGAGAAGCTCTGGAAGCAAATTGACAGAGTTTCCCCACGGATTTTGCAACTCTTCAATTTTGGTCGTGGGAGGGTAGTCATTTATAATTGAGGCCAAGGGGGAGGCCTCAGGTTGCATTGATTAATGTTAATATCCCTGGATGGAGAGAAGAGTGGTGCGAGTGATCAATTTGAAGTTTTGTGGAGTTTGTGGGAATGGTCAAAAAATGTTCTGATTTTCAGTGTTGAAATTGGGCTTGGGTGATGGAGATTGGTGGCTGAGGACAGTGGGATTGCATTTAGGAAGACTGTGAGAAGCTCTGGAAGCAAATTGACAGAGTTTCCCCACGGATTTTGCAACTCTTCAATTTTGGTCGTGGGAGGGTAGTCATTTATAATTGAGGCCAAGGGGGAGGCCTCAGGTTGCATTGATTAATGTTAATAACCATGGATGGAGAGAAGAGCGGTGCAAGTGACCAATAGAAGTGTGGCACATTGAATGTGTAGAATTTAGGGTTTAAGCCAAGGTGACCTCTCTCAGTTTTGGTTTTTCCGACCGCTAGGGTTGCCGACCAGGCTAGCAGGGTGGCTAGCTAGCTCAGGGAGGCTTAATAGTGATTAACTTGGGGCTTGGAAGGTTGGTTGCATGGGTTAGAGAGTTAACCAATTTTGGGGAAAGATTTGCTTAAATTGAGGGACCATTAGTCCATGGCTCAAAAGGGTTTAAGCCAAGGTATCTCTCTTAGCTTTGGTTTTTCCGGCCGCTAGGGTTGCCGACCAGGCTAGCAGGGTGGCTAGCTAGCTCAGGGAGGCTTAATAGTGATTAACTTGGGGCTTGGAAGGTTGGTTGCATGGGTTAGAGAGTTAACCAATTTTGGGGAAAGATTTGCTTAAATTGAGGGACCATTGGTCCATGGCTCAAAAGGGGGCAATTAGCTAATGTGATTTGCATCTCTAGAGGTCAAACATGGCTGTGGCGATTAAGTCTTGGATTAATTTAAAGGATTTGAGGTGGATTTGGGATTAGGCTTAAAATTGGGGTTTGGGCTAGGCTTGGGCTTGGATCCCAACCAATTGAAAGCACAAGTTGGTCTTGGTTAATGTCATAATAAGTTTAGAAGACAAATTTTATGGAATTGGGGTGATTACATGGCTCAATTTGATGGAATTTGGAATTGCTGGTCAATATTAGGGTAGTTGGCTTAGACTTGGAATTTGCGTTTTAAATTGGGTTAAATTGTGCTTTAATTTGGTTCACATTGGGCTTGATCATGATGACATTTAGTTTGGATTTAAAATTGGGTGAATTTGAAATGAATTTGGTGGAATTTGAGAGTGATTTGGGGCTTTAGGCATTTTGGGGAAATTTTGGAATTTGGCCGATTTTGGTGGAATTGGGCGCAATTGGAAACATTTGGTGGTTAGAATTGATTTTGGAGATGTTTGGAGTGAATTTGGAGGTTTTGAAAAATTTGTTGGGTATTAGAGGTATTTTGGTAATTTAAGTTGGTGTAGGGGTGTTTTGAGAATTTTGGGGAAATTGGGGTACTTTGGGCAATTTGAGTGATTTGGAGTGTTTCAATATGATTTTTTTATGAAAATTTGAGAATTTGGGTAATTTTGGGAATTTTAGGGTTTTAGAGCATTTTGGTAATTTTGAGAAATTTTTGGGGTAGGAGGTCAATGCTTCTAGTTTTGGTGGAATTGAAGCTCATTGAACATGGTAATCATGAAATTACCCTTCTTAGTTCTATGAGACCAATGGGAGAGCCCATTTTGGATCCTTCATGTGTTGGTCTGTTGACCTCATTTTTAGTGAGGTCTTAGTCTCCTAATCTTTGAACCTAGGATCTAGCTTTTGGAGTTGTTATTGACCATCCTAGCGGACTAGCAATGGAGCCCACTTCCCGTAGAACTTCAAGCCACTTCTTGACTCATTTTTGTGAAGAATTCGCATGAGTGGTTCCAAGCACCCAACTTTTAGTTGCAAGGGCTAAGGATCAACATGTAGATGACCCGAAAATGAGTTCCTATTGGGTCAAACGCCCTTAGGTAAACCATTTGTGACTCGATTACTCGTGAACGCCGCAATTCACGCACTCACTGCACCACACACTACTTTAACTTCAATCGACTCGCCCGTCGGCGAACTCGTCTAGACGACCCCGGATGACGAAACGGACTGCGCCGATGCGTCCAGAACGTCAACTTTAGCTAAGGACACCCGCATTGCTATGGTTTCGCGCGCGAGCGACTAGCACGGATATTGATACATTTTTTTTTAGCGGTGCGCGGGCCCAGGCTCAACCTAGGTCCGACTCGGGTTTGATTCAGGCTGGTTATGGGATAATTACTTCAGCTCAAAAATTTCAAATTTCAAAACTTTAAATTTCAAATATATCATTTAAGACCCCCATTAGAATTTTCGAATTAAGTTGCTGCCGCTATGGAAACAAATTAATTCCCCGCCAATCCTTCAGGTAACGGCTCTCGAGTCCGCTCCTTCAATTAATTCGATCTCGCTCTCCCTCTGCGCTGGACAGACCCCCGCTCGCCTTCTCCCCTTATCGGCAGTGCGCCCTTCCTTCTCTCGCCCGATTCCTTTCTTCGACACTAGAGTCCCCCGCTCGACTCCTGATCTCCCGCACTGAAGCCACAGACCCCGCCTCCTCTCTTCCTCGAATCGTTCCTTCCCCGCTCGACCCCGCTCGTCCGCTCCTCCTTCTCGCGCGCGACAAAAACAGACGCTCTATCCCGTGAGCTCTTCCGCAACGCAGAAGAAGCCTCGCTCACCTTAATGGTATGGTCAGAAAGCTGCTTCTTTTTGGTATGTGGTGGATTTCAATGATTATTTTTTTTCAATATTGTCCTCTTGTGTTTTTTTTTTTACCATACCATTCAATTAAGGATACTTACAAATATGAATGACTGGCTTAGGGAAAAGCTCTTGATGCTCAGAATGAAGATTTTTGCTTGATAGTTGTTAAGTTAATTTTTCATATTTTCAAAAATAGATCTTTGCAAATTTGGCTTATGCCACTATTAACTTGCTTCAAAATTATCTTCTGTTTGAGATATGTGTTGTTGGAAACTTTTTGAGCTCCTTATATGCAGTCAACATGTTAATTGCTGCTCATTCCTTTTTCTAATTCTTATTTTAAATTGTTGTTGGGAGGCTTTTTAATTACTGTTTGAAGGCTTTCAAAGTGCTATTTAGAATACTTTTAAAATTGTTGTTTGAGACATGTTAAAGTACCATTTTGGAGCTTTAAGAAAAAATGTTGTTTTGGAGACAAAAAAAAAAAAATGTTTCAAGGCTGTTTTATTCGCTTTTTCGGAGTCATTGCGGGTGTCGATTTGGGTCATTTAAGTGATGATTTGGGGGCGGTTTAGGGACTGAGTTATGACTGTCTTCAACATCATTTTGGGCTTGATTTCGAAGAGTTTACACATTATCTTGGACTAGATTTCCTAGCTGATTTTGGGACATTTAAGATTAATGCTTCGAGCTTACATGAGAGCCGTTTGGGAATTTTAAAATTACTGTTTAAGGGCTAATTTTGAGATCTTTGTCTATTTTTTTGGGCTGATTTTGAGAGCTTTGCCTACTGCTTTGGAGGCATTAAACCCGCCATCTGCGGGGTTGTTTTAATCGATGTTTTGAGGCATTTTAGTGGGCTAATTTTGAGGCAATCTACACATTATTTTGGCGAGATTTATGTAGCCTTTAAGTGCTAATTTACATGCGGTTTAGAATTGGTTTTACAGACCTTTTTTTGCCCACTATTTTGGGTTTCAATTGATTGTTATTTAAACGTTTTTAGGTTGATCCACTCGTTATTTTCCCCCTTAACTTTACTAGTTTTGGAAGTGGGTCAACCTTCTCTTTTCGTGTGTTTCTGTTATTTTTGTTAAATGGTTAATTCATAAAGATGAGGATTGATGATTTAACTAATTAGAAGATATAGAAAACCTTAAATCACCTTAAGCATAAGTTAAAGTGTAGGTTTCCTAGAACTTTAGGTGCACACCCTAGGTGAGAGCACATCCATCTAATCCTAAATGAAGGTTTCCTAGAACTTTAGGTGCACAACTTAGGTGAGAGCCCATCCATCTAATCGTCATTGTAGGTTTCCTAGAACTTAAGGTGCACCGCTAGGTGAGATCCCATCCACCTAGCCCTCAGTGTAGGCTTCCTAGAGCTTGAGTACATACCTTAGGTGAGAATCCATCCACCTAGCCCTTAGTGTAGGCTTCCTAGATTTTAGGAGCACACTCTAGGTGAGAGCCCATCCACCTAATCCTCAATGTAGGTTTCCTAGTCTTTAGGAACGCACTCTAGGTGAGAGCCCATCCACCTAATCCTCAATGTAGGTTTCCTAGTTTTTAGGAACACACCTTAGGTGAAAGCCCATCTACATAATCTCTATAGTGTAACCTCCCAAGGTTTTAGGAACACACCTTAGGTAAGAGTCTATTCACCTAATCCTCGAATGCACAATGAAACTTGGCACTTGACCCTGATTCACAAACTGATTAAAACACTAGACATGATGCACCGAGACGTGCCCATGCTTCCTTAATTAAATCAACGGTGAAATTCCCTCAATGACTTAACCTACAATAAAACCTAGTGCATCGGGATTTGAGCTTCGATAATATACTCAAATCCTCCTAGCAATTGAGGAAATTTGTTAATGCCACATATGAATTATCGGACTAGGATGAGTCTAGGGTCTAAGTGGCGAGGGCGATGATGACATTGCTTATGTGTGCTTAAACGATGAATACGAAGTGAAATTATTGGAATAGTATCTCCTACCTCAAGGATCTTCAATAAGGGAGAGGAAATGATCCATGATACTATTCGCCGACTCTTGATGGAGATCGTTGCCCCCGACACTCTTAGGTTGTCAGTAGTTCTAGCACGATTAGAGTGACTAGTCTGTGGACTGTACAACTTTACAAAATATTTATAAAAAAAATAAAAATTTCGTTTGCATGATTAAAAGAACTCTGCATAAAAAGACTTAAACAACAGCTTTCGCATGAAAATCAAATAATTTTTTCTATGAAAATTTATAAAAGTCCATGGTTAGTCATTTGGATTGAGGTTAAGAACTAACTCATGTAGATTGTCGAGTTGACAACCCTTACTCAAGATCGGGAAGCACACAGCCCAGCTCTGAGCCCCCACTTTTACCAATATCTTATGCCCAGTCTTGATCTGTCATATGTGGCTACATGTTTCTTTTGCTCGTGAGTTCTACTACTCATTTTTATGACTTTCATGCTAGGTTTGCTTCTTATTTATTTTTCTTGCAAGTATATTTAAATATGCCGCAAATCATAATATGATCACAACGTTAATCGCACGACAATAGCAGATGCCCAGATACGCTTTTACAGTTTATCTACACCATTTTACTTTATTGCAGTTTACCTTTTAAGTATCTTTTATTTTCCTGCAATTTGATTATTCTGTATGCAAAACCAAATTTTGACACCAAAACTTTGAAACATAAACTACAATTTTCAAACACTTAAACCCTTGAGCCATCGCGACGACAGGAGCTTGGAACCAACTTTGTGGGCAGCAGGACGAGGAGCTTGGAGCGAGCAGCAGGACGAGGAGCTTGGAGCGAGAGGAAAAAAATCTTCTTCAACATTATCTCTTCCTAGTATAATAATAACTCATAGAACTTTGAGGTAGCCCGCCTAGCGCGACGTAAGTCCTCACACTCATTTTTTAGGCTCTTGTACAACTATGTTGTGCAGTGTAAGTCGTAACTCGCCTTAGGTTCCGAGGTTGTCGTGTGACACAACGTAAACCCTCTTATCTCTGCAGACTATTTGCATAATCGGGTATTATGCAAATGTAAGTCCCAAATAATAAAATTGGCAGGATTGAACTATCAAATAACATCATATCTAAAAATGCAGCCACACAGTAGGATAGTTTGTGAAGTCACTGGGGATTCTCTTCAAGATCTATAACATCTCTTATCTTTTTTTTTTATTTGGACTCCTGAAATAACTGTTCTTATTTGAGTCACTCTCACTTGCCTTTTTTCACATCCTACCGTGAAAACTTAAACCTTGAATTTTTGAAGAATAAAACAACTGATCATTATCGAGAGTTTTCTCACGTGACTTTCGTCATTTGAGATGTAATTAACTATAGGGGCTTGCCTCTATAGAGAATTTGAAACCCAGGTAAAATAAATCCTATTTAATTATTGTATTAGATAGGAAACTTGTCGGTCATACATAAAATGTTCGCAGACCAAACAAGTGTCACAAATCTCTTAGTTTGCAGGATTGGGTCTATCGCCGAGGTCTACACTTATCTTTCGGGAAGGTATAGTATTCGCGGTATCGGACACAATTCTGCAAACTATTGGACTAATGAGATTCATTTGGTCTCATTTTTTTAAAAATTAAAACATACTACTTTTAAAACTCAAATTATATACCTCTTATACTTAAATTAAATTTCAAAAATTATTTTCATATTCATATTTTCAAATAATCATAATCAAATCAAAAAGTTGACCGAAAATTTCTGGCGACTCCGCTGGGGAGTAGTTCTTCTTTCCATTTTTGATCAGAGGTTTTGTTTTCATACATCCGTAGTGTGTCTATGCCCCTTATAGGCCAGACTAACATTCTTCCGTTGGCTTACCTCGCTCATTTCTAAAGTTTGGGCAGGTATAACCAACTCCTTTGGATTGCGGAGCCGTCTGTTTTAGCATCCTTAAATAGAAGGGTTCCGGATCCTTTAGGGTTTAGTATGGGTTGGACTCCCAATAGGTGTGGTAGATTAGGAGTGGTCTATCGAAGCGAGTCCGATGCGAAGTTACCCTTTCTAAATCTTGGATTGGGTCCTATGCTTTATTCCTCTTCGATCTTGACTTGTTGTGAACGAGTTAACACTAAAATTTTACTCTCACAATCTTCTATTCAAACTCCAAACGAAACGAAATTCCATCAAATTTTCAAAGCGAAACAAATGATAAAATTTGAAGATTCACATGGATAAATTTCAAAGGATACCCAGTTCATAAGACAAGTGCATTAACTTGAGTACTTTCGTTGAAATTACAAGGCATTGGACGCACTGACTTCTGGAAATTTTTTTGAAATTACAGGGACAATGTCCTCACCAAAGTTGATCTTTTCTTTCGCCACCGGAATGGAGTTTGCTATTAGCAAGAGCGAGCTACCTGACTTGGCAGTCATTAAGTTTGGACAAGGATTCGACGATATTGAAGTCAAGTTCGGGAATGTCGCTGCCACAATGATAAAGTCTGAAATAGACAAGTCCACCGAGCCTGTTGTGGAGCTCAACCTGAAGTCTGCTAAGGAACTCCCCCCTCTGAAAAGAGTATTGATTGAAAAGAACCTTGCTCTTGCTATAAAGTCTGCCGCTAGATTCACTGCTACTACACTAACTGTTCCATTAAATAAAGAGAATCTATACGAAGAAGTGTCAGTCGATGCTTTTGCCCCGCCGTTCTCCGTATTCGAGATTGGGTTTAAGTTAAAGTCCGTGCGACTGGCCAAGACACAGGAAATGAGGCACAACCAAAAAATTCTAAGGGCTGAGAAGACAAAAGCCACAGGGTTGGCTACTGTTGACCCCAACTTCCATATTCGAGATTGGGTTTAAGTCAAAGTCCGTGCGACTGGCCAAGTCACAGGAAATGAGGCACAACCAAAAAATTCTAAGGGCTGAGAAGATAAAAGCCACAGGGTTGGCTATTATTGACACCAACCTCCGACTGGATTTGACAGGATTACATGAGACTTTATCTCTACTCATGGGGAGTAAGTTTCACCAGTTGCCTGCTAACTACGGAGAGGATGAAGTCTATGAGGTTACTACCACAGTACCGTCTTCAAAGAGAAATCTGAGAGAGTAACAACGGTGGATAAAGACAAACAGTCAGTACAGATTCCAGTCGAGCAGCCTCATCTGCAGCAGTACGATCTACAACATAGCCAACAATACAACCAACAACACGGTCAACATTCATCCCAACATAGGCCATGCCAGATGGATGAAATACATGGTCCATTTGTGGCTAAGCAATTGAAAAAAGTATATTCTTTCAGAAAAGAAGTTGTTGCAAAAATGTTCCAGGATTTGATGAAAAATCCCAAATTCAGATTACGAGAGCCAAAGAGGCCGGAGGAAGTTGTCAAGAAAGACCATCCCAACTACTGTCCTTACCACAGACTGCTTTGACATACTATAGAAAACTGTATCAGCTTCAAAGAATGACTCGAGAAGAATTTCAAAAACGGGAAGATAGCGATCCCGAAAGAGTATTTGACAGAATCTGAAAGATGTTCCATCAATATGATTTCGGTTGATCCAATTGTTCCAATTGACTTCTACATGACTACACCAGTGCTCAACAAAAGAGGTGAGGCTCATAAAAAATCTCCAACTGATCTTAGGGTTATCAAAGGAAGGTTGATCGAAACTAAATTGGAAAGACTTCGAGCTGACATTGCACAGTTGTGTGAAGAACGAAGAGAAGATATCTGCGATGAACCCTACGAGCCATCAGATTTTGTGACAGAGGAATTTGCAGAAATCAACGTTGTTGAGGCCAGAGTCATCTTACCCTTGCGCGATGCTCTTTTGCCCACTGAGGAGAACGCCGTGGATGAGTTGCAAAGAGTCATTCAACAACGTGATGAACATATCAACTAGATGAAGAAACAACTAGAAGAAATGATGACCGCGAAGACCCCAATTCAAGGACTGTCACAGTCACCACGAATGACAGCTCCAGAAGCAAGTCAGCCAGAAATTGTTCATATTACAGATGAAAGACTACAGAGCATGATACAGGAAAAAGACATTAAACAAATGGTGGAACAACAGGTGAGAGAAGCCTTGACTCAATCAAAAGGAGGGACATTGATTCTAAAGGGTAGACCCTATCCCGAAGAATTTGATGATGTCCAATACCCCAATGGTTTCGTACCACCGTCGTTCAAGACATTTGATGAAACGGGAAACACCCGACAACATGTTGCACACTTCCGAGCAAAATGTTGTAACGCGGGGGGTAGTGATGCTTTGTCGTGTCGTCAATTTGTATGCAGTCTTTCGAGAATCACTTTTGACTGGTATGCCGAACTACCAAATGACTCAGTGAAAATATTTGCAGAATTGGAAGTCCTCTTTGTTAAGCGGTTTGCTGGAGTTAAACACCATATCACCGTCGGTGATCTCGTGGTGGAGCGACAGAAGCCAGCCAAAACATTGATGAAATACATTCTGCGATGGAGAAATTTGAGCATGGAGTGTGAGCCGCAACTCCAGCAGCAACACGCAATCGAAATCCTTCTAAAGAGCATCCATGGTCCAGTGGGTTTCTTACTCAAGGGATTCACCATCAAGACATTTGAAAAGCTGCTTAACAAAGTTGTGAATCTTCAAGAAGAATCTAAGCAACTTGCGTTTTTTGAGAAAGCTGGGAAGCTAAAGCCATTGAAGACATCTGAAAAGAAATCTGGGATAGTAGCAGTGGTTGACAAGGGGCAAGTGACCGTTCCAAATACAAGTTGAACAGTCTCGACAGATCTACCAACGTCCTCGGCAAAATGGTCAACAGTCTTTTCAGCAGAGGTCCTATCAAACAGATGGAGGGAAACCCCCAAACATAAGGAATTGTTTGAACAAAATGTATTCTTTCAAGGGTGAGGCAGTCGAACAAATGTTTCAGAATTTGATAAAGAGCCCTGAGTTCAAGCTCCCTAGACGAAGTTGATGAAAAAGATCATTCGAGGTACTGCCCATACCACAGGCTGATCGGACACATCATAAAAGATTGTTTCACTTTTAAAAATTGGCTTGAGGAGAACTTCATTAATGGGAGCATGCGGATCCCGGAAGAATTTTTGAAAAGAACCTGAAAAAAGGTTATATCAATATGATTTCGGTTGAGCCTAGTGTTCCATTTTACTCCGATGCAGCTGACAAATGATATATCAATATCTTGATCACTATTGTATTACTTTTGTTATCGAAAGATATGTTAGTGATATCAATGTTTGTCTGTCCCTTCCCTCCCACCGCAATAAAAAAAAGAACTTGTTTTTCAGAATTGTTTAATGTGTGGAAAATACAGTTAACAAAATATTCAAAATTCGTTAACAGGACAATCGAGAAAGGAGTAATCCAAGATAAAAAATTCCAGCATTGTGAAAGAAAATATTGACTTTAGGGGAAAATGAAATTGATGCCATAATAACTGAGTCATCCACTTTAAAGAATTCAGACTGGGTTGTAAGTTGATTTCAAAATAAGATAGTGTGGTTGAAATACGAGTAATTGACTTGTGATATCATGAGCCTTTTAATTTCCTGCCACGTGACTGGATCATGACTTTCGAACGAGTTATAATATCACAAAATTCGTCTTAAGAAATATTTGAGGATTATTAGTCGGGGGAATTTTGGACATTCAAAATCTTTAACATACGTTCCACCAGATATAGTAATTCTCAGAAAACAAACAGAACAAAAAAAAAAGTGAAAGTCCCTTGAGAAGAAGCTTGAGGTGAGCATAAAATAAAAAATTGATGTCTCAATTCAGACATTCAAAATCTTTAATTCTTGCACTACCAGATATAGTAATTCTCAACAAAATAACGGGAAATGATAAGAAAAAAGAGGAAATCAAAGCAAAAAGAGAAGTCTCCGTAAGAAGAAGCTTAAGGTGGATGTACAATAAAAAATTGGTGTCCAAGTTTTTCCTAATGAATGAGACTTAGAATGCTATCTTAAGGAAATTTTTCTGATATTATAATCAGGAAAAAGTTCACTAGGCTCAAATCTTTTAGTTGGTTATTAATTGACTCAGAAATATCTTTGGTAAGTGATAAATATTTTGATCACATGACCAAAATTTTGAAATCTACTTAGGCTCAGAAAGAAAGAATTAAAGTAAATGGCTATGTTATTAGCAAATTAATGAAAATTCTACCTTGAAGTTATATCTTAGAACGTCAAAACGATTCCTCAGAATAAAGTGGACAATCTTTACACAAATCAGTGATAAAAAAAACAACAATATCCACTACAACGATAGTACAGGGTTGCAGCCTCTCGAACTGTGACGTCCTTAGAAGTAGCACATTTTTATGTGTACTTGAAAGAATATAATTCTCATAGTACCTTAAAGAATGTGTTATTTTTGCACGTCTCTAGTCAATGGATAGTACCTCGAGAAGTACTATGCATTCTGATGTTTTAAAGATAAAACTTTGTCATTATAAACACAAATGCTGCACCTGTCTAAAACTGGGTCCAAATTTTAAAACAAATGCAACAAAATAAAATTCAAGGTCAAATAAATCTCAACATCGGAACGAAATGAAACACAACACCGAACCAAACAAGCAAAACAATAAAAATCAAAATTTTTAGCATCACTTCAAATTTTAACTTGGTCAGCTTGAGCCTTCTCGACCTATCACCATCGTCATTTTGCTTGGCCCGAAGTTTCCTACCACAGGAACTCTTGAGTCCTATTGCTCGTGTGAATGAGGCTTGGCTGGTTCTACGGAACCACATCTCTTATCACATGGACATTTTCTTCGATCGCTTTTTGGGATTGATTTAAGTCTCCGACATTCTTTCCCAATGTGACCGACTTTTTCCTGGGATTTGGCGTAATTTCCTTGATGATTGTCATTTCTTAACTAGACCTAATTCGAATGTAATGTCCCCGGTAGTTGTCCGAGTTAGTATAGTTTCTCCGCATTTCACAAACTTCTACACACATTCTCTACACTGCATAAATTTTCACAAATTCAACATAAACTTCCACAAAGTTCAACGTCAACACTGCAAATCTCTGCACAAACATCTCAACAAAATTCTGCACTGCATAATTTCCCACATACATTTTTCACAACTCTCTTAAATTCCACAAACTTCCCACGATTTTTTCACAAATTTCAAAATTCAAATTTTTGCAGAGTGAAATAAGACCCCCTTCAATGGATGTTAAGACTTCTTACTCCTCTTTGTCTCTTAGGTTGGATGTAAAGCCCCCTTAAATGGATGTTAAAGTTTTTCTTTCTAATGTTGCCTCCAAATTCAAATTTTTGCGGAGTGGAATAAGACCACCTTCAATGGATGTTAAGACTTCCTACTCCTCTTTACCTCTTAGGTTGGATGTAAACCCCCCTTAAATGGATGTTAAGGTTTTCCTTCCTAATGTTGCCCCAAATTCAAATTTTTGCGGAGTGGAATAAGACCCCCTTCAATGGATGTTAAGGCTTCATACTCATCTTTGCCTCTTAGGTTGGATGTAAAACCCCCTTAAATGGATGTTAAGGTTTTCCTTCCTAATGTTGCCTCTAAATTCAAATTTTTTGCGGAGTGGAATAAGACCCCCTTCAATGAATGTTAAGGCTTCTTACTCCTCTTTGTCTCTTAGGTTGGATGTAAAGTCCCCTTAAATGGATGTTAAGGTTTTCTTTCCTAATGTTGCCTCCAAATTCAATTTTTTTTCGGAGTGGAATAAGAATCAAAGAGGAGTAGGAATGAAAACCTTAACATCCATTTAAAGGGGCTTTACATCCAACCTAAGAGTCAAAGAGGAGTAGGAAGCCTTAACATCCATTGAAGGGGGTCTTATTCCACTCCGAAAAAAAATTGAATTTGGAGGCAACATTAGGAAAGAAAACCTTAACATCCATTTAAGGGGACTTTACATCCAACCTAAGAGATAAAGAGGAGTAAGAAGCCTTAACATCCAAGACCCCCTTCAATGGATGTTAAGGCTTCCTACTCCTCTTTGACTCTTATGTTGGATGTAAAGCCCCTTTAAATGGATGTTAAGGTTTTCATTCCTATTGTTGCCTCTAAATTGAAATTTTTGCGGAGCGGAGTAAGACCCTTTCAATGGATGTTAAGGCTTCTGATTCCTTTAAATTTCAAATCCTTCGAGATAGGTGTGTGTCCCTGAAAGTGGCATCCTATTCTCTTTGTCTCTTAGGTTGGATGTAAAGTCCCCTTAAATGGATGTTAAGGTTTTCCTTCCTAATGTTGCCTCCAAATTCAATTTTTTTCGGAGTGGAATAAGACCCCCTTCAATGGATGTTAAGGCTTCCTACTCCTTTTTGCCTCTTAGGTTGGATGTAAAGCCCCCTTAAATGGATGTTAAGGTTTTCCTTCCTATTGTTGCCTCCAAATTGAAATTTTTGCGGAGCAGAGTAAGACTCTTTCAATGGATGTTAAGGCTTCCGATTCCTTTAAATTTCAAATCCTTCGAGATAGGTGTGAGTCCCTGAAAGTGGCATCCTATTCTCATGTTTCCAGATGATCGATGCAAGTATTCTGATTCCTTCACATATTTTCATATTCTATTCACATATTCCCCACAAATTGACATATTTGAATCTGCGTATTTCCTGCGGAGAGCAAAATATTTTCCCGCTACCACTTGGGTTGGATGTGAGTCTCAGAGCTTTTCTCCTCAACGTAGCAGACATTTTTCCCATCACCACTTAGGTTGGATGTGAGTTCCAGTGCTTTCCTTCCTAACGTGACAAAGGTATTTTCCTGCTACCACTTGGATTGGATGTGAGTCCCAGAGCTTTCCTCAACGTAGCAGAATTTTTTCCCGTAACTACTTAGGTTGGATGTGAGTCTCAAGGCTTTCCTTCCTAACGTGACAAAGATATTTTTCTGCTACCACTTGGGTTGGATGTGAGTCTCAGAGCTTTCCTCCTCAATGTAGCAGATTTTTTTTTCCATCACCACTTAGGTTGGATGTGAGTTCCAGTGCTTTCCTTCCTGACGTGACAAAAATATTTTCCTGCTACTACTTGGGTTGGATGTGAGTCCCAGAGCTTTCATCCTCAATGTAGCAGATTTTTTTTCCGTCACCACTTAGGTTGGATGTGAGTCCCAGTGTTTTCCTTCCTAACGTGACAAATATATTTTCCTGCTACCACTTGGGTTGGATGTGAGTCCCAGAGCTGTCCTTCTCAATGTAGCAGATTTTTTTTTGTCACCACTTAGGTTGGATGTGAGTCCCAGTGCTTTCCTTCCTAACGTGATAAAGATATTTTCCTGCTACCACTTGGATTGAATGTGAGTCCTAGAGCTTTCCTCAATGTAGCAGATTTTTTTTCCATCACCACTTAGGTTAGATGTGAGTCCCAGTGCTTTCCTTCCTAACGTGACAAAGATATTTTTCTGCTACCACTTGGGTTGGATGTGAGTCCAAGAGGTTTCCTCAATGTAGCAGATTTTTTTTTTCCGTCATCACTTAGGTTGGATGTGAGTCCCAGTGCTTTCCTTCCTAACATGACAAAGATATTTTCCCGCTACCACTTGGATTGGATGTGAGTCCCAAAGCTTTCCTCGTCAACGTTGCAGATATTTTTCCTATCACCACTTAGGTTGGATGTGAGTCTCAGTGCTTTCCTTCCCAACGTGACAAAGATATTTTCCTGCTACCACTTGAGTTTGATGTGAGTCTCAGAGCTTTCCTCCTCAATGTAGCAGCTTTTTTTTCCGTCACCACTTAGGTTGAATGTGGGTCCCAGTGCTTTCCTTCCTAACGTGACAAAGATTATTTCCCGCTACCACTTGGATCGGTGTGAGTCCCCCTATACGGATGTTAAGGCTTTCGATTTCTTCAAATTTCAATTTCCTGAAGATCGGTACAAGTCCCCCTATGCTTCCGATTTCTTCAAATTTTTAATTTCCCGAGGATCAGTATGAGTCCTCCTATATGGATGTTAAGGCTTCTGATTCCTTCAAATTTCAATTTCTTTAAATTTCAAATTCCTAAAGATCAGAATAAGTCCCCCTATACAGATGTTAAGGCTTCCGATTCCTTCAAATTTCACATTCCTGAAAATCAGAATGAGTCCCCCTATACGGATGTTAATGCTTCCGATTTCTTCAAATTTCAATTTCCTGAAGATCGGTATGAGTCTCCCTATATGGATGTTAAGGCTTCCGATTTTTTCAAATTTTAAATTTCCTGAGAATCAATATGAGTCTCCCTATATGAATGTTAAGACTTCTAATTCCTTCAAATTTTAATTTCTTCAAATTTCAAATTCCTGAAGATCGGTATGAGTCCTCCTATACGGATGTTAAGACTTCCGATTCCTTCAAATTTCAAATTCATGAATATCGGTATGAGTCCCCCTATACGGATGTTAAGACTTCTGATTCCTTCAAATTTAAATTTTAGGATCGGTGCAAGTATTCCGATTCTTTTCACATATTTTCCACATTCTATCCCTAAATTTTTTTCGCATGCATGATATTTCCTAAATTTTGATGTAAATCCCGTGTTGGTGGCTGTCTCCAAATTTTGGCATAAATCCCATGTGGTGGCCCTATACTTTCTTGTTCAAATTGATTTCTTCAATCAAATTTACAACAATCAAATGACGCAAATGTGACGAATCTTTGCATCCCCGGCGAAACTTTTTAAAATCTTCAATAAGCTGTCGTCTTTGGATTGGGGAATCCCTTTAGTGGAAAGTCCCAACTCAAATTTGATTTTGACTCTGGATCGATTCATTCTGTGTATGGGGTACTTGGATAGTTCTTTTGATCGTGTTCATTCTGTGTCAATGCCAATACGCGCGGTGTGCTTGTTCAACACACCACACCTATTGGGAGTCTATTTGTTGACCTCATTTTTAGTGAGGTCTTAGTCTCCTATTCTTTGAACCTATGATCTAGTCTTAGAAGTTCTTATTGACCATCCTAGCGGACTAGCAATGGAGCCCACCTCTCGTAGAACTTCAAACAACTTCTTAACTCATTTTTGTGAAGAACTCGCATGAGTGGTTCCAAGTACTCAACTTTTAGTTGCAAGGGCTAATGACCAACATGTAGATGACCCGAAAATGAGTTCCTATAGGGTCAAACGCCCTTAGGTAAACCATTTGTGACTCGATTACTCGTGAATGCCGCAATTCACGCACTCACTGCATCACACACGACTTTGACTTGAATCGACTCGCCCGTCGGCGAACTCGTCTAGACGACCCCGGATGACGAAACGGACTGCGCCGCCGCGTACGGAACGTCAACTTTAGCTAAGAAGGACACCCGCATTGTTATGGTTTTGCGCGCGAGCGACTAGCACAGATATCGATACATTTTTTTTTAGTGGTGCACGGGCCCAGGCTCAACCCAGGTCCGACTCGGGTTCAATTCAGGCTGGATATGGGCTAAGCACGGGCTAATTACTTCAGCTCAGAAATTTCAAATTTCAAAACTTTAAATTTCAAATATATCATTTAAGACCCCCATTAGAATTTTCCAATTAAGTTGCTGCTGCTATGGAAACAAATTAATTCCCCGCCAATCCTTCAGGTAACGGCTCTCGAGCCCGCTCCTTTCATTAACTCGATCCCGCTCTCCCTCTGCGCTGGACAGACCCCCGCTCGCCTTCTCCCCCTCTCGGGCACTACGCCCTTCCTTCTATCGCCCGATTCCTTTCTTCGGCACTAGAGTCCCCCGCTCGACTCCTGATCTCCCGCACTGAAGCCACAGACACCGCCTCCTCTCTTCCTCGAATCACTCCTTCCCGGCTCTACCCCGCTCGTCCGCTCCTCCCTCTCGCGCGCGACAAAAACAGATGCTCTATCCCGTGAGCTCTTCCGCAACGCAGAAGAAGCCTCGCTCACCTCCTCTCCTTCTTGCGCCGAAAACCCCGCTCCGACGCTCCTCTGCGAACAGGAAGACTCGCCTGCTTCTCCCTCTANCCGAAAACCCCGCTTCGACGCTCCTCTGTGAACAGGAAGACTCGCCTGCTTCTCCCTCTACGACTCCCTCTGCGACCTGAAGCCCTGCTTCTCTCTCGCTCGACATCCTATCCCCCTCTACAGAAACTTTTATTCGCCTCTTCCCGATTCCTCTTAAATTATTGCCGTCCAAACTGAACTTTCGAAGAATCGTGGCTGCCGGTAGCAAGAAATCGCCGAGGAGACAGTGGTGAACAGAGTCGAAGTTCCTGCACCTCTCCCTTTTTATTCAGTTCTAGCCTTAAGCAAGTCATTGGGTATTTAGAAGGGCGCTTTACCCCACTACACTTGGGATTGATCAGAAAGCTGCTTCTTTTTGGTATGTGGTGGATTTCAATGATTATTTTTTTTCAATATTGTCCTCTTGTGTTTTTTTTTACCATACCATTCAATCAAGGATACTAACAAATATGAATGACTGGCTTAGGTAAAAGCTCTTGATGCGCAGAATGAAGATTTTTGCTTAATAGTTGTTAAGTTAAATTTTCATATTTTCAAAAATAGATCTTTGCAAATTTGGCTTATGCAACTATTAACTTGCTTCAAAATTATCTTCTGTTTGAGATATGTGTTGTTGGAAACTTTTTGAGCTCCTTATCTGCAGTCAACATGTTAATTGCTGCTCATCCCTTTTTCTAATTCTTATTTTAAACTGTTGTTGGGAGGCTTTTTAATTACTGTTTGAAGGCTTTCAAAGTGCTATTTAGAATACTTTTAAAATTGTTGTTTGAGACATGTTAAAGTACCATTTTGGAGCTTTAAAAAAAAATGTTGTTTTGGAGACATGAAAAAAAAAAATTGTTTCAAGGCTATTTTATTCGCTGTTTCGGAGTCATTGCGGGTGTCGATTTGGGTCATTTAAGTGATGATTTGGGGGCGGTTTAGGGACTGATTTATGACTGTCTTAAACATCATTTTGGGCCTGATTTCGGAGAGTTTACACTTTATTTTGAACTAGATTTCCTAGCTGATTTTGAGACATATAAGATTAATGCTTCGAGCTTACATGAGAGCCGTTTGGAATTTTAAAATTACTGTTTAAGGGCTGATTTTGAAATCTTTGTGTATTGTTTTGGGGCTGATTTTGAGAGCTTTGCCTACTGCTTTGGAGGCATTAAACCCGCCATCTGCGGGGTTGTTTTAATCGATGTTTTGAGGTATTTTGGTGGGCTAATTTTGAGGCAATCTACACATTATTTTGGCGAGATTTATGTAGCCTTTAAGTGCTGATTTACATGCGGTTTAGAATTGGTTTTGCAGACCCCTTTTTGTCCACTATTTTGGGTTTCAATTGATTGTTATTCAAACATTGTTAGGTTGATCCACTCGTTATTTTCCCCCTTGATTTTGGAAGTGGGTCAACCTTCTCTTTTCGTGTGTTTCTGTTATTTTTGTTAAATGGTTAAGTCATAAAGATGATGATTGATGATTTAATTAATTGGAAGATATAGAAAACCTTAAATCACCTTAAACATAAGTTAAAGTGTAGGTTTCCTAGAACTTTAGATGCACACTCTTGGTGAGAGCCCATCCACCTAATCCTAAATGTAGGTTTCCTAGAACTTTAGGTGCATACCTTAGGTGAGAGCCCATCCATGTAATCCTCAATGTAGGTTTCCTAGAACTTAAGGTGCACCGCTAGGTGAGATCCCATCCACCTAGCCCTCAGTGTAGGCTTCCTAGAGCTTGAGTACATACCTTAGGTGAGAATCCATCCACCTAGCCCTTAGTGTAGGCTTCCTAGATTTTAGGAGCACACTCTAGGTGAGAGCCCATCCCTCTAATCCTCAATGTAGGTTTCCTGGTCTATAGGAACACACTCTAGGTGAGAGCCCATCCACCTAATCCTCAATGTAGGTTTCCTAGTCTTTAGGAACACACCTTAGGTGAGAGCCCATCGACATAATCTCTGCAGTGTAACCTCCCAAGGTTTTAGGAACACACCTTAGGTAAGAGTCTGTTCACCTAATCCTCGAATGCACAATGAAACTTGACAGTTGACCCTGATTCACAAACTGATTAAAACAGTAGACATGATGCACCGAGACGTGACCCATGCTTCCTTAATTAAATCAACGGTGAAATTTCTTCAATGACTTAATCTACAATAAAACCCTGTGCATCGAGATTTGAGCTTGGATAATATACTCAAATCCTCTTAGCTATTGGGGAAATTTGTTAATGTCACATATGGATCATCGGACTAGGATGAGTCTAGGGTCTAAGTGGCGAGGGTGATGATGACATTGCTTATGTGTGCTTAAACGATGGATACGAAGTGAAATTATTGGAATAGTATCTCCTATCTCAAGAATCTTCAATAAGGGAGAGGAAATGATCCATAATACTATTCGCCGACTTTTGATGGGATCGTTGCCCCCGACACTCTTAGGTTGTCAGTAGTTCTAGCACGATTAGAGTGATTAGTCTGTGGACTGTACGACTTTACAAAATATTTACAAAAAAAAAAAAAATTTCTTTTGCATGATTAAAAGAACTCTGCATAAAAAGACTTAAACAACAGCTTTCGCATGAAAATCAAATAATTTTTTCTATGAAAATTTATAAAAGTCCATGATTAGTCATTTGGATTGAGGTTAAGAACTACCTTATGTTGATTGTCGAGTTGGCAACCCTTACTCAAGGTCGGGAAGCACACAACTCAGCTCTTAGCCCCCACTTTTACCAATGTTCTATACCCAATCTTGATCTGTCATATGTGGCTACATGTTTCTTTTGCTTGTGAGTTCTACTACTCATCTTTATGACTTTCATGCTATGTTTGCTTATCTTATTTATTTTTCTTGTAAGTATGTTTAAATATGCCGCAAATCATAATTTGATCACAACTTTAATCGCATAACAGTAGCAGATGCTCATGTACGCTTTTGCAGTTTATCTACACAATTTTACTTTACTACAGTTTACTTTTCAAGTATCTTTTATTTACCTGCAATTTGATTATTCTGTATGCAAAACCAAACTTTGACACCAAAACTGTGAAACATAATCTTTTGCTTGTGAGTTCTACTACTCATCTTTATGACTTTCATGCTAGGTTTGCTTGTCTTATTTATTTTTCTTGCAAGTATGTTTAAATATGCCGCAAATCATAATATGATCACAACGTTAATCGCATAACAGTAGCAGATGCTCATGTACACTTTTGCAGTTTATCTATACCATTTTACTTTACTGCAATTTACTTTTCAAGTATCTTTTATCTACCTGCAATTTGATTATTCTGTATGCAAAACCAAACTTTGACACAAAACTGTGAAACATAAACTACAATTTTCAAACACTTAAACCCTGGAGTCATCGCGACGACAAGAGCTTAGAACCAACTTTGTGGGCAGCGGGACGAGGAGCTTGGAGCGCGCAGCAAGAAAATCTTCTTCAACACTATCTCTTCCTAGTATAATAATAACTCTTAGGACTTCGAGGTAGCTCGCCTAGCGCGACGTAAATCCTCACACTCCCTTTTTAGGCTCTTGTACAACCATGCTGTGCAGTGTAAGTCCTAACTCGCCTTAGGTTCCGAGGTTGTCGTGTGACACGACGTAAACCCTCTTATCTCTGCAGGCTATCTGCATAATCAGATATTATGCAAATGTAAGTCCCAAATAATAAAATTGGCAGGATTGAACTATCAAATAAAATCATATCTAAAAATGCAGCCACACAGTAGGATAGTTTGGGAAGTCACTGGGGATTCTCTTCTAGATCTATGACATCCCTTACTTTTTCTTTTATTTGGACTCCCGAAATAACTGTTCTTATTTGAGCCACTCTCACTTGCCTTTTTTCACGTCTTACCATGAAAACTTAAATCTTGAATTCTTGAAAACTAAAACCACTGATCATTATGGAGAGTTTTCTCACGTGACTTTCGTCATTTGAGATGTAATCAACTATAGGGGCTTGCTTCTATAGGGAACTTGGAACCCAGGTAAAATAAACCCTTTTTAATCCTTGTATTAGATAGGGGAACTTGTCGGTCACACATAAAAGGTTTGCAGACCAAACGAGTGTCACAAATTTCTTAGTTTGTAGGATTGGGCCTATCGCCGAGGTTTACACTTATCTTTCGGGAAGGTGTAGTAGGTATCGCGCACGATTCTGCAAACTATTGGACTAATGAGATCCATTTGGTCTCATTTTTTTTTTTAAATTAAAACATACTACTTTTAAAACTCAAACTATATACCTCTTATACTTAAATTAAATTTCAAAAATTATTTTCATATTCATATTTTCAAATAATCATAATGAAATCGAAAAGTTGACCGACATGGTCCTAGCCACTTTAGACGGGGTTAAGGGTTTGGGGACCACCCACATGAGTTTTCCAAAAGTGCAGGGAAATAGTTTAAGTGTGAATGATTTTAGGGTTTTAAGAATATGAATGTGATTGGATTGTGTTGAGCCTAAGTGTGTGTATAAGCCTGACCAAGATCAAGTCACCAATGGTTAACCTTAAGGCCTGACAATACTATGGGGGAACTCTCCTTGAGCTCCCTCATGTTGGTTCCATCCCACTAAGTGATAGAGGTCAAAACCTTACATGTGAAACTCCAAGAAAAGTAAAAATGTGTTTAGAATTTTTAAGGGTTGGTGAGCCTGGGCGTGTGTATAAGACTGACCAAGATCAAGCCACTAAGGGTTAACCCAGGCCTGACAGTCCTATGGGGAAACTCTCCTTGAGCTCCCTCATGTAGGTTCCATCCCACTAAGTGATAGAGGTCAAAACCACACATGTGAAACTCCAAGAAAAATAAAAATGTGTTTAGAATTTTTAAGAGAGGTAGACTCCATCACTAGTTCTCTAGGATAGTTAACAGAAAACTCTTATGACTAGATGCCAGGCTCCTAAGAGAAGAAGATTATACCTCATCAAAAGTGAGGTCAACACACGTTTTGTAGTTGATGTAGAACAACTACATGTACTTGGTATTGATGATATTTTTTTGATTATCTTCATGCAGTCTGTCACCATAACTGGCCAATAATTTTCTAATTTCTTAATCTTCATTTTTGTCTTCGCACTGAATTAGTAAGCACTGCACAGACTAGAGCGCACTTGAAAATTCATAACCACATTTAATTAAAGGATTTTTTTTGTAGAGAACATTGTCTATCAAAGCATGTGATAATATTTTTTTCTTTATCTAAAGGGTTAATGACTTATTTGTAGTGAGTTTTTCTGTATGTATGTATTCGACAAATGGTTGTCACCAGTCTTTCATTTTTTATTTGTCAACCGTAGCTACTGTTTCTTCAGTAGTTGTTTTGTTAAGATTATCCATAAGAGAGGATTTGACATCCTTGAACTAAAATTAGAAGTGAATTTTCTTATAGACACAAATTCGTTAGCTACCTTTTTTAGAGCATCCACTAAAGAGTTTTCTCCTTGTGGAATTATGTATAACATCAAATTCAAATTCTACTCAAGTAACTTCATTATATACCAGCAGTACCGCTCGAGCTTTCATCTGAGAATTCTACATCAGTTGGCTACTTAGTTGATTATCAACTAAGATTTCCCTTAAATGTTAATGTCTTTTATGCTTATTATAATGGTCAGCTTTATAATAGTTATCAATGATTCATATTTTGCTTTATTATTTGCGCACGACTCTATCAAGTGATAGGTAAATCTTAACATTCCCTACTTTGATGTGAAGAAGATTAGTATGATCCTTGCTTTGCTAGGTACTATTGTTTGTGGTTCTCTATCTTTCTATGCGGAAGAAGCTTCGTTAAAGTACATTTCCAAATGTTGAGCATCGGGGTCTTCTAAGTTCAATATTTGTTCATCTAGGAGATCTTTGTTCAATGGATATTATGTTTGCATTGGGTGCACCGCCAGTAAATCTGCTAAACCTTAAGCATTTTGGGCATGCAAGGGAACAAATGTTATATCGAATGACAACAGCATCATCGATCATCTTGCTAATCTTCCATAAAGAGTTAGTGAGTCATCAAGTATTACAATGGATTAAACATTGTGATAAAGTTAACATTATTTAAAAAAACATATAATGTCTAAGCTTTTAAACTATAAAGATCAATGTTAGACTATACTTTTCAATCAGAGGATACTTTATCTCATTCAAAATCAAACAAGAATTGAAAAGCAAATCTGCTGAACCTTAAGCATTTTGGGCATGCAAGGGAACAAAGGTTATATCGAATGACAACAGTATCATCAATCATCTTGCTAATCTTCCAGAAAGAGTTACTGAGTCATCAAGTATTTCAATGGATTAAACCATAAGATAAAGTTAACATTATTTAAAAAACATATAATGTCTAAGCTTTTAAATTACAAAGATCAATGCTAGACAATACTTTGCAATCAAAGGATATTTTATCTCATTCAAAATTAAACAAGAATTGAAAAGTATAAAGCATTTTCTTTTCACTCATCGTGACCACAGAGCTAACAGAGTTTTGAGGGAGTCTAATAAAGATGTGATATAAAGTATTAAAGGTCTACCCAAGATCAAGACTGCTAGTACAGGAGTTTCCATTAAGTACTTCTTTATGCTTTCAAAAGTATGCTGACATTTATCGTCCCAAGTAAACTTGGTATATACTTTGATCAACATAATAAAAGGTTGACAACTTATTAACATATTAAATATAAATTGTCTTAGATATTTCAAATATATTAAAAGTTGTTGACCTCAATTTTGGTTGAGTCTTTCTTCTTCAGGAGCTGAAGATCTAGTCATAAGACTTTCCTGTTGATTATTCCTAGATGAATAGTGATGATACCCTCACAAATAGAAATTCTAAACTCTTCTTTGCTCATCTTGAAGTTCTACATGTTGGTTCTAACCTCTAGCACTTAGTAGGTGAGACTAATATAAAAGAGCTCAAGGAGAGTCCCCATATGACTGTTTGGCCCTAGGGTAAACCCTGGGTGGTTTGGCCTTAGTCAGTCTTGCACACACACACTTGCTTTCACACTTACAACCTCATCCTTGGACCATTAGCCCTGGGCTAGGGTTTGACTGAGACCAGCACATGGAAGATCCATAATGGGAGTTCCTTTGGTCCTATGGCTCAAATAGGGTGATCTTCAACCTTGTAAAATTTCCAATTTTGACCTTTCTTGTCCCTAAACTTCACTAAATTACCAAATTATCCATCAACCTTAAATTCTCCAAAATTTCCCAAAATTAGCCAATTCTCCAAATCCTTTCAAAATCATTTCAAACCTTTCCAAACCACTCAAATTGACCAAATAACTCAAAAATTTCAAAAATTTCCAAAATGCCCCCTAAAATGCCCAAAATTACCCCAAAAATTCTCAAAATTTCCAAAATCACTTCAAATATCCCCAAAATCAATTTGTAGCACTCAATTGAGCCCAATTTGACTAAATTGACCCATTTTAACCAAAATCCTCAAATTACCCTTGAAGACCCAAATCCCCCCCAATTCACTTATAATTTCAATCAAATTGACTTCAATCTCCCCCAATTTTAATTCCAAACTTAAATTCATCATCCTCAATCCCAATTGAAACCAAATCCAAGCTCAATTAAACCAAATTTCAAGTCCAATTTCAATCTCATTCGAAAATCCCCAATTTATCCATATCTTCAAATTCCCCAAATTGAATCCTATTATCAAATCAATTTCTCCAAAATTGAATTTCAATTTCTTCATAACACTTCCCCAAGTTAGTTTGAACAATTAATTGTTGAACTCAAAGCTCACCCAAATCCAACTTGAGAATTCCCTAATTCACTCCCAATTTCCACCAAATTGACTTCAATCTCCCCCAATTTCAATTCCAAACTCAAATTCATCATCCCCAATCCCAATTGAAACCAAATCCAAGCTCAATTAAGCCCAATTTCATGTCCAATTTCAATCTCAATCCAAAATCCCCAATTTAGGCATACCCTCAAATTCCCCAAATTAAATCCTATTATCAAATCAATTTCTCCAAATTTGAGTTCCAATTTCTTTATAACACTTTCCCAAGTCAGTTTGAACAATAAATTGACCCAAATTTGAACTCAAAGCTCACCCAAATCCAACTTGAGCTAAAATCCCCAAATTTGCACTTAAGTCCCAATCCCATTAAATTGAAGCTCATGACCCCAAAATTTCCATCCAATTGATATCCAAAACTCTTCGTGACAATCTTATAGATCAAATTGAACCATCAATTAAATCATATCCAAACCCTAGCCCAATTCAAACCCAAGTTTAACCCGAATACCCAAAATTGATCAAAAGCTCAAATCCCACCAAATTAACCTTCCAAATCAATTCAAAATCACACCATTCCTTTTTCAAACTGCTCATGACAATTATTTAAGCCAATTTGATCAATCAATTGAATCAATTCAAAGCCTAGCCAAACTTAAACTCAAATTCAAGCCCATGGCATGATTTGGACCCAAACCATGCATGTAACCAACTTAGCCAAATTGATCAAATCCTAGCCACCACAACCAACATTTGGACCCTTGAGACCAGGCTAGACCCACCCTACATTAGCCATAGACCAAAGGTCCCTTGATTTAGGAGATCTCTTCCCATATTTGACTAAACCCAAAGATATTTGTCATCAAGCCTTAACCATTCAGAGTTAATCATTCTTAACCCTCCCACTGGTTCACCTGGCCACCTGACCACCAGCTCTGGCCTGATCGGCCGACCTACTAGCCGGAAAACACCAAAACCGAGAGCCACCCCCAAGCTTAAATTCCAAATTTGAACTCCCTGAGTTGGCTCATTCCAATTTGTCACTTGTGCCACTTAGCCCTCCACCTAAGCAACTGCCTGCACTCACTGGCCAACATGGTGGCATTTCCCTCCCTCTCATTTTAAACTCCACCTTCCATGACCAAGCAAGGAGAGCATCCAATTCCTTGGGGAAGCTTTGCCAAAATCATTCTAGAGCCTCCATCCACATTCATCAACCATCCATTTCCACTGCCAGAGCCCAATTTCTCACTTGAAAACCAGAACAGATTCTGGTCATTTCCCAAAACTCCACAAAACTCCAAATTAAACTGCTCTTGAGCTTCCCCCGAGCAAGAGAGGAAGATTCCCACAGAAATCCCCCTCCGTTGAGCACCATGACCCTAGCTTTTGACCAAGGCCACACCACCCTTCAATCGAACTTCTACCTAGACCCATACCAGAGCAAGGCGACACATCCAGGAGGTTCGCCAGACTCCACTGAAGCTTCCACAAGCACCCGATCGAGGCCTCACCTCTTGGGCAAAGGTGAGCTCGGTTTGACAAATTGTGAAAGAAACTTGCATTTCATAGCATTGTAACCGTATGAATGAGTTCGTTTTGAGTAGATGTGGTGTAGGAACAAACCGCACTTGATTTGGTTAAGTATCGAGCGAGATCTTAGGTTTAAAAGTCGAACGGTTCTTGGGGTTAGGTTAATCGAGGACGATGAATAAATGCCGTCCATTCACACTTGATTTGTAGGACGATGAATGTAGAAACAGAGCAAGGTCTTAGGTCTAAAAGTCGAATGGTTCTTGGGTTAGGTTAATCGAGGAACAAACAACACTTGATTTGGTTGAGTATCGAGCGAGATCTTAGGTCTAAAATGGATGCCGTCCATTCACACTTGATTTGTAGGACGATGAATGTAGGAACAAACCACACTTGATTTGGTTGAGTATCGAGCGAGATCTTAGGTCTAAAAGTTGAACGGTGCTTGGTTAGGTTAATCGAGGACGATGAATGGATGTCGTCCATTCACGCGTGCTTCGATCTAACGTCGGAGGAGTCATCGAACGAGTAGACAGAACAACACCGCGGGCCGAGTCAGCATTGAGTCAGCTGGCGGCGTCGAACCGAGGAGCGCCGCGTGGAATGTGACAAGTTAAAAATAATTATTTAAACTAAATTAAAGTTTGAAAAGTCACATTCTCTCCTTTGATATTTTAATTGTTTCATGAGTGGAGTACTCTAAAAATTTCAAAATCATTTGAATTGTACTTGATAAGTTATGAAGTAGAGAGTCGTAGGAGCAAAATAGTAATTTTAGATTTTGGCAGCTTAATAAAAATTTAGGATTAACCTAAGGGAAAAATGAGTAATTTTGATCGTAATGAATTCTTTTGGATGTTTTGAAACATAATGTGACAAAAGGTAGAAATCAATTTGCCACTTTTCCATGTTAAAGGTAAAATTATAATTTCCTAAGTTATCAGGATTTGAAAGTTAATTAAACTTAAATGATTCTAAAGTGATGTGCTTAGACTAGGAAGATGTTAATTCACTTATTTTAAGCCCATAATTGGATATAATATGATCTTTTCACCCCATTGAAAATTATTAAGGGTTCGGTAGTGAGCTAGACTTAATTTAAACTTGTTTAACGAGGTTTAGAAAAGTTAATACAATTGATAATCAACACTTTTAAACACTACAAACTCAGTTTAGTGGTGGGTACAAGATCTTTAATGACTTAAACTTACCTTAGGAGCATCCATTTACATAATTTTTAAGTAAAATGTTAACTGATTAATTAAGTACCCACTCTTAGGATAGTTAAAACATCAGATTCACTGAGTACCCTAGGGACATCCATTTACATAATTTTTAAGTAAAATGTTAACTGATTAATTAAGTACCCCACTCTTGAGATAATTAAAACATCAGGTTCACTGAGTATAAGGTGTATTAACTCATTACAATTAAACCTAAAATCTGGGATGATCAATTGAACAATATAATAGGTTCAAATAAACTCGAAATACTTCAAAATGAATTTAAAAGTTGACAAGGATTGGTCCCCATACACTTTTATAACTTTTTGGATGTTTTAAAGGATAATTGAACTTATTATTATTTGTTCAGAAAATCATCCACTTAAACTCTTTTAATTTATTTAAATTCCCTGCAAAATTATATATATACATATTGCAAGAGCTAATCTTTCAGCGGGAGCAGTGAGATGATATCATATACACTTTTATTGTGTTATTTAATTTTTGACATTTACTTCAATTTACTCTTGCTTTCAAACATTATACATGCTTGGTTGTGGATATCACTTTACCTGCAAAACAAAACATTTTTTTTCAAAATTAATCAATAATTTTTAAAATTAAATTAAACTCTTTCAAAGATAACCATAAATTATTTGAAAAACAATATTTCATAAGACGTCCCTTTCAATTTACGGGTGTTCATCGGAGGAGGTAACATACGGTTGCCAACGAGATCTCCCCGGTTTAAAAGAGCCTAACAACTCTTTTAAGCTGAGTAAATTCAAATAAAAATAGTGATACCAGAACGAGGGAACTGTGAGATCTTAATCGGTGCACTCTAATCAACTTTAATTTCTCTATAATGATTGAACTTAAACTTGACATTTAAACCTTCAAATCTTAGAATTTAGGACTGCTACTTTTCCGAGGAGTCTGGAGCTAACTTTGTGGGCAACCTTCTACAGCCTTCTACTACAGCACAAAGATCTATAACAACACATCTTTCTTTAGAATTAAACAACAAGCTATAGGATTTCGAGGTTGTTTCTGTTAGTGCTACATAAATCCTCACCTTATCTTTAGGCTTTGCAGAATCATGTTGTGCAATTTAAGCCCTAACTCGTTTTAGGATTCCGAGATTGTCGTTCGTCACGACTTAAACACTCACATCTTCCAGGTTATTTGTGCGACCGTCTCACACAAATGTAAGCCATAAATAATAAAATTGGCAGGATGAAACATTCAATAATTTTCCCTTAAAATTGAGGCCAAACCTTAGGATAAGTTGAAAAGTCACTGAGGTTCTCCTCAAGATCCGTGACATCCCCATAAAGATTACTTCTCAATACAATCTCTTTCAAATTGAGTAAAATCTCATGTACTGATTTTTCAATACATGTTATCGTAGAATATTCATACAACACATTTTCAGATGTTTCAAGTGTGATACATATTCATTATATTTTTTCAAGTAAAGCCCTTCGTATGGAAATACCTATGGTATCAGCTTGACCTTTCATAAGCAAGGACAGAACGAAAAGAACATAATAAAGACGCTTGCCGACAAAAATGTTTGTAAAGATTTTAGGGGGTGGTATTTTAAGACAATTTTAATTTTCTGGGATCAATTTTAATCCTGTGGTGTCTACCGATAATTCCTAAAAATTTTCTTGAGGTGACACAAAAATCACACTTTAAATGATTCATTTTAAGATTGTATTGTCATAACCATTCAAATCAAAATTCAAATCATATAAAAGTTTGCATTTTTTCTTTGCTTTTAACAATTCAGTCATCCACATAACACACAATCAAAATTCAAATTCAAATCATTTTAAGATTGTATTGTCATAACAATTAAGTGATCACACTTTAAATGGTTGGAGTTTTTCAAATATCATTTTCGTAGTCAACTAATATGTCACATTATTCTCAACTCAAAAGGGCATCACTTCATAGCAGTAAATTCTGTTGAGTGTTTTAAATGTAATAAATTTACTATATTATTATGCCATCCTTATCTAATTGTAGCATGATGATCCGTACATGAAAGAGAAGTTCACATGCAATGAAGTGATATCCACCATCACTTCTGAAATTGGTAGCAAAAAATCATCCTTTGTGGCTTTTGTTAAGGTCTCTGAAGTTGACACAGTTGAATCTGACAATTTTTTCTTGATCAGTATCACGCTGACTAATTAACCTGACTTTGCATAATTTAGTTTTAAAAAATGGTCAAAAACTTGTCCCAATTTATGTTTAGCGGCTAGTGTGCAAAATCAAAATATTATAAAATTTAGAAATTATTTTATACACTAGGGGTACTACGCAAGAATACATATCGGTTCAAGCAATATATGACTTTTTTTTAAAATTTCAGTATCGATCTCACAGAGAAGCGAAGTAAAATATCCCTTAGTCAGTGTGATCTTGGTAAAATTATAATTTACGCTAAAATATCCTAAAAATTAGTAAAATATCCTGAATTCACTAATTTACGCTAAAATTATATTTAACTAAATTAAATAAAAACCAAATATAATGAGACTGGTAAACTTTTGGAAAGATCTTAAATAATTTAAAACAGTTTCCGTTTGCGATGAGATCATAATTAGTCTGGGAATAAAATGTTTAAAAATCAAATGTGGTAGTGTGATAAATATGAACATTCTTATTCTTTACCCCTTCTTGGTGCTTGCAAAGAACATTGACTAACTTAGAGTTCCTTACCAGCTTGTGTAGTAGTGCTGAGTAGATTCTGGCCTATCACTTGCAGATTACACACTGTGCTCTCTCTATAAGACCTACTAAGGACACGATCAAAACTCACGAAATTAATAAAAGAATCTAGTTTGTCACTTTAGAAATATAAATTTTATGCTCATCAAAACTTATCTTCCCATTTATTTGCACTCTCGTTTAGTGATCACAAAAAAACTGTCCAAGATGAAATGTGGTACTCACTAGTTGGTGAAATCATTGCCCTCCCGGGTCATATGTTTCTCAACATGTTTTAACTATACAAATGACCAGTTTGCAAAGTCAATGAAGAACCGGTGAAATTACCATCACATTGTTTTAAAAATAAAAAGAGATCTTCAAATCATTCTCATCCCTCAAAATTAATTCTCATATGCAAGGAGAAAGAAAGGGAACTACTCCGAATTCATGGAGATAAAACAAAAACACATAACCTTTATTGAAATTCAAGTCTTTCAACAAAGACTTAAAACACAAATACAAGATACTTATCTTTATGTTTTCTCCCCAAGCAAATCTTGAAGTTTCCTTGCAACTAATTTCCAAACTCTTACACAAAACAATGACTTTCTTTCTCTCACACACACACACGACTCAACCGAGCCCTCCAAAATGACATAAAATGACTCCTCAAAGACTCTAAAAGGACTCTTTTTTCATCCAAAATTTAACCTTATTAATAGATAACTAAAAATCACCAAGGGTCACTTCAAACACCCATTCAAAATTCAGTCAAATTCAATGAATATTCTAGAAATTTGGTTACCAGAACAAAAACGCCAATCTGGGGTGCTATAGCGCTCATTCAGCCAGTCTATTGGCGCTATGGCGCCATACAAAAACAATAAATTTTGCTCCATTTTGTCCTTATTTTCTCCAAATGTTTATTCCATGTATCTGAAACTAAAACATGCAAAATACATTTCTTTAAACTGCAATATCATAAAAAATAGACATAAAATGAACATGAAATGCTCCCTAAAAATATGTTATTTTTAGGTGGATCACTAACCAAGTTAGATGTTGCTCTTCTCGAACAAAGCTAACGTCTATCAATTTCTTAACTTGTTTTATCACTTGTCGTTCTATTTTCAGATGCATTCATCTTATAACATGCTTTACCGGAGTTATGCTTTGGTCTATTCCCAATTTTTGTATTATTACTTTCAAAGCTAGTCCACACATTTAGTCATAGTTTCAAGCAAAACAATCTTTGAATTCTAATAGTAACTTAGTCATTTTTGTTCAATCTTTTTCATTGAGTATCGAACTTACGAACGTTGGAATGGGCTCCTTTTATGTTCCCTAGTTGATTTCTTTCAGCTTATCAATTATAGATATAATTTTCTACTCCAACTCCTAGTGATGCCCCTTTAATTGAAGGATTTTTAGAATTATATGACATATCTGCACACAGTCAAAATTTGGATCATCAATTACAGCCAGGCAAAATTTCTTATAATCCACAGGCCCAAGTTTTTATAATCCTACACCTTCTTTTGAATTAAATTTATGATTTTTATTATTTTGTAGTTATTTGAAGGGGTGGGATTCATTATTTAACCATTGCTTTGGTATGAAATTA
>JXCR01144140.1:63056-94933 GCA_002079205.1 Phalaenopsis hybrid cultivar | reverse complement strand
TGCCCAATTTTTAAACATATATATATATATATCACACACACACACACACAACATATATAGAGATACATATGCATCTATCTATGTAAATATATATTTATATATATCTACGTATATATATCTATGTATGTATATTGAACTATATATACATACATACATACATACACACACACAACATACTAAATAATTATCACATGTGCATGATAGCTTTTATTCGCTTCAAAGCTTTTGTTGTAAATATTTTTAAACACTTATCATCATATTATACTCTCCCATAATTACTATATTTATCCATACTAATAGAATATTTTATCTTGGTACTCATTCATATAACCCTAAACATAATGGTTTCTTAGGATGATCGAGTTTTGAGTTCTCTAAATTTTTTTCAAGTACCAAGTTTCTATAGTTTTCTTCAAATACCAAATTCCTTAGAATATTTCCTTTTTTAATTAATATAACATATATTTTTGTTAAAGTTAAAGTTTTACTTACAACTAAACAAATCAAGTACTTTTTTAATACAATTTTATTTGATGAAGTTTAAACTAATTATGAAAATTTTAAATTATATGCTTTTCTTTTAAACTAAAGACTTATTGCATGCATTTTTTACTTATGGAGATGTTCATATTATGCAATTGACTTGAAAAGGAGTTGACTTATTTATTCTTTCTTCTCTTACTTTTAGTAACAAAAAAAAAATAATTAGTTTCCTAACCAGGTTGTACAAATGTCAATGATTAGCTACATGATTACACTCCTTTTGGACGACATTGTACTTTATTAGATCTCTAGTATAAGATTTTACATACAATGGATGTGTGAAGAAAAAAATATTCGTTCTCTTTGATTGTGTTCATAAACTTTAGATATGATACTTATAAAGGGAGTGTTAATAAGATATTTGTTATTATAAGTAGTTTGTTTTCAAAAACAGATAAGTAAAGTTAGTAGATTCTTGTACTTAATTCATTGTTTGTTATGTTGATATGGTCATTGGTTATTAAAAAGTTTTTTATCTATTACTTAGTTGATGTTAGATTAATATTTATTTGGATAGTGTTGATGATACCACTATGAGCTTTTGATAACTTTTGAATGTTTGCTGGAGGTGTATACATTGTTAAATTCATATGCGCATATGAGATTGTAGACGAGTTATAATATTTTAGCTAATGGCTTTAGTTCTTTCAATTTCTATGAATAAGAATATTCTTTATTATTATTATTATTATTTATTTTTTTTAAAATACAAATGTTCCTTATTTGAGATTCTAATTAAGTGCAATTAGTGTTAGTATATTCTCCATGTTTTTAACCCCCAACATCTCCCAATACATTTGAATAATGAAATTTCTAAAGATTTTGGTTGACCACTATCTTATTTTTAATAGCACCCAAGAAATTCTTAGTGGCTTATCTTTAACAACACTTGAAAACTAGACTAGATGGCAAATTGCTTCTTAAACAAAACAAAAGCAATACTACTAAGAAAATGATGTGATAAAAAATCATAGTGGTAGCTCCTTTAATGTAATAAAGTGTAGCAGGCATTCTATGGAATCATTAATTTTCAACAATAAAGTGGTTGACTCAACACAAGCAATATGGTTGGTCGAATCAATCTTCTATCTATGATCAATCTCTTAAATATTGAACTTGTTGAAGATTATACATTAATAATTCATCTTAACACGTACTTACCAGCTATGAATGATGTTTTTCGGCCCATCTAACTTAATTGTTTTTGTTTTTTATTTAATGTTGGTCTCTTTTATTAATAGAGCTGAAGTCAATGCTCTGAGATTTGGTAGTTTTTTTAAAAATGACCAAGTTTGAAGATCTATTAAATGGAATTTATATCTATGGATTAATTTTGAAAACACACTCAAAATATTTTGTAATTAACTATGTTAACTTTTCTTCCATTTCACCTATTTGCTTTATGAAGGCCAAGCCTTGGTTCTCCACTTCAACCTATCTCACTTTCTCATCTTCTTACAACAAAGCTTTGCATCTAACTTGTAGAAGCAATCCAACCTCAACACATTTGAAAAGATGTTGGATTAAAACTTAACCATAAAAGATAATTAAACTTTACTAATAAAAATAACTAAGAAATAAAAGAAGGTAAAAGATAGAAAAATTATTTAGACTGAGAAGCCTTGGGATATAACTAGATTATTAGAATGTGCAACTAAAGCCACTTATTGAATGCATTTAAGTCACCCTATAACCCCATATTTATAAAATTGAGTCGAGGCTTAACATGAAATAATCCCATTTAAGTAATTCAAATAAAATTAAATTTCAAGACTTTACATATGCTTATTGTAAAATGAACTTAGCTACTGGATGAGTTCATGTGAAGTTTCTTGACTGTTTTACTTGTACCTGTCAATTTCTAGTGAGTAGCATTGAAAGCAAAGTATGCATATTTGATGAGCAACCTTAGTGCCTATGTAGACTTTCTAGGAAATAATATGAATTAAATAAATGATTAAATTTTATTATTACAATTTTTTTGCATTTAAATTCTTCTTGTATGGAAAATTATTCATTCGGCCAACTTGAACTCGGACTCAACCCNATATATATATATATATATATATATATATATATATATATATATATATATATACATATCTATATACATACTGATAGAATATTTTATCTTGGTACTCCTCCATATAACCCTAAACATAATGGTTTCTTAGGATGATCGAGTTTTGAGTTCTCTAAATTTTTTTTAGTACCAAGTTTCTAAAGTTTTTTTCAAATACCAAATTCCTTAGAATATTGCCTATATTTTTTACTTATGGAGAAGCTCATATTACGCAATTTACTTGAAAATGAGTTAACTTATTTATTCTTTCTTCTCTTATTTTTAGTAACAAAAAGAAATTTAAATTAGTTTCTCAACCAGGTTGTACAAATGTCAATGATTAGCTACATCATGATTACACTCCTTTTGGACGACATTGTACTTTATTAGATCTCTAATATAAGATTTTACATATAATGGATGTGGCAAGAAAAAATATTCATTCTCTTTGATTGTGTTCATAAACTTTAGATATGATACTTATAAAGGAGTGTTAATAAGATATTTGTTATTATAAATAGTTTGTTTTCAAAAACAAATAAGTAAAGCTAGTAGATTCTTGTACTTAATTCGTTGTTTGTTATGTTGATATATTCATTGGTTATTAAAAAGTTTTTTATCTATTACTTAGTTGATGTTAGATTAATATTTATTTGGATAGTGTTGATGATACCACTATGAGCTTTTGATAACTTTTGAATGTTTACTTGGTGTTTACATTGTTAAATTCATATGCATATATGAGATTGTAGACGAGTTATAATATTTTAGCTAATGGCTTTAGTTATTTCAATTTCTATGAATAAGAAAATTCTTTATTATTATTATTATTTATTTATTTTATTTTATTTAAATACAAATGTTCCTTATTTGAGACTCTAATTAAGTGCAATTAGTGTTAGTTTATTCTCCATGTTTTTAACCTCCAACATCTCCCAATACATTTGAATAATGAAATTTCTAAAGATTTTGGTTGACCACTATCTTATTTTTAATAGCACCCGAGAAATTTTTAATGGCATATTTTTAACAACACTTGAAAACCTTTCAGTGGTTCCTATGTGCATGTAGACTAGATGGCAAATTGCTTCTTAAACTCAAGAAAAGCAATACTACTAAGAAAATGATGTGATAAAAAATCATAGTGGTAGCTCCTTTAATGTAATAAAGTGTAGCAGGCATTCTATGGAATCATTAATTTTCAACAATAAAGTGGTTGACTCAACACAAGCAATATGGTTGGTCGAATCAATCTTCTATTTATGATCAATCTCTTAAATATTGAACTTGTTGAAGATTATACAATAATTCATCTTAACACGTACTTACCAGCTATGAATGATGCTTTTTAGCCCTTCTAACTTGATTGTTTTTATTTTTTATTTATTGTTGGTCTCTTTAATTAATAGAGCTGAAGTCAATGCTCTGAGATTTGGTAGTTTTTTAAAAAATGACCAAGTTTGAAGATCTATTAAATGAAATTTATATCTATGGATTAATTTTGAAAACACACTCAAAATCTTCTGTAATTAACTTGGTTAACTTTTCTTCCATTTCACCTATTTGCTTTATGAAGGCCAGGCCTTGGTTCTCCACTTCAACCTATCTCACTTTATCATCTTCTTACAACAAAGCTTTGCATCTAACTTGTAGAAGAAATCCAAAACACATTTGAAAAGATATTGGATTAAAACTTAACCATAAAAGATAATTAAACATTACTAATAAAAATAACTAAGAAATAAAAGAAGGAAAAAGATAGAAAAATTATTTAGACTGAGGAGCCTTGGGATATCACTAGATTATTAGAATGTGCAACTAAAGCCACTTATTGAATGCATTTAAGTCACCCTATGACCCCATATTTATAAGATTGAATCGAGGCTTAACATAAAATAATCCCATTTAAGTAATTCAAATAAAATTAAATTTCAAGACTTAACATATGTTTCTTGTAAAATGAACTTAGCTAGTAGCTATTAGATTATATAAGGTAAATACATTTAATGTGGGAATGGATGAGTTCATGTGAAGTTTCTTGACTGTTTTACTTGTACTTGTCAAGTTCTAGTGAGTAGCATTGAAAGCAAAGTATGCATATTTGATTAGCAACCTTAGTGCCTATGTAGACTTTCTAGGAAATAATATGAATTAAATAAATGATTAAATTTAATTATTACAATTTTTTTTTGCATTTAAATTCTTCTTGTATGGAAAATTATTCATTCGGCCAACTTGAACTCGAACTCAACCCACTAAAGTAGGCTAAATTATATGGAATTTAATCAACACACTATTTGAATGTGCATGCAGACGGTTGTATTTTTTTTATTGTAAATAGGTTTGGGTGTTTACTAAGCTATCTTTTCATTCCACTGTCTAAATTTAATTTTTATTTTACTTAAATGTGCACACTTACAGGCATAAAATAACACATACACACATGCATATAATTTATAAGCCAGGTTGAATAGGAAAAAAAGTATGCCCAACTGACAAGATGGCTAGGTTTATAATTGCCCAATTTTAAACAGGAAATGTCTAAATTACATATGTGCAAAATTCATTTAATTTATAGCTATTTCTTGAATTATTTTATGCATGTTTTCAAGCTTTATTAACTAATATTGTAATTATTGTAGACCCCATATTACAAATCTGTAAAGATCCTTTTTTGGTCCAAGCACTTTCATAGCATTATTTAATAACCCAAGTCATGGGTTCATTGGTTTGCAGATATTTTGAATGCAGTGTAGTTTGCCTTTTTTGTTTAGTTGAGTTTGTAAGAAAATTCAAAGTATTTTATAAAAATATTCTCTTTTAATTACTTACCATGTTAATATTGTCATATATGCTTAATATTTATTTGAATTTTATAGTATTTATTATTTTATTTTATTTTGAATGAAATTATTCTTTATTGTTTTTCCATTTAATTTTTTCCTCTTTCCTATTTATAAACATGTTTTTACTAATATCAGGATCATCCAAATAAACCTTATATGATTTTTTTCATGATACTAAAGCCAGCGATCTCAATAGTATTCTATGAGGATCTTATTTTTAATCTTTTGCTTAGTTAAAAAGAGTCACATTCATCATGCTTTCACTTGTCAAGAGCTAGTGGAGATCTCATGGAGGATCTCATGAAAATCATGTGAAGATTTTGTAGTCTTGATTAGGATGTGATTGGTTGAGTAATGTCCATCATCATTCCTTTTGAAGAAGATCGCATGTAGATCAAGAATTTGAAAGATTCCATGAGAAAATATGAAATTTTGTAAGGATTCTCAATGTTGAGAATCCAACTCAATTTAATCACCTGCTCGTCTACTTATGATGACAATAGAGCTTGCTATGTCCTTTAGTTTGCTGACTCGACTGCTCGTTCATATTTGCTAATATCTCCTTTTCAGTTTGCTCACTAGCACAATCAACCTACTTGATTCCCTTGAATGACTATGACTTCTTCAAACAAAGCTTACCTAAATGAGTATTGTTCGCTGTAAGTTCATACTTTACATGCAAAGATGACATCATAGTCTACCTCTTTTTTCTCACTAATTAGTTTTTGTTTCTATTTTGATTTCATTTTCCCTTATTTCCAACAGAACATTAAAAAATTTCCTACATTTTAAATAAAACTCAATTACATCCTCCTCCTTCAATCAATACAGTGGATTAAAATATGATATTTTTTCTAGTGTCTATATTTATAAAGTTTGATATGGATTCTCTTTATTTATCGTAATAAATTGGTGGATAAATTTTACAGTCGCAACCATGTAGTTAATTTGGCATCTAATTACATACGACATTGCTCACATCTTACTTACAAAAGACGAGAAATAAAGAGAATGAGAATATTTTCCGTTGTCCAATTTTTGTGTAGTGCAACTCAAGGTGGATCTTACCATTCCCCAACTTCCACAAGAGTAGGGAAGCTGTCATGCTCCATTGCAATTGGATGTTTTGAGGAAGTTCTCAATTTTTCATTCCTAGTCCTCCTCAATTACTATTAGCACTGATCTCAACTAGAAACACCAAGGTTTGCTTTATGATCCATATAGTTAAGTGTTGTTAGAGCATCAAAAATTACATAATAGGATGATTTATTTTGCAAGTTTGCAATAAATCCAACTATGCTAGCTCATCTCTTTGATATGATATTATCCATGTTTATGATCTGATAAAACATCAAATAGTGTGAATTTTGATAGTTACAACACAAAAGAATTTTTTTTCTTTAGTTTAAACTACAAATAAAGGATGATTTAAACAAAAAAAATACTTATAATAAAAAAATTAGTTTTCATATGCCTTTATATAATATAAATGATGTTTGTAATTAGAGTGCAAGTGCTTTGTTAATGAACGAGAAGAGATGAAAGCAACATACAAGTCATGTTGGCATTGTCCTCTCTCATAATAACTCTTATTCTTTTTCTATGAATTTATTGCTTTTCTAATGTCTTGGTTGTCACCGTCGTTATACCTATGTGAATTTGACCAACATCTAGATAGAAACTATTTTTGATGGTTAAAATTAATGAGACTCGATAAAAGGTTCAGATATATAACAGATTCTTCCATAGATGAACATGTAATTTTTTTAAGCCATAACACTAAAATAAGCAAACACCAATTAATAGATTTAATGGGTATTTAAATAGAAATTTCTTGTAATACAATATTTCTAATAACTAAAAAATCTTGACAATACTTATATAATGGCAATCCCTAAATAGTATCTTTTGCTAAAATATAGTAAAAAAGTCAACCATCTTATTTAAAAATATCTGAAGGCATGGTGACAGTGAACATTAAAATAGTTGAAATAATTTTATTTTGATGTGAATAAATTAAAATATCAAAATAAACAATAACAAAGAATTTAGGACCGCATGTTGATACAAATAACAAAAAACCATTAGCCTAACTCATTCGCTTACTTTCTCAACAAAAATACAAACACAACAATATTGTTGAAGTTATTTGGGAGGGTTGTAAAGGTTATTTATTGGGCTAAGGGTACAACAATGCTAATTATTAAGGAAGATGTAATTGAAACTAAAGACAAATAGTACATGAGAGGGTTTGAAATCAACCATACCGAGTGGTTTCACAAGATCATATCAAGTTCCTTCGGTAGAAATTATATAGTAGAAAGATCAACAATCCATCCCAAAACTAATGTGAGAAGGTTTGACTTAGTTAATGCTAAATCTCAATATCACCCATGCAATCCTCATTGCATTTCAAATTATTGATCATTATTTTAAATGCTATTATATTTTTAACATTTTTTGAGTAATTAGAAAAGGTGAAGACCAAAAAGTTTTAAAAACTGTTCAAAAAGACTACATGCCACTACAAACTATTTAGAATCAATCATACTCTAACGATACATTTTTAGTAAAGTCAAACAAATACACATTTAATTAATATAAGCTATCGTTTGTCATAATGAAATTTATGATAATTTTAAAAAAAATCATCTTATGAAATAATTGAACCCATGTTTAATGAATTGGATAGATGCTTACTATTAATGCGACCTTGATAGGTCAAACTCTTGACTACATTAAATTATTCTAATCTTGCGCTACCTCGTCCCATTCCTTATAAAGGATGGCATCAAGCCAAGGCATTACCTCTTATGGCTACAAAATAGATCATCATTTCTCTATATCACATCTGATATTAATGAATTGAAATAACTTTCGAACTAGAAGTGTGACATTCCAAGGTGTCCTAAAAAATAATACCTTGGACTACACATTGCCTAGTAGTTCTTTAGTAATATTCGTTGCTATCCATGCTCTATTGGATCCTAGATAGAAGACTGCCCTCATGGCTAGTGTCTGTCACTTCCTCACATCATCATCTTTTTATCATACAAAAAAGGAACCATTTGTCACCACCATTGTATGGTGGGAAAGTGCCAGTATTTTTAGTCCATCTCAATTACTCTGGAACTTGATCTTGTTTAAAAACTTGAATGGTTTTTGTATTTCAAAAAGATTACAATAACATTCACGTGAAGGAGAGAAATATTGTTGAGATAAAGCAAATAGTGTGTTCAATTAATACTATGGTTGTAAAAAAAAGAGAGAATGCATACTTTGGAGCCACATACCATCATTCACCTCACTTACTAAAATAAGAAGATAGAAGAGGTTTAAACAAATAACCATTGACCTGTATAAATATTTTGTGGATCTTGCTTCTTCTACTATATAATAAGAGCTAAGAAGTTAATGTGCTCCAAATATAAAATCTCAATGTTTTTGATCTACCAATCAAGTGATTGTTTGACTATTATTCAACAAACCACATATCCTACTAATTTGAAGCCAGACCTAGGGGTTACGTCTAGAGCTAGTGTAAGTTAGTGCAAGTGGTGCCATGTGGCTATAGTGTTGATCAATGGAGTACTTGTTTTTTTGAGTATCATTATCACCATAAATGATAGGATCCTAAGAAAAAAAAACTTATCTTATAATCACTATTTTTAGCCCCCCAAAAAAGAATTTTCCTTAATAGGGAAGAATTCGAGTAATTTTCAACAAAAATGCTATATACTTATCATTGATAAAGTACAACGTGTTATGTTTATTTGTCATTAAAGTTATTGTTGGATGATTTCATTCTGATTTGGAGTAAGAAATTTGGGATAAGTGCTTTTAAAAAAAGTAGCTAAGCATGCAACAAGTTGTTAGAAAAATAATTATCAAAGCTATCATTTGATGATTTTTCATTATAGTTATTAAAATCATTATATTACAATATTAACATTATCTTATAAATTTAAAAATAGAATATGTCTTTTAAATCGATAGAGAAAAGATATATTCTATATATTACTTTAGGAGTATCCCGACAAAAAAATTGTGGAGGAGAGAAGTGTTGTCGAGATAATGCAAATATAATTGTGAAGAGAAAGACGATTAATAGAGAAAAAGAGAATGTATACTTTGGAATCATACACCTTGACTCACAACTCTTACCTCTTAACAAAAGTAGAATAAAGAGTATCAAATGACCGCCTATTGCTTTATATAAGACGAGCGAGGTGGACTTTGCTGCTTTAGCTAAAGTTATTGTTCTCAGTGATGAGAATATTCTAGTGTTTCTATTTCACCGATAAGGTGGTTGCTTCACAATAATTCAACTTACCACACTTCCTATTATTTCAATGGACGAATTGCAATGCTATGAGGTTACTGTGAATGGTAGCGAGCTTGTTATGTAAAATTTTAATTTAATTATTTTTGTGTATCACCCATGTATCACCCACATTAAAAATAAATTAATATCTTAATTGTTGTCTTTATTCGAGAAAAAAAAAAGTGATTTCTAGGGAATAAAATGGGTTTTAGATTAAATTATAGAAAAATGTAACTTTTTTTTTTTTCAGTTAAGCATAGGATGTTTTGTGTTCCTTAGTGATTACAGATATATATATATTCATNTCAAAAAAAGAATTTTCATTAATAAAGAAGAATTCAAGTAATTTTCAACAAAAATGCTATATACTTATTATTGATAAAGTACAATGTGTTATGTTTATTTGTCATTAAAGTTATTGTTGCATGATTTCATTCTTATTTGGAGTAATGAATTTGGGATAAGTGCTTTTAAAAAAAGTAGCTATGCATGCAACAAGTTTTGTGTGTGTGTGTGTAAACGATGACTATATATGTGTGTGTGTGTGTGTGTAAACGATGACTCATAAATAGTAATGTGTATTATATGAAGGAAGTAATAATCAACTCAATCTTAAATTAGGGTACGAGTGTTGATGGCATGTATCAATTTTATTGATGTGTGATGGCCACCATACTAATAACTAAATTTGAGATCTAAATAAGATATATATATCAATCATCTAACAAAAGCATTGATGACAAATGAGCAAACCACGTCATGCATACTTTTCCCAGAAGTCCATGGCAATTTTACTGAAATAAAGTTGCATCCTTCTTTGAAATGAATAATCTTCCTTTTCAGGCTAGAGAGACTCGCACATTATTAATAGAGGAACTCATGTCCTTAAGTGCCATCATGAATGGGGCCAACACTCCATAATAATTACATTTTTAGTTACACAAAAGAAGCTCTGCGCGGCTCCCAGCATTACACGCGAACTGGCGCGGGTGCTTAAGGCGCAACTCGTGGGCCCGTCTTCAAATGATATCCTTGGTAGGTTGGACCGCAGTCAGACTACCCCTTCAATGGCGGAACTGGAACACTGGTCTACCCGCCGCCTCATGGAGCACGGCAGCTTTACTGTTCTTGCGGTGTAGCAGAAGCGGCAAGATCCACCACACTCGACTATAAAGGGCGACGGGCGTTCCTGCACCTCTTCTGTCTTGTGGTCGTCTGAGGTGGCGAGAGAAGTGAGCGGCGTCGTGTGGCTCAGAAGTCTGCTCTCTCTATCTCTATCAATCGTCTTGCTCTTCGAACATACTATCTGTTTATCTCGGCTGCACTTCTCTCCTCCACACGAATATTGTCGGGGTTCTTCTGATATAAATCTGCCCTTGGTGTTTCTAGTCAAGATCAGGACCGAGAGTAACTGAAACTGACTGGGAATGGCGGCGTTTTCCCACCCAACACAGGCGCCGTCGGCCAGGCTCCTTCCTTGTCAACCAATTTCGAACCGCCTGTTCGCGTCCNATATATATATATATATATATATATATATATATAATCAAAAAAATAATCATCTAACAAAAGCACTGATGACAAGTGAGCAAGCCACGTCATGCATACTTTTCCCAGAAGTCCATGGCAATTTTCCTGAAATAAAGTTGCATCCTTCTTTGAAATGAATAAGCTTCCTTTTCAGGCTAGAGAGAGTCGCACATTATTTATACAGGAACTCATTTCCTTAAGTGCCATCATGAATGGGGCCAATAATATTCCATAATAATTACATTTTTAGTTACACAAAAGCTCTGCGCGACTCCCAGCATTACACGCGAACTGGCGCGGGTGCTTAAGGCGCAACTCGTGGGTCCGTCTTCAAATAATATCCTTGGTAGGTTGGACCACAGTCAGACTACCCCCTCAACGGCGGAACTGGAACACTGGTCTTCCCCGCCCCCATCGGGGAGCACGGCAGCTTTACTGTTCTTGCGGTGTAGCAGAAGCGGCAAGATCCACCCACCACACTCGACTATAAAGGGCGACGGGCGTTCCTGCACCTCTTCGGTCTTGTGGTCGTCTGAGGTGGTGAGAGAAGTGAGCGGCGTCGTGTGGCTCAGAAGTCTGCTCTCTCTATCTCTATCAACGTCTTGCTCTTCGAACACACTATCTGTTTATCTCGGCCGCACTTCTCTCCTCCACACGAATATTGTCGGGGTTCTTCTGATATAAATCTGCCCTTGGTGTTTCTAGTCAAGATCAGGACCTAGAGTAACTGAAACTGGCTGGGAATGGCGGCGTTTTCCCACCCAACACCGGCGCCGTCGGCCAGGCTCCTTCCTCGTCAACCAATCTCGAACCGCCTGTTCGCGTCTTCCTCGTACCGAAGCTTTCTCGTCGGTGATTTAGCACGGCTCTCTCTACGGCGGTCGAGGCGGCGAAGAGATGCTGGGGTGAGAACGTGTTGGTCGCCGGTGATGAGGGCGGTCCTCGAACTCGAAGGATCAGGTAGGGCACGGAGAGCGCCGGATGTTGTCGAAGGGCAACTAGGCAAGGAGCGGTCCGAGGTAGTGTTGCCGAGGACTCCTCATGATGCTTTCATTACCTTGTTGTGTATTTCATTGCGGTGGGTGGTAGCCTATTGAATAATAAAACAGGCTTGATTGCTTTTACTCCGATTCTTTCGCCGGATGATGATTGGTTTTTGGTAGTTTGGAGCAGTAAGCTCTGTTTCTGAGCTATTTTTCTAATCATTTGGTCTTAGCCTTTTCTAACTTGCTCTGAAGATGATTGAAGAATATAGTTGCGTTTAAGTTAATGATCTGCAATCGTGAATCGGTGAAGATTGCGGATATTGATGTTCAGTATTAGCCAAGTCCAACCTTATCCCATTAGATTTGGGCTGAATTTGCCGTTTTGTGGTGTCTGTCTGAGGCTGCGTTCATTTGATATAGATTTGTAAAGCATCTCAATTATCCCGTTTCCTTAGAAGAATAATCATGTTTGATTTAATGTTAAACTAATCGGCCTTGTGCACAATAAATAACCTTCACATCCCTCCTAACTTTTTAGAACATGTGTTCGCATTGATGTGACGCAAGCAGGACAATGAGTTGTACAAGTAATGCCCATCTTTTTCAATTTTATAATTTTTGTTAAAAATTTGCTATTTGTCTCAATAGGCAGTCCCAGATTCTGTTCTATTAATTGTCTTGCCATGTTATTTTTTACCTTATCAAAAAAAAAAAAAAAAAAAAAAATGCATGTTCTGTTGGTTCACCATCAGCAAGCCTCGATGTCTATCGAAATCAAATGACTGATTTATCACTATTTTACTAGTAACAAATGTTACTTGGGGATTGTGTGGTTCTTTCTTCTTGGAAGTACCATACTACTTGAGATAGTATTTCTTCCGAATGCCCGATTAATCTATGAGTTCGTGTTTTCTTGCTTTAGTGTTATTGCTTACGATAACCTCCTAGCATGGTCAATGGGGTTTTTGACCTTTTTTTGGCATCTCAATTTTTTTAGGCATAATTAACGGCTCCTATTTAGATGCAAGGTGACACCTGAGGCATTTAATGAAGCAAATAAATCTATAGATTACACAGTATTTGAGTTCTTATGAGAGAGGACAATGTCAAAGTGACTTGTATTTCGTGTTCATCTTTTTTCTTCCATTCACAAAGCGCATGCCCTCCCATGCATTACAAAACGCCATTTATACTGCGTAGAAACTTATTTAAACTGACTTATAGAAGCATATATTTTTTGTTTTAATTCATCCTTCTTTTGACTTTTAACTTGAAATTAAAAAAAAAAATGTTTTTGGCATATCAGTTGTCAAAATTCAAACAATTTGATGGTTTTCCAGGTCGTAAATTTGAATTATATCATATCAGAAAGAGGAGCCTGTGGAGTCGGGTTTATTGCAAACTTGCAAAATAAAGCATCCCATAATGTAATTTTGGATGCTCTAACAGCACTTGGCTGTATGGAACATCGTGGCGGCTGTGGAGCAGATAATATCTCTGGTGACGGGGCTGGTTTGATGACTTCAATTCCATGGGAGCTGTTCAATGACTGGGCTAGCAAACAGGGAATANTATGGAACATCGTGGCGGCTGTGGAGCAGATAATATCTCTGGTGACGGGGCTGGTTTGATGACTTCAATTCCGTGGGAGCTGTTCAATGACTGGGCTAGCAAACAGGGAATTTCTCCTCTAGATAGAAGTAACACTGGTGTTGGGATGGTTTTTCTTCCTGAAGATGAAAATTATATGAATGCAGCAAAAACAGGTAAACAATTTCCATGCATTTCACTGTCATTGCTCTTTTCTGCTAGCATTTTTTTGGCTTTTGATGCAATAGCAACAAATTCTAGAGCATAGACGCCATTTTATTTCTTGTTTTCTTTACTCTTATTCTCCTTTATTTTCTAAAGCTTTATTTATTTAGCATGTTTATCCATGCCGATGAACTGCTATATAAAATCAATTCTCACTCCTTTTCATTTATGATCCGTTTTTTGTTTCTCTAATACTTTCCTGTTGCTTCATTTTTGCTTAAAAACACCCTTATAAACAAATGATCATGTCTGTTAGAAATGAATCAACAGCAAGAATAGGAAAATGAAATACGCCCAACCTAAAAGCATCAGATTTAGCTAACCTTGATAGTGCTGCAGAAGTATAATTTTGTAACTTATTTATTTAAGTTCTCGATATGAATTTTATTACCTTTGTTAACCTTTTAAATGATTTATTAGGAAGGCTTTATTGTTGGATTACAAAATTATTTTTGGGTCTTCATATACATATTTTCTCTTTATTAAGATAAAGAATTACGGACACAATATGGTGATATAATTTTATTTTCTTAGAAAGTGTAGAGATAACGGCTTGTTAACTATATATCTCTATTTTAACTTATATCACAATATTGTGTCTGTAATTTTTTATAAAAAATGAAGAGAGAATATGTATATGAAACCTCAAAACTAATTTTGTAATTCAACAATGCAGTCGTCTTAATAAATCATTTAAAAGGTTAACCAAGGTAACAAAAATCATATCTAGAACTTAATTATATAAGTTCCAAAATCATACTTCTGTAGCACTATCAAAGTTAGTTGAATTTGATGCTAATTAAATGAGAAGCTGCTAGATAGTATCATTTTTGATCTGCTTTTCATATATGATCCAATTTTTGCTTCTCTATCACTTTCTTGTTACCTTTAAGTTTTAATTTCCCGAAAAGATCCTTGTACAAATACTAAGAGGGAACATTCTTTTGTTGCGACATATAAAGATTAAAGATTAAATATTTTCTTAATATTGTTGCATTCAATATAAAGCTTCTAAATCTTGGACCAAGAAATCAAATATTTTGTTAATATTGTTGCATTCATATAGAAGGCTTCTAAATCATAGACCAAGTCCCGAATCCACATCAGGCTACCTGATAGAAATGAATAAACCTGAAGTACATGAATAACAGTTTGTTAACTATATGCACAATTTAAAATTATATCACAATATTATGTCTGTAATTCTTTATAAAAAATAAAGAGAGTATGCATATGAAGTCATAAAAATAATTTTGTAATCCAACCATATAGTCTTCTTGAACAATCATGTAAAAGGTTAACAAAGGTAACGAAAATCATATCGAGAACTTAATTATATATGTTGCAAAATCATATACTTCTGCATCAACTCTTTCAGGTTTAGCTGAATTGGATGCTAATGAAATGAGAAGCTGCTAGATAACATTATTTCTTCTCTTCTTTTCATTTATGATCCATTTTTTGTTTCTTTATTACTTTCCTGTTACTGTTAAGCTTCAATTTCCTCAAAAATATTTTTATAAACAATTGATTATGTTTGTTGGATTTCCTGTTTCTATGGTTATGCTTTTGGATGATTTCTCTAGTTTTATATTATCATTGTTCTTGAGACTACTTCTAACAATTGCCTTAATTTTTTCTGCATTTTGGCATTCAAAAGTTTCTAATTTTAGATCTGTACAGTTATCATGAAGACTTTCTTGGAAGAGGGTTTGGAGGTTATCGGCTGGAGACCTGTTCCTGTAGACACGACAGTAGTTGGTTACTATGCAAGAAAAACAATGCCCAACATACAACAAGTGTTTATCAAAGTACCAAAAGAAGAGAGTGTTGATGACATTGAAAGGGAATTTTACATATGCAGAAAGCTGGTTGAACGAGCTGCACAAGCAGAAGAGTGGAAAAATGAGATGTACTTTTGTTCTTTGTCTAATCAGACAATTGTCTACAAGGGAATGCTTCGCTCAGCTGTTCTGGGCCAATTTTATCTTGACCTACAGGATGGCCTATACAAGTCTGCATTTGCAATCTATCATCGTAGATACAGCACAAATACTAGTCCTAGATGGCCTCTTGCACAGCCTATGAGGCTGCTGGGTCATAATGGGGAGATCAATACCATACAGGTCTCTAAATTGATTTATTGTGGTTAAACACATTTCTTTCTACATTTAGCACCTTTGAAGGGCCACTTCTTATTGCTGCATTGTGATAACTCATATAATAGATCCTGTGATAGGGAAACTTGAATTGGATGCAATCTCGAGAGACAACTATTGAGTCTCCTGTTTGGCGTGGTCGGGAAAATGAAATACGCCCATATGGCAACCCGAAAGCATCAGATTCAGCCAATCTTGATAGTGCTGCAGAAGTATGATTTTGTAACTTATCTGATATTCTTAAGGTCTTCCATTTTAATATTATAAAATTCTCGATATGATTTCTGTTACCTTGTAAACTTTTAAATGATTTCTTAAGAAGACAACATTTTAGATTACGAAATCTGTTTTTGGTCTTCATGTACATAAGGTCTCTTTATTTTTGATAAAGAATTACAAACACCTTATTGTGATATAATTTAAAATTGTGACATATAGTTAACAAACTGTTGCTCTTTTTTGTTGATTCATTTCTATCAAGTCGCCTGATGTGGAGTCAAGACTTGGTCAGTGATTTAGGGTCCGTTTGGGACAGCTTATTTGGTGCAGTGCATTTTGAAAACGCATCTAGGACCGTTTGGGTAAATTGTGTTTTGATAGCTTATTCAGAAAGCTGCGTTTTCAAATCGCTGAAATCAACATTTTCACACTGTTTTTGACTAGGTGTGGTGACAACTTTCAATTTGTGGTCTGGATTTAAAAAAAAAAAATTATAATAGCCACCATAGCTTTTTGAATAACATATTATTTTTCGGCAGCTTTTTAATAAGCTACAGTTGCCCCAAACAGACCCTTAGAAGCCTTCTATATGAATGCAACAATATTAAGAAAATTTTTAATGTTTAGTCTTTATTTGTTACAATAAATAGATTCTCTCTCAGTATTTATAGAAAAATAGCCTACTTATTGTTCTATTTTGGCTATAAATAAATAATGCATAGTTTGAAGAGTTGTTTTGATAATGGTTTAGGTGTTGGAGCATTTTTCTTTGCTATGCGAGCCTATTGATTGTGAAGTAATTATACTAATGCTATCTTGAGGCAACGATGCATTTCTAGTCCTGGTATTTAATGGGCATTATTGTTGGATCCAAAAAAATTGGGAGGGAATGAAAGTACTTGAATAAAATGAACTCCAGCGGACCAATAAATCATGAAGCATTCGAAAAGCTTGTGACTGTCTTTTTGTAGAGGGCCAGTCTTACGTCCTCGGATGTTGTGCTGGAGGCTAGTAATTTCGAACGAGCCGAACACGAACACGAGAGGGCCAGTCTTTCTGTTCGTGAGCCTGTTTCGAACACGAGAGGATTTTCGAACACGAGCCAAGCCTGAGCTCTCTCAAGCTCAACTCGTTTAAAGGCCTAGCGAACACTATTGACATGGGCATGATGTTGGTGCCCTCGGTGGAACCACAGGTTGGTGAGCTTGGTGGGAGGGGTTGTGAAGTTGGAAAACTTGTTACAGAATTTTCTGCCCACAGGAACAATTCGGCTCTTAAGGGCCTCTATTTACCTTATTTAAAATAGCATTAGGGTTCTTTTATTTTCCTTTGTATAAAAATATTGTTTAAATTGTATTTTGGATACTTTTGTCTCATTGTATGCTATTGGAGATTTTTTTTTCTCTGGTTTCTTTTCACTTGGAGGGTTGTATCCTATTTCTTTTCAAGTGGAGTAGTTGTAGTTTAATTTAGAATAGGTGGTGAATCCTCCTTGATGTTTGAATCACTCCTACATAGTCACCGGCTACCCTCACCTTCACTATTTTCTACAACGACAGCAGTAGCCTCCCCTTGTTCTTCTCCAAACCCTCTTCATTTTAATTTTTTCCTATTTTCATTATCTAACCATCCTCTATCCCTTTTGTTGATCTTTATATATTATCTGGAAATTTAAAATCGGTGTCTAACTATTATATGATTTTTATTTAATCATTATCCTATTAGACCATCTTTATGGCTTCTTGAATGAAGTTTTTAGATCGGAATCCTAATTTTGTATTTTGTTGCCCTCTTTGGTGTAAAATTATGGGTAAGGTTGCGAAAGTTATTGTGCTACTATTTTATTCTTATAACAGTTTAGTTACTTGCAAGTTTGTGATGGCGATTGTTTCCACAAGCAGATATTATTATTTGTTGGATAATAGGTTATCATTTCTGCTTTCTATGCTGTCTCTTGTTTATATATATTTTCTCCACTTTATAAACTAATTTCTTATTCTAATCATTTAACTTTGTGCAGTTATTACTGAGAAGTGGGCGAAACCCGGCTGAGGCTCTTATGATGCTTGTCCCGGAGGCATATAAGAACCACCCCACATTGATGATTAAATATCCAGAGGTTATGTTATCATGCAAAGCCAATTCTTTGATGGAGGCGGTTTTTCTTTTATCAGAGAAACATGAAATTGATACTCATTCACTTTGATAGTTTTTTGTCAACTTTCATTTTTCATGCTCTCAAGTATCAGCTGACATTAAATTAATTTGTTTGGATTAGTTCTTGCCAGTCTAAACTACGTATATTATGCTTGGACATTTATTGGTAAGGTTTTTCTTTTTCTATCCTTCCGTCCTCAATTTTGCGATATCTCATGTTTCAGGCAGTTGATTTCTATGACTATTACAAAGGGCAAATGGAGGCATGGGACGGACCTGCTTTGCTTCTATTCAGGTAATGTTTTAGTGAAACTATGATGGCTGTGGACTGATATTTTTTAGCTAATATTTATTATGTTTGAAGCGCATCAATTTAGTATTTTCTAGAAAATAACAAGATGATTTTGATGTGAGTATTGCATTATTGCAAGATCAAACAAGTAGTAGTTGTTTAGATTTAACTCTGCCTCTTGTAGAGGTGAGGAGTTTGTTTCTACTAAAAGAAGAATTTTCTTTTTTATAACATTGTATTTTATTCTATATTGTTAACATTCATTAATTGGCTTTTTCAGTGTGTCCCATCTGTTATCTTTTTGCATTATGACAACCCATTGAATATTTGAACCATTATCTTGTATAAAGGTAGTATTTGTCGTTACAATTGACGAAGTGAGCTTATACTCTTTAAGATAAAGTGCTTGCTTTGTTACTTAATTTTATTTATTCATTATTAAACGTGGATTTTCTAGGCTATGGCTACATATGTTTCTTTGCATGAGTTGAGGGATGCTGAATCTTTTAACAAAATTTTTATTAACATGAATTCTTGAAAATGGTACTAATAAATGCTAACATATTATTTTTATAGAATATTTTTAGGACGTGTAAGAGTGTTGAGTTTAGTTTCACATTAGATAGTAAAAAAAAATGTTGGTTTAGAAACGCCAAATGATTGGTTAAATCACCCAAAGGCTTAAGCTTTTTTGAGTTTAAAATGGAGTTTACCATTGGTTTTTTTGAGCCAACTTCTAATCCTTGGTTCTTGTTCCTTAATAGTTCATATCGAAGTTGAAAGTTCAATTAAAATTACGTGCTTCATGCATTATGCAGCTTCGATTGGGCTCAGAGTTTTCTACCATGGTTGAGCGTGATTCAGGATAAGTTGACTCCTCTGGTTGCTTTACGTGATGGGGTGTACTCTTAGTGCATGTTTCTTAATATTTTCAAAATTTTTTATTTGAGACTAATGTCCAATATGAGAGTTCTCACACGAGGAAGAAATCGTCAGGGAACGCGAGGGTATTGGGTTTATTTGCAAATCAGATAGTTTAAAACAAATTTTGGTTTAGAAATACTAGTGGTTAGTCCTCATCTAAAGGCCCAGGTTTTTGAATTAAAAATGCATTTACTATTGGTGTAGTTTGGTGCAGGTAGTGTTTGTTGCTTGTGGTCAAAATTCATTCCTTTTTCTGTCTTTTTATAAAATGCATGATTGTAATTTTCTACTTTATTAGAGTTTCGTGATATAAAATTTGATTACACTCTATATCTTTATTGTTTTGTTTTCTTCATTTGTACACTGTTATTTATAGGAGCATTCTTTCCAAAGCTGTGTTTTTTTTTTAATGTTTATAAATTGCTCATGTTCTTGGTGGGAATTTATTTCAGCGTTTTCTCGGCAACGTTCTATTCTTATTGTAATAGCTTCCATCTTTTATCAATCTTAAGTATGCTCTATTTTGCAGCATAAATAATTTTTTTTGCTATTTGATTGCCATTGTTTTATTTTACACAGTGATGGAAAGACTGTTGGGGCATGTCTTGATCGAAATGGTTTACGCCCCGCTAGGTATTGGAGGACAGCTGATGACATGGTCTATGTTGCATCTGAGGCATGTACATATTATATATCCTAAATTTATTTAGGTCTTTTATTATAGCTGTTAATTTTTTTTTTTGGGGTTTATCTCAGATGGTTTGGTCATATTAAACGTCGACCATCTGATGATCCAATTAGAATAGCAGATGTTTTAGGTTCGCCGTTTGTTAAGAAAGGCAGAGATAAGCCTAAGATGACTTGGGCATATTGTATAAAAAATGATCTTAATTTATTAGAATTAAATGAAAATATGACACTAAATAGGATGCAATGGAGAAAAAGGATTCGTGTAGCTGACCCCACTTAGTGGGATAAAGGTTTTGTTGTTATTGGTGGGTGTTATCTTAGAACCAAATCAGTTTGAAATGCCATGTGATGTGGTGAATATGACTACATTGAAGGATGATTGCTGTGAATTTCATGTTTTGTATAACATTATTGTTCACAATCTTTTCAGAATTATAGCATTATACATTTAGCAAAGCTTTAGAGTGTAGCATTTTATTTTTATTACGGAACTGTGTAGTGTTAAATAAAGAGAACTTCGAATCCTGCATTTGGCATTTTTCTCTTCTTTTAGTACAACATTACAAAACTCTTATGATAAGCTACATATTTTTAATATCTGTTTGTTGGGGCCTAAAAATTGATAAGTTGTAGAAAGATCTTACTACAAAGTATTGGTTTTTTGACTTCCAAATTAAAGGTGATTCTGAGTTGCAATTAGCAAGTTTTTGTTTCCAAGAAAATGTATCGTCTAATATTATGTGGCCATGTGCTTGTGCAATGGGGATTCTGTTATTGCTCTGTATTTACTTGTATGTCTCCCAAAAAAATTTACCAACAACCTAATCTTAAAGGTGCAAAGAAAATCAAATTTTCCTGTAATTTTTCTTTTCCTTTGTTTTCATTTTTTTAACTCTTCGAATGTTAAATGCCATCCACTTCTTTTCATTTTTTTCCTTTTATAGTGTAAACTGTATTGGACTCATGATCTGGTAATTAAAAGCTTTACTTCCTATCTAGGAATGTTGAGATATGAAGAGGATAATTCTGAACATGTGCTACAATATGAGTTAGGTGTTAAATGCCCCTTTAAGAACTCTTTAAATTTATAGGTGTGCTGCTTTTTATCCAGATTTCTAAGATAGGAGAAATTATATTTTTGGATAGCTATCATTTCAATTTCAAATAGAGGGCTTACATAGAAATGCTATGATATAGGGGAAGACGCTTAAGAAATTTCTTTAGAAAACATAGAGCAAACGTGCTGGCCCTGAAAAATAAAAAAACTTTGACTTTCCCAAGATCATACCATACATGATAAATCTCGAATCAAAATGTTGAACCATCATCATTATGCTGACCATCATGAGTAGCCTTATTCTGGATATTTGGGTTTTCCTTTTCCCATTCTTTCCTATTGAGAGTTAGAGGTATTAAATTTATTTATGCATGATTTTACATAATTTCATGCCATATTACCTTTGATCAACACCGTTTCCTTTGTAATCTAGTTAAATTAGTTCTATCTACTCATCATTTTTCATCTTCCTACTATATGAGATATTACATTGTAAGTTGATACTACAACTAGGACCGAATAGCACTTATGCATGATAGCGTTCTCAGACTTGTAGTGATCATATTGTTGAGTAGTGTTCCCGCCCTTGAAACTGCTTGAGTGACCCATGGTTGCAATGCAATTGACTTCCTAATAAACTTGCAACAATAAATTAATGCACCTGAAAATATTAAGGGGTCTCCAAGACCACAATATTGTCAGATCTAGGTAAAAATATTTGCAAACCAGAGACAAGTAAAGAATGGATAATCAGAATTTTTAACAAACTTAGACAACATCAAGAACTCTCTTCTGCTAACATTTTGAAATCCTTATTAATGAAGGTTGCTGTGATTTTTTCCATGATTGTTATCTCCCTTTAATTGCTTTCTTGACTCGTGATAATGTCGTGGATGCTGTCCATATCCTTTTCTTCTTCCAGCAGTTCAAGATTTCTATTCCTTATGAGTTTATGCAATGATTTCTTGATCCTAACATGTAAATGACCAATTCCAAGGTTTAATGGACTGATATCAGTCAACCCTGCTAGTAAATAAGAATTACGGTAGGTAGATCACTAAGGCCCCATTTGGGGGCGCGGTTTACCCGTGGCGCGTTCTGCCGCCGCCATACGGAAGTGTTTGGTTCAGAGTTTTGGGGACGGTGGTAAGCTTTTTAATAACACGCGGGCTGCGGGTTTGACCCCCCGCAGTCCGCTCCTCTTCACCTTATTTTGTCAAAGTTCTCCTCTTCTCCCCTATATGTTCCGCGGAACGCTCTCGCATTCCTCTTTGCCCTAAGCGGTACAGAGGTGCTTCTTCCTAACCGTCCCGCTCTCTCATTCTTCTTCTCTAACCGTCCCTCTCTCGCATTCTTTTCGGACGTCTGTGCTTCTTCCTCCGGTATCCTCTATTTCTAAGTAGGACCACCCATTTTTTGATTTCTGGTTACTTCGTGAATTTGCTTGATGTTTCTGTTTGTAATTTGTGATGGTTTTGATTGAGATTTTGAGATGCAGAGGATGGGAGGTCAGTTTCCGCTGATGTGTTTGGCTTTCTGCATTTGTGATTGGTTTTGTTATTGTTATGGTGGGGTGTTGGATTTGCTTTTGGGCTGTTGTTTTATTGGTTGGGTTTGCATCTGTAAATGCTGTTATGGCGGGGTTTGCATCTGTGGTGGGGTTTGCAGCTTTGAAGAGCAGGTGTTGGCTCTGTTTTTGAGTTGGATTTGTTCTTGGGCAGGTATTTCGTGGTCCTATGGTGTGGTGGTTTGCTATGGTATGTATGTACTTGCTTTGGAGTGTGCCGTGGTCCTGTTGTAATTTGTTGGTGGCTTGATGTTTCTGTTGGTAATTTGTATGTAAAAATCGAAGTTTAGATGTTAGATATGTAACTGCATGTGAATTGAGTGGTATACATGCAAATCTTCCGGAAAAAAAAAAGAAAAAAATAGTAGGCAATGCAATGAGTGCTGTAGTTTGTCCAGTTTTGATGGGAAACTTCACAACCAACAAAATTAAAGGTTCCTATCCTATCTTTGTAAGTCACTTTTTTTTTGAAGGGTCTTTATAAGACACTTCAGGGGGCAAGTCTTGACTCCTATATCTCCATTGAAAGACATACATCTCCAGCTACTGGAAAAAAATAGGTAGTTAGTGATGCTCGACTTAATTCCTTTAGGGAGGCCATGCAAGGTTTCTCGGTGTCCGAGTTCTTTTGTCTTGAATTGCAGGCATATGTGAGATATCTTTTGATCCTTTATTTGTTGTGGTAACTGATTTCTTGCTGCAAATTCAGATGCATTCTGGATTGTATCCCTCTATTATATTGAAAAGAAAATGTTAGTTACAATATAAATGTCATTAAAACTTGTAGGGAAATTTTCATACAGACCACACAATTGTTATGTATTTATATATATAATACTTAAGTTTGATATTTACACTTATAACACTTTGGTACCATAAATCCATGCATGAAGATGTGTATTTTGCTTTTAAAGAGTAGTGATGGTGTCTTTTTGATGTGCAGATTTGAGTATTATGCATGTAAATATGAATGTTTAGCTGTTAGATATGTAATGCATAAGAATTGTGTGGTATGTATTTAAATGCCCCTTAATTTTAATCATAAACATATTGATGCCCATGGTAGAATGTAAGTGGTTCCTTGACTTTTCTAAGATATAGTGTCTGTTTACTTTGATTCAAGAGTTAAATGCCAGTTATGGTTAAATCACACTGCAATATCCTCTAGTGCAATATTCCCATCCCCATTTAAGTTTGTAGGATTTTTTATTCCATCAAACTGAGTAGGTCCTTTTAATTCTTGGTGTAAGTGATTGCATTGCGGTCTTCTTCATTGTCTAGCTGAATTAGAATATGCCTTCCATTAAGAAGGCCAATTTTCCAACTACCACCAAAGTTCATCATCTTAAACTCTTTCCTAATAAGTTCGAGCTTAGGATGCCTGGACAAGAACTTTTCCACCAAAGCTAATCGACAAGAAGACACTAACATAGTACTTTCACTATTTGTAAGAAATATAATAGGTTTTCCATTTTTCCTACCACCTTTTTAAATAAAGCTATTCTCCCCTCCAACACATAAATATTCATGAAAACATTGAGGAAAGAACAAAATATTGGCTATTCTTTTTCCTTTGTCAACAACAAGCATCTCGACTAAGGATTTGTCCATAATAACACAGCAAAACAAAACCTAATCAGACGACAAGCTACGGTAAAAACAAACAAAGAAGTGATAAAGCTCAGAAACACAACCAAAGCTAAAACTAAACCAGACAAAAAGCCACAAAAACTTAAAAAAAGGCGAAGGACATTGGAAAAACACACGACATTGAACAATATATGTGCCGCGTATCTCAACCTATTGGATTTCATCCTCGGTGTAAGACTCTTCAGGTCGGGGGTTCGAATCCCCTCAGACACTGTTGGCCTTAAGAAGGTAGTACTCGAACTGTTAGACACACTAAGAGTGGCTGAAGGCACATATAATAGCCTCTGACCATTCGTTTGTGTGTGTGTGTGTGTGTATTTATATATTTATATGTATAGTGGGATTTGATCATTCCCTAGGTTGAGTTTACTTATAATCGTTCCGCCAACTAGTCTTAGGTCACAACTCCTTTGAGATTTCATATGGGCGGAGATCCCTCACATTATTGTAGTTAATATCGATACTCTTCTTTATTGAGCATAACATTGATGTTAAGGTTGTAGTAAAATAAATTCAAACCTTACATGAGCAGATGAGAAAGGAAATCATCAAACAAAACACTAAGTATTAGAAGCAGGCTAGCAAATCCATGAAATTTAACTCTCATTATTGAGCATAACAAATGTTAGGGCTATAGTAAAATAAATTCAATTCTTACATGAGCAGGTGATAGAGGAAATTATCTAACAAAACACTAAGTATTAGAAACAGACTAGCAAATTCATGAAGTTTATGGTCTTCAAGGAAGTGAGTTGATGTGTATTAGAATGAATGAGTAATTTCCTACCGGTTTGTTTGGAAAGCTCAAGCCTAGGCCCGATGATCTTTTCTTTGTTGTTAAGAAAATTAATGACAATATATATATATATATATATATATATATATATATATATATATATATATATATATTTATGAAAAACACAAAGGCTGTTTTTATTGAAATAAAAAATGATACATAAAGGTTGTATGAGAAGAGCACAAAAGAGACACTCTACCATACGATACAAGTACAGTAATACCCCAATAAAAAGATACAAATAGACTCAATAAAATGTAAAACAAATTTAAAACATGCAGAAAAAAAGTAGATAGGGACGAGCCAGTTTAGTCCTGCCCTTTCCTCTAGTTTTAGGAGCAGAACCAAATAATAAACTTTGAAGAGTTGTGTCATTTCCAGGAGTCACCAAAGTATCATCCATTAAGTTTCCAAGTTGGAGTGAGCCCCAACCTTCTTCCGTCGAGAAGTGTATACCTGCCATTCTTTATCTGAAAACTGACTCATGTGATCTTTGATCTGATTTGATGTTAGCACTGCAGTAGGAAGAAAGACAATCGTTGCCACCGCGATAGGTTCCAGTGTATGTGAAGTGTGAGTTATTACCTTCGCACTTGATGTCTCTTGAATAGGAGCTGTGGGAATATCCTGATTTTCAGTTAGAACATTATCTGTTGTAGTATGGTTAGGAGAAGTGATCTCAGGGGTAGATACCAACTCCTGTTTTATGGTGATTCCCTCCTCAGGTTGGCTGTCATCAAGTTTGCTGAGAGCGTGTTCAGGCACATGGGGTGCACTAATAGTGTGTTTCTGCTTTTGACTATTGGTTCTCAACTGTGAGTGCAATTTGAAACATTTCTCCTACGGGTATCCAAACATCTTGCTGTGATATGATTTTTGTTCCATAATAATTTTTTGCCAATAACCATTGTGAGCAGATCCAAGCTAGACTTCTTCTACATCTTGTAGTATAATAACAATCAAAATCCTTGCAATAGAGGCCTATAGAAATGAATTATAGGTAAGTTTACCTGCAAATATTTTCTAAGGATAGTTCTAATTGCATATAAGATAGGTAGGTCAAAGAAATGAAGCTTGAGTTAATGAGAATCAGATAGGTGCAATTGGGGGTTCTTGACTGAGATCAAAATTAGGGGTTCATTTGAGCAATTTCATATGTTTTCCCTCAATTGTGATGAATTTTTTTGAAAAAATCCTCGTGTAATCATCTTCTGTGCTCAGCTGTATCATAACATGCCTTCCGTCGAAATGTCCCAGTCGCCAATCCCCAACCAGTTTGAAATCATTAAAAACTTTCATGATGATCTCCATCTTAGGGAGAACTTTCAAACTAGTGTCCTGCACAAGTTGAAATTTCAGCCTAAGAAAAGAAAATTGCTGGTTTGTCCATCTTTTTCTCTACTTTTTTGATGAGGTTGCAATCGCCGTTTCCTGCAACAAAATCATGGTAAATATGTGGGAATACCGCACTATCTGCGAGGTGAAAATGGGAGCTGCATTTGTGACCGCCGTAGCATAGGAGGGCTTGGCGGGGTTATCACCGGCGAGGGCGGCGACGTAGGAAAGTCCTGAGACCATTACCGCAGCCAGTGCCAACCTGCAACACAGTGAGAAGCTGCACGGGTGTCCGACGGCTCTGTTGCAGACGACAGAGGCAGAGCTGAGCAGACCCGATGACTCTGTCGCAAAGGAGACGCGGCAGGATGTTGAGCGGTCGAGCGGCTCTGTGGCAGAGGAGACGTAGCAATGTCGAGCGGCTCTGTCACAAACGAGGCGCAGGCTTGAGCGGCACTGTCGCAGACACAGGCACAGAGACGACCGCAACAACCCCCAGACGAGACGCGAAAGCAAACGCAAGACGACTCGAGGAAGTAGAGGACACGAGAAGAAGCGATGTGAGTAAATCCCGAAGCTGAAAAATGCGAGACGACATGTTATGCATATATATATATATTGTATATATGTTTATACATCTATATGCATATACATATATACAATTTATACATACATACATATATATATCATATACATATATATTATATACGTATATGTATATATATCATATACGTATATATATGTATATACATCATATATGTATATATATGTATATATATCATATACATCATATACGTATATATACGTATATGTATATATATCATATACGTATATGTATATATATCATATACGTATATACCTATATGATATATATACATATACATATATATACGTATATGTATATATATTGTGTGTCTATATATATATATATATACATATACATATACATATATGTATAAATATACATAGATCTACATATATATCTACATAAATATATATACCCTAAATATACATCTATATACATATATATATACATATNTATATATATATATATAGATATATATATATATATATATGTATATATATTAAAAAAAGCTCAAGGGCTAATATATTCAAGCGAAAAAGATACAGAAATGTTGTATGAGAGGACCTACAAGAAAGGTCAAGTCACACAATACAACACACAAATTCCAAATAAATAAAAATTACATAAAGGTAAAAAACCAAAAAGCCACAAAAGGGCACAAAATTATTAGGAACGTGCTACTTTAGTCATTCCTTTGCTTTTAGTTTTCAGAATTGAGTCGATTAACAAATTAATAAAGTGAGTATGATTGCCCGAAGTAATCAAAGTATCATCCATCAGATTCTTGAGCTCAAGAGGTCTTCATTTTTCTTCTTCCTCTTGGATGTCTAGATTTGCCATTCCTCATCCGATGATTGACTCGTCTGATCATTAGATTGTTCCAAAGTTGGTCGGACAAGTGTAGGTTGTTGCACATCATGATCCCTATGAGCCTGAGTAGCTTTTACAGTTTGCTCGACCTGATAAGGCGATAGTGAAGCAGTAGAAGTATTGCCACCTGTAATATCAGTGATATGTTCTAGGGCAAGTGGGGTCTGAAGAATCTCCCTCTCACCCACGATAGGTGGTTCCAAAGACAGCTGAATGGTTGTCATATTGCCTACAAGAATAGTGANTATGTATGTGTATATATATATATATATATATATATATACGTACACACGCACGCGCACACACACGCACACGCACACACACACACACATATATTAGAAAAGTTCAAGGGATAATATATTAAAGTGAAAAAGATATATAAAGTTTGTATGAGGACTTAAAAGAAAACCTAACTCACATAATACAACACACACAAATCCCAAATAAAACAAAGATATATAATGATAAAAAACCAAAAAAACCACCAAAGGGCGCAAGTGCTAGAGACGTCCCACTTTAGTTCTCCCCTTGCCTCTATTTCTCAGAATTTAGCTGGCTAATAAATTGGTAAGGTGAGTACCATTGCTCGAAGTAATCAAAGTATCATCCATTAGATTCCTGAGCTCAGGTTGGTCTCCATTCTTCTTCTTCCTCCTGGGCGTGTAGACCTGTCATTCCTCATCCGATGATTGACTCATCTGATCAGTAGATTGTTCCAAAGTTGGCCGGACAGGTGTAGGCTGTTGCACATTATGACCTCCATGAGCCCGAGTAACATTTACAACTTGCTCGACCTGATAAGGCGGTAGTGAAGCAGCGACAACAGTATTGCCACTTGTAATATCTGTGATAGGTTCTAGGGCAAGTGGGGGGTTTGAAGAATATCCCTCTCACCCATGATAGGAGGTTTCAAAGACGGCTGAATGGTTGTCATATTGCCTGCGAGAATAATGACACAGAGCATGAGTGGAAACCCCTTTGAGGAAGCTCTGTGAATTCAACTTGAGCAGAAAGGATGCAGACGTGGGTCTGTCATGGCGCAACCAGACGACAGAAGCGGACGACGCGAGGACCCCTGTGAATTCAGCTCGAGCAGAAACGATGTGAGCCGTTGAGCTGGGTCAGTCACACCCTTCAACCTGCAACGAAGCACCGCAGAAGACGAGCCAGACGACGCAACCTGATGAAATCACTACGATAAAAGAAGACGACGCGAGCTCTTCAACCAAACGAAGCCGATGACGATTGTGAAGTTGAGGACATCAGAGTACGACGCGAGAAATATCGTAGCACATGCTAGGGTTCGCCATGAGGCAAAACTCTAGCAAAGCGGAGACGACGACGAGTGAACGTCGACGACACGAGAGAACGTCGACGACAAAGACGTCTGCTGCAAGCGAACTTCTCGAGAAAAGCTGTGGGGAAGTGATAAACCGAGGAAATCACTGTCGGGAATCGCCGTCCAGTGAAACCCTAGCATATATATATATCTGTGTGTGTGAAATTGATTCATCAAGAGATTACAATATTTTTGGTATATTTAATGTTGATGATTTATTGTCATACTATGAGGATCCATAAGATTCTAAAAAAGAAGGCAACACTACTTATACCTAGGGAGAGTAATGCAGGAGTGTCTTCGCCCAAGTGAGACAAACTGGAGGAACAAGAAATCTTGTCCCTAGAAACCTATAGTTGAAAATTTTTTGCTTTTGACTGTTGTGGTCCTTGTGGGGCCCCTCTTTAATTTATTTTGAGTTCTAACTAGGGTTTTATTTATGTCTAATATAAATGTAATGCTTAGAACTTGATTTTTGAGAACTTTTACTTGGTTTATATTATTGGAGATTTGTTCCTATATTTTCCATTTAATGGAGTGCTCTATGTTATGTTCTCATGCATGTAATGTGTCTGTAGCTTGTTCGGGACTAGATGGTGGATCTGCCTCGGCTTTTTCTTCTTACTGGTGTCATAATTTCATGTTTGTTTTCCTCGCTGTTTTCAACCTTGAAATCCGCCAAACTTCTTTAATCACCTTTCGACCTCTGCCGAATTCTCATATTCTCTTCCTCTTGCTATTCCACAAACTCTTTTCTATATCCGATCCTTAAACACCATTCTCCCTTGGAAAAAAAAGTTTTTATTCTTTTTTGGAAGATTTAATGGCAACAAGTTTTCTTACCTTGGGATTATCATCCTTTTTTTCAGTTCGCATGAGTGAGAAATTAAGTTGGCTAAGTTTGTTATTAAATTTTGTAAGGAACCCAAGCAACATACTTTTTATATAAGATTATTTGAGAATCACAACATTTTCACTGCAATTCATTTTGAGATCTTTGTAGTAATCTTGTAGTAATCAATGGATTTTTATTACATTTAAATATTTAATGATAAAAAATGTTATCTTGCTTGGTTGTTGAGAGCTTTGGCTTGTTCTCGTAAACGAGTAGCATTTGTGATCTTTTAAGTCATTTTGTTTAATATATTTCCAAACATATTTTATGGTTGTTAGGAATATGTGTGGTGTATTGATTTCAAGTATGATGTTTCATAATCATGATATTTTTATGAAATTTGCTTTATCCCAAAATGCTACAGATTCGGGGAGGATCATTAATATGTTAGCCTTTTTCTGTTTCTTTCAGAAATCCGCATTAGGTAGTTTTTTCCAGTCAAACGAAACATGGTTTGAATTATTTAGAATTATCTTTTAGTCTGGTTTTCGTGTTCACGATGGTTGAGTTTTGGAAGGGAAGTCAAAAAGAGCAGTCCTGTCTAGGACAAGACGAAAAATGAAAGAGAGGAATAACAAGTTGGGAAGTATCCCTTAACCTGTCTGATAGCATATAAAAAAGGAAAAAAAAGGGGATATGACATTTGTTTTGTTCATTCTATCGATGAATATTTATAAAGAAACTACCAAAAAAATAATTTAAAATAATTAATTATAAATATTTCAAAATACTGTCAAAATCGTACGGGGTTTGAAGTATTCAGAATTATCTTTTTAGTTTGATTTTTCATGTTCACAAGGGACCCTTTGGAAGGTAAGTCAAACAGACCAGACCTGTTGAGGGCAAGAGGAAGAATGAAATTATATACGGTACCATACAAAAAAGAAAAAGTGGCTAGAAGGGTTTTTTTTGGTCCTTCTATGGATGTGTATTTACATACAAAACTACTGAAAGAATAATTGGATACTATTAATTATGAATATTTTAATCTACTGTCCAAAAGTTTCATACTTCGGCTAGTTGGAGGAGATAGCAATTCTCGACTCTATCCTTTCCATTATAAGCACATGGAATTTGTGGCACCCTTTCCATCTTAAGCACATGAACCTCCAACATATTTTTTTTCTTATTTAGTACATGAATATATATATATATATATATATATATATATATATATATATATATATATATATATATATATATATATATATATATATATATATATATATATATAT
>JXCR01144140.1:37011-63028 GCA_002079205.1 Phalaenopsis hybrid cultivar | reverse complement strand
AAATGTTGATATATATATATATATATATATATATATTTCTTATCTAACTCATATATTCGCTATTGTCTTCTGCGGTTCTCCACAAAATTGAAAGTTTTAGCTGCTACTGTCTTGACTTGAGCCCCACAATATGTAACCTTGCTAATGTTGCAGTGGAGCTTTAAGAATTTCTTAAAGATGTACTTCATCTATTGTTTATCTTCATCCGCCATAAAAATAGTGTTTGTAAGACGCACCACATGTGAGCATAATTAGCGATATACATATTTTTATTGTCCAGGTGGGTGTTCTGCCAATGGATGAATCAAAGGTCATCATGAAAGGTAGATTGGGTCCAGGAATGATGATAACTGTCGATCTCCAGAGTGGACAGGTCTAGAACTTCTGCTTTTATATTTTTCGTTATTATTGTTCAAGACTTGTTATTCTTGAGTGAATTTTAAAGTTATTTTCAATCATGTTTATAATATATGCTGACTCTGCCAATCAGTTTAACAAGGCTGTATATTTTAAATAGGTTGCGATTTGGCATCTTAGTTGATAATCCACTTTTTATGTCTTAAATTTTCCTGTATTAAAACTCAGCATTAAATTCCGGATCATGAGCAAGAAAGTGATAAAGAGGAGGGGATAATATCATTAAAATCCACTGAATCATGCTTTTTTGTCCTACCACAATTTTGTCAAAGACAACTATATTTCCATATTTCTGTATTGTACACTTCTTGAATACAATTTATCATCCTGAATTTAGCCTATGTGCGATTATCATTCTGTTTAATCTCAGAATATTTCAATGAAGGATGGATACTTGAAAATGTAATTACATGGATGATTGTTAAACGTAGCTTCCTTCTCATAGTTTTCCATACTGAGTGAATAGGTTGCGATTTGGCATCTTAGTTGATAATCCACTTTTTATGTCTTAAATTTTCCTGTATTAAAACTCAGCATTAAATTCCGGATCATAAGCAAGAAAGTGATAAAGAGGAGATGATAATATCATTAAGATCCACTGAATCATGCTTTTTTGTCCTACCACAATTTTGTCAAAGACAACTATATTTCCATATTTCTGTATTGTACACTTCTTGAATACAATTTATCATCCTGAATTTAGCCTATGTGCGATTATCATTCTGTTTAATCTCAGAATATTTCAATGAAGGATGGATACTTGAAAATGTAATTACATGGATGATTGTTAAACGTAGCTTCCTTCTCATAGTTTTCCATACTGAGTGAATAGGTTGCGATTTGGCATCTTAGTTGATAATCCACTTTTTATGTCTTAAATTTTCCTGTATTAAAACTCAGCATTAAATTCCGGATCATAAGCAAGAAAGTGATAAAGAGGAGATGATAATATCATTAAGATCCACTGAATCATGCTTTTTTGTCCTACCACAATTTTGTCAAAGACAACTATATTTCCATATTTCTGTATTGTACACTTCTTGAATACAATTTATCATCCTGAATTTAGCCTATGTGCGATTATCATTCTGTTTAATCTCAGAATATTTCAATGAAGGATGGATACTTGAAAATGTAATTACATGGATGATTGTTAAACTTAGCTTCCTTCTCATAGTTTTCCATACTGAGTGAATAGTACAGCATTTATTTCTATCCAGATATGAAATTCTCATGACATAATTTCTTGCTTTCTGTTTTGGTAGTTTTCTTATCATATTCTTACATCACTGCTGCTTGTAATCTATAACTTTTTTTTTTGGCAGGTTTATGAAAATACAGATGTTAAGAAGAGAATAGCGTCACTTCATCCCTACAGGAAGTGGTTGACTGAGAACATGAGGACATTGAAGCCAGTCAACTTTCTTTCATCAGTAGTCCTAGATAATGATACAATACTGAGGCACCAACAGTAAGAATCAATCGTTCATTGGCTCATCTGGAACTTGGGTTTCAATTGTTGCCCATTTCATGTGGCAGTTAGTTGTATATTAGCTTACTTCAAAATATTTAATTTATTATCTTATGATGTTTCGTTAAATTATTTAATGTAGCTATTTAAATGGTTGTTTCGTTGTGGCACTCTCAAATCCATTTTTTCTGGTCTGTTCGTTGTATAAATTTTGTCAAAATAGGTTTAAAATCACCACAAACCCCAACTTTAACTTTGCGTTCATGAAGGCATGCTTGCTCAGTTTTTTATTATCTATGGACTTGCTGTTAGTATTTTGTCTTTAGAGAATGATTGTAATTTCGTGTCTTAACCTTCACCACTAGATATTGGAAAACTATTACTTCTGATTTAATTTATTTCATCTGATGGGATCTTTACTGGACTGTTTGTTACTGAATTTATTTCTTCCTAATTAGTTCCAGTTTGTTGGATCAGAGCGTTTGGCTACTCCAGTGAAGATGTGCAGATGGTAATTGAAACAATGGCTGCTCAAGGAAAAGAACCAACATTTTGCATGGGTGACGATATCCCATTAGCAGTATTGTCTCTGAAACCCCATATGATCTTTGATTATTTCAAGCAGCGCTTTGCACAGGTAATTTATACACTTCTGCAAACTAAAAGATTGTTATTTGTGCTGATACGCTGAATTTGGGTTTGTTACCATACGGTGCCTTGGAGCTATTTCATCTTGATATTTATTAGTCTGTGTTCTCTACTCTCTCTCCCTAACTTCTCTATTTAACCATTTTGTTTTGTGGGGAAAATTGAAATGTCATAATTGCTATGGCCTAGGGAAGTTTAGTTTCTTAGAATCACCGAAAATTGAAAAATTTTGTGTATGAATTTTTGCTTTATTTTTTTTTGGCGTATTACACAATCATCGCTATTTTTATAGTTGTTAAACACAAGGCAAGCCATAGGATGGATTGTAGTTAATTATGTTACTTTCAATCTTATCAGGATGGTTAGTTTCTCTTCCTTTGTTATCAAAAAATTGATTTGTACATTGTTTTCCTTAGAGAATTTTTACCAATTTTCTGCTTCGTTTAATGCAACTAATTGTTTGCTGCCAAGCTTTTACATTTTCACCATTTCTATTTTATTGTCTTTATACCTGATAGCTACATTCCCTTTGTTACTGAAAATAGTAGGAAAAACAATGGAAACACAAAAACAAACTTTCATTAATATTAAAATAGGGGGAAAGTGCGGAAGTGCAAGGACAACAAATAGGGATGGTCGTAGGTGACCGGCGAGGCAATGGCTAGAGCTTGGAAGGTGTCGGACAACAAGGGCAGCGGTAGTGGGGTGTGCAACGGTCGGTTAGGAGTTCTTGGAAAGAGTGAGGATGGTTGGACAACAAGGTAAAGCTGCAGGTATGGGGTTGTTGAGTGCAGGAATTGAAGGAGTGAGAGGCCGACGACTAAGGAGAGAAGAGGAGACAAATGGAAGAAGGTGAAAGGGAAATGATACAACACCACCTCAGAGTAGGATACAACCGGAGTACCACCACTTCGTCGGATACAATCCTAGAACAGGGAAAACAACTCCACACAGGAGATTTGAAAACAAACACAGTAAGAATTGACTCCCATAAATAGAGGACAACAATTTATAGACTCTTATTGGACAAAGGATACTTCTACATAAAAGGAAGGGGTAGGATGGCAAGAAGAATCTATAGAATAGCCATTAAAATACTTCCCAAAAAAAGAAGATCACCATAGGAAGTTGCGGCAGTTCACTCGTTCGAGAATCAGTTTGCGTTCCCTACCTTCGTGATTTCCCGCGATGCTTCCGCCTTCGAGATCTCTCGCTCATCCTCGCGCTGGTTCACATGGCCTGACCATGCTTTTTTTGAGCTCCCCACTTCGAGGGCGCTTTTATCGCCCGTGCCAGGGGCGCTTTTCAGCGTCGCGTCAGTCTCCCGGGGCCGAGGGAGCTTCAGCCTCATTCATTGAAGCTTCTAGTTGTTGTCTTTGATTCTGGTGGCACCTAGATCCCACTTTTGATTGCACTGCCCCCAATGCTGCAGGGAAGCCTATCTGTTTCGTGAGCACATGCCCCTCTCGAGCCGTTCTCTTGAGAATGTGAACCATGCCTGTACTGCTGAATCTTTCCAAAGTAAAATGTGCAGCGAGAGCAACCTGAACCTTCATATCCTGTGGTGGCTCTAGCGGTGCGATGTCGATTGTGAGCCCTTGAAGTTTCCTTGATTATATCTGTCCTGTAGCTGGAGCGGATCTCTCAGTCCCCTCGTCTGGTGTCATCACTGACACTGGTCCTACTGACGCCACTCTGCTGGTGAGGGCTTCTGTGATCTCGGGCTCCGTCGATGGAAGTAGGATGATGTGCTTCCCATTCTTGTTGAAGGAATAGGTGCTACTGAATCCATCGTGCTTAGTCCTGCACTCAAACTGCCACGGTCTTCCCTACAAAAGGTGGCAAACATTCATCAGAAGCATGTCACACTATATCTGGTCCTGCAGCTGGCCTCCGATGCAGACTCGATTTTCCTTCTTCAGTCACTTTAGTAAATATGTTTGGAATGCCTCTGAGTCGGAAACCCTATTCTCTCAACCATCTGTGTCGATGCCACGTTCTTTGCTGCTCCCAACGTCGATGATTAGACTTCATTTTTTTTCGTTCAATGTGAAACAGGTGTAGAAAATGTTGTGGCGAAGCTATTGCAGATCCCTCGTGTCCTCCGTTTACAAGATTTGTCAAATCACAAGCGCCTTTCCTTCGTCTGGTGAAAGATTATACACCTCACCCTATTTCTGGGCTTTCTCCTTGTCACTCATCTCTCTCACGGTGCCTTGATCGGTGAGTTTGACTACTTTGCTTGTGGACGATTGGAGGCTATGTGGCTGTAGCCGTGACATCGATAATACTTTATGTTCGGTACCATGTTGGAGTAGTTACTCTCTCTTCTTTCTTTCCTCTTTATTCTGATATGTCATTTCCTTGTCCGAACTTGCCTGTGTCTCCTGAGATATCCCTGTCGGTCCTGAAAATTGTAGGCGACTGCCTGCCTGAAGGATGATTGTTGCCTGCTCTGCTTCTCCTGCTTTTTCACCTTCAAGGCTAATGTCTGGACACCCCCGAGATATATGGTTATCGTTTGTTTCGTTGGCTTCATCTGCTCACATTTCAGCTGCAAGTGGTCGAATTGGGTTGTGAACTCCTCAACTGAAAGATTTCGTTGCTGTAGTTGTGGAGCTTTAAGAATATGTCCTGGCGATATTGCGGTGAGAGGTATTTTTTCTGCATTGCCTTCTTCATCTTCTCCCACTTAGTTATCTTCTCAATGCATTCTTTTTTCCTCTCCCTTGTAGATTTTCTCACCATAAGAATGCATTCTTCTTTAGTTTAATGGCAGCTATCTTGACTCGCTTGTCCCTCTTGTACGTCTTTATACTCATAAATCCGTTCGACTAATTGCAGCCAGTTGATAGACACATCGGGGTCCATATCTCCCTCAAATTCTAGGACATCCATCTTGGTTCTAAAGTCCCGCTGACTCCCATAAGTGACCTCTTGTCTCGTCCTTCTTTGGTATTGGATGCTAAAACGATGTGATCGATATTCTTCGTCATTGTGATCTTCCCTGTGAAACGGATTCATACCTTTGTCTCTGTCTTCCCCTTGACTTTCTTGATCATGGTTGAAGGTAAACTCTTCTTGGTTTCTGTCATCCAACTCGGCTAGTTTCCGTTGCAGACGACAAATTTCTTGTTGAATCTCTTCCTGAGTAGAGCCCGGTGTATCTCTTCGCGGTGGCATAATTAGGGTTGGGGATTGGAAGGAAAAAAATTGGGTGGATGTGCCTTGGGTGTGGCGGATGATAGGAAACCTAGGATAAGATTAGGGTTAGGTTAGCTCTGATACCAAATAATACTGGAACTAGTAGGAAAAACAGTGGAAACACAAAAGTAAACTTTCTTTAAAATTAAAATAAGGTCACAACATGACATAAATGGAAAATAACAACATAACATAAAATGACAGAGACAAACATCACACAAGTGCATTCCAAGGGTGATGGAGGTCGGCGAGGTGGGTCAGGATTGCTAACGGAGGTGGTGGCAGTGAGGGGGGAAGTGCAAAATTGCAAGGACAACAAATATGGTGGGTTGTAGGTGACTTGTGGCAGGCGGAGGGGTGGCTGGAAGGTGCTGAACAACAAGGGCAGCGGTAGTGGGGTGAGAAGCGGTTAGCTGGGAGTGCTAAGAAGGAGGGAGGATGGCTGAACAACAAGGTAAAGTTGCAGATATGGGGCGTTTGATTGCAGGAAATGAAGGAGGGGAGAGATCGACGGCTATGGAAAGGGGAGAAGACAAATGGGAGAAGAAGTAAGGGAAATGATACAATACCACATCGGAGTAGGATATAATCAAAACACCACCACCTCATATATAGCTCTCGAACAGCAAAAAGGACTTCACATAGGAGATCTAAACAAACTCATCAAGAACTGACTCCCACACTCAAAGGGCAACAACTCATAAACTTTCACTAGACAAAGGAAACTCCTACACAAAAGGAAGGAGTGGGAAGACAAGAAGAATCTAGTGAACAACCATCAAAATAATTTCCAAATGAAGAAATCATCAAAGGAAGGTGCAGCAGTTTACTCGTTCGAGGTTTGGTTCGTGTTTCTTGCCTTTACGATTTTCCACGATGGTTCCGCCTTTGTGATCTCCTGCTCATCTTCGCGCTGGTTCGTGGGGGGCCCTGCGGGTTTTGAGCGCCCCGCCTCGAGGGCGCTTTCAGCGCCAGCGCCAGAGGCATTTTTTAGTGCTGTGTCCCTCTTATCAGCATTACTTTATTTGTCTGCTCTACTATAGAAGACTGCAATGATAAAGCCAATGTATTGATAGCTTTCTTGTGAATTTATATCCATATTATATTAGGTTTATTCTTTTTTTAAGACTTTTGAACAATGTGATGTACAATTCAGCTATTTAGCCCGTTAAAGTTCAGATTTTTATGGGTCAATTAAAATTATTCTAATTGAGCTACAAAATGGATGAATTTTATTTGTTTTAAACCCTGTTTAGAATCATGTTTAATTTTGTTTGAATATCTCTTATTTTTAGTTTTTTATATTTTAGTAGGTTTTTTTCTTCTTTTGGATAAGAATTACTTCAAATTTAAACGTGTATTAGAATTAAATTGGAGAACAATAGCTACAATTTTTTTGTTCATTGATGATAAGTGAAATATGCTAATTCGTGAGGCAATAAAATGCTCTTGAGATCCATTTGTACTTGGATCACTCCATGTTTTATATTTGTGGTCTTTTTTCTTCCCCTCACCCTTTTTGGGTATTAGAGAAGGTTTGATTAATAATTCACTTTTTTTATCAAATTGATCAACATATCCGTCTTCTTAAAGCATGCAAACCTCTCAAAAGTTCTAATCCTTGTAGATAATGCATCGCAACATTTTTCTACAAGCTTAAAACCCTACAAGGATTTCTTGCTTGACTACTTTCTATCCCATAGCTAAATGCTCACATGCATATCACGCTACTGCCTCTGCTTGCTAGCATCCATGATTGCGAGCCCTCCCCACAAGTGTTCTCGCATGTGCATGCACAAGTGCTCTCACTTGTGCTCATGCATGAACCCACTTGCTATTTCACATGTTCATTATCAGTGTTTCTTTATAACTTGTAACATTGCCTACTAAACCAATGCTATGCTGAGTGCCATAGCTATTTACGACTTGCACATGTTTTCTTTGCTCACTGTCACTGCAGCCCGTCCACATCTTCCAAGTCATTCCTTTCCATAGGCTCTCATCTACATTTCAAGTAGGGTGAACCACACATAGCTTCTATCAACAACCCTCCATTACTTAATAATCTATATTGACCTCGTACGTGTTCCATGATTTAATTCAATTCAATCAGGAAGATGAAAGTATTGGAAAATGGTTGAAATATCACACTAATTGTGATCAAGATAAATCGTGCAATGCAAATTATAGGCTATTTGACTTGTCACTTCTGTAGTCTATTTGACTTGTCATGTTCTTTCTGATGAGTCTCAAAAAGGTTCAATCCTGTCTTATAAAATTTAAGTCTTAAACTCATTTATTTTGTATGTTTGCATTTACTTGTCTCTTACTACATATGTTTTATTGATTTTTTTTTTTTTAGATTTTGTGTGTTTTTAAATCGTGCAATGCAAATTATAGGCTATTTGACTTGTCACTTCTGTAGTCTATTTGACTTGTCATGTTCTTTCTGATGAGTCTCAAAAAAGTTCAATCCTGTCTTATAAAATTTAAGTCTTAAACTCATTTATTTTGTATGTTTGCATTTACTTGTCTCTTATGTTTTATTGATTTTTTTTTTTTTAGATTTTGTGTGTTTTAAGGCGAACATTTGATTTATTTCTGCTTGTTTTTATTTTGTTAGTTGCATTGAATTGAGCTAGTTCTTTGACCATCCTATTCAGTAATCAAAACCCTTCCCTTGTTTATATTTGCTTGCATTGGCAACCAAGGACTTAATTTTTTTTATTACTTGTTGCGCTAAGATTTTTAAATTCAGTGATATTCTTTTTTGTGTTGTTCAACTTATTAGGCTTACCTCAGCCAATTTTGTTAGTCTAGATCTATTGTGACTTTTGAGCTGTAGCGAAGAAAATGTATGGTATGACGTACTGTCAATTTATTTTGTATAAAGTATTTTCACAAGGGGTATTGATACCTCAATCGTTGTTCTATAGATTTTTTTTTTCTGTTGTTTTAGGTCACAAATCCTGCTATTGACCCTCTCCGAGAAGGTTTGGTCATGTCACTTGAGGTGAATATTGGTAAACGTGGAAATATTTTAAGTATTGGACCACAAAATGCATCTCAGGTTTGTAACTGTTGGTTTGTTTTCTGTATATTTTTTATCATATTCCTTTGTTTGTGTGTTTTTGAAGATCTGGTTTATCATGAAACTGAATTCAATGTTAATTTTTGTGCAGGTTATTTTGTCTAGTCCTGTTTTGAATGAGGGGGAACTTGATTCATTGATGAAGGATACTTCTTTAAAAGCTCAAGTATTGCCAACCTTTTTTGACATTAGTAAAGGTTTGGATGGCTCATTGGAAAATGCATTGAAGCACCTTTGCGAGGCTGCTGATGAAGCTGTTCGCAGTGGTTCGCAATTACTTGTTCTTTCTGACCGTTCTGAGGAGCTTGTAAGGACTTGTGTCTTTTTAAGTAATTTTTACTCTATTCGCTTTGTGTTTTTTATTGATGCTCTGATTTTATTGCGTAATTCTTTTTGTCTTTATATTTCATTTTCAACATTTAGGTGTAAGTTTATGCAACATCAATATCATTTGGCAGTTTTTTTGTCTATTAAGGTTCTTCAAATAACTTTTTCTCCTTTTTTTGTTTGATCTTGCTAATTTTATCTGCATACATCAAAATCGAGTAATTAAGATTGTGCTAGTGCTTTCCTCTCCTAACATACTCAATTAAGGAAATGATTAACTTTTTCTTGTCGACCACATTTTTATTCGAGTTGAATTTTACTTCGGGATGGTTTTTTAGTTGATAGGACTTCTTTCTCTCTTTGGCTTGTTTGCTTTCTCCATAATGCAGCAGAATCTAGTTATCGTTAGACTTTAAATTGTGCTAGTTAACTTTGTTGTATATTTCACTAAAATGCTTTTCTTGCATCAATCTCTACTCCTGTGATGTTGATTTCTGTGATTCATAAAAATTCATATATAACGACAGTAGAATTTGTATATTTTTTTATGTATAATCCTAATTTTTTTTAAAACAAAATTCTAGAATATGATGTGTTGAACTTTAATTGGACGTTTACCTCTAATTGAAGATTGTTTCTGCTGGTAAAAATGTCAATTTTCTAAGGTATATTTGTATGAAAATGAATGGTAAGGATAGCAATTTTTCTCTTTATTATGGTGCTTAATGTGTAAAATTTGATTTGAAGTTAAAATTAAAGAGGAGCTTAAAATAATGGGTTCTGTTGAGGTTAAGATTTATTAGTGAAATTGATTGCCCAAAGAAGTTATTCATTTCTGCATCAAGATGTTATAGTATAAATTTCTTTTGTTTTGCACATAACTTGTGGACCGATATTCTAGGCGGGCAATGTTTCCATATTTCTTGAACATAGATGTTATTTGGTATTTTATGTTGTTCTTTGCTGCAATATATAGTGCAAATAAAATGGTTGACTTTCAATGAAGTTGAACATGATGTTTTCTCATAATGGCTTTACACGATTGTCACGACCTGATCCAAGAAAATGGAATAACCTGACAGGAATAAAAAGATTGGATGATAGGTACATTTTTTTCTATTAATATCTAAATATTTCATAATATCTTCCAAATTTTAAATCAACAAAGGACAAAATATCACTTTCACATTGAACATTTAATTATAGATTTATATATATGTTCGATACAACAAGATACAAATGTTTTTTTGTACCTACTGTCTTTTGATTCTCTTCTTATACGTGAATACCTTTTTGTTAGCCATTTAATTTAGAGATTTTTGCTGAAATTTAATAATAGCAATATGGTAAGTCATATAGCAATTCAGTTAATTATAGCTCTATAGTATAGCATTCACATGGACAGAACATGCAAGTCATAATAAGTATGAAATAACATCTTCATTATAACAGACAATTACGACATATTTACTATTTGTTTTTTATTTCATATGTTTTTATTTTTATTTTAGACATATGCCTTGATCTAGCACAATCCGAGTTGGAACCACACATGAATGGGTATTCTTATGATCCAAGTCTCAAGCTATTAAATTTATAACATGTTTTTTCCACTCGTACTCGATTGGGTACTTCCAATAAATAAGTATTTTTGGAGAAACCAACATTGTAATGAAATTTATGGTATATTGGACCACTTTCAGCAGTAACAACTAAAGAGACAAACTATCGGTTAGGAAATTTGTCAACTCTCTCAATATGGGCTGCCCATTTTTTTTTTATATCGGCTCATCAGGCACACTACATTCTAGAAAAACTAATGTTGGTGATGCTGGAGTCACTTAAATGGCTCAGATTGAATCACTAGCATGTTTCCCTGGTTGATCGAAAGCTGATATTCCTATTTGACGTCATTTTTCTCTTGTGTCATTGTTCATTTATTCAATTGCTATCTATTTAGTGAAAGATATCAACCTCTTATTTTTTATACTGCGACTTAGTGTGGTCAAAACCGTGACACTTGAATCCTTTCCTGGTTAGGACATATTTAGGTTCACATTTTTTGCACTTTGGATTGATTCTTCTTGGGTGGGGTCGGCTTGGGTGCTCTATTGAGTGTGCTTCTGTTGTTTGATCGGATAGCTAAACCCTGTTTGAAGGATAGTGTAGATCTGATACTGTTTTATTCTGTCTCTATTTTCAGGGCTAAGGTTTGAACATCTTGTACTGTCTAATAAGGTTTGAACATTTGATAATGGTTAATCTCAATCCTCTCAGATATCATTTTATGATATTCTACTCGGGCTCCACTAGCTCACACTTCAACATGAGTTGCTCAAACTCAACAGTGTACTCAACAAAGAGATCTTGCTATTGCAAGTGATGAAGTCTCAAGAACGCGTTTTGTTTATAATGTGTTGGTATGTAATTACACTACATTTACTTTTTCATCTTGGACAAAGAAGTGATTTTACTATTTCTTTTCTTTGTCAAAGACGCTTCATATTTTCTCACCACAATGAAGCATTCTTCGTTAACTTAATAGGGTTTGCTTGACCATTCTGTTAGGTGGAACATCCTTAAAGACTTGTTACACTGTTTGGTGTCACTCGATAAATTTGTCTAGATCCACGCTACCGTTAAAATCTAGTAAATCCTCTTTTATTTAAAGATTTTTGCTTCTCTTCTGTTATTTTATGTCAAATCTATTTAGTTCCTTCTCTCGATCTGGGATTTCACCGTTATGGGTGACATGTTAGGGTTGTCTCTTCTCAAAGGCGGGAGACCTTTTTACAGTTGAAGGATTCTCATTGCATATTGTCCATAATAATCTGCTAGACACCTCTTTGTGAATTTCTCTCAGGCAACATCGTGCCCTTTTCTCTCGATTAAGATTTTGACGGGTCTAAGGTTATTGATAAAAGGTTGGTCAAATTTTTGAATTTTAGTGATAGAAGTTGGGACAACTTTTTGGTGATGTAGAAAGGCTGGATTTTGAAAATTTAGGGGGGGTTAGGAATTGCAGTAGGAATGGTTTGTGTATGATGTGAATCTTTTTTTTTTGTTTTTTGAGATTTTGGTTTTCAAGTAGAAAGATAAATATCTTAAACATTAGGGTTTGTCGGGATCTGATATCAGATTATACCTTTTTAGGGCTCCTTGAAGGTGTTTGGGAATACGTAAAAGCGTCTGGGAAGTTGTAGGATGGGTAACACGAGTAAGAGAATGAAAGACTGTGTTTTGCGGGATAGCGGATTGACAGTGGAATGCTGCAGGTTTCTACTGTAAATAACATCTTTTTGTTGTCAAATGGCAGTAGGCAGGAGGTTCAATGGCGAAGGAGACCTTTGAACATTTGGGAGAGATCACCATTTCAATCCTATCAGGTTACGAACACACCACTTGAAAGAAACTCAAAGATACAATGCTCAAGGGAAAACACCTTCAAATAACATTACAAAACCAAAAAGTCTGAAAAAAGTAAGAAATAATGAGATTTAAATAGTCCCTCAAGTAAATTCTTATCTTAATTAGGAAATATAAGAAATTTGGTCCTGCAAGGATTGACAACTGAAAATCCCACTGAAAATCCTTTTGTCGGTGTAGAATGGGTGGAATCTCATCGTCTCCATTCCGGGACACTGAAAATCCCATTGAAATTCTCTACTTGGGCGAGATCTATTCCCATGATCAAGAGAACATGTGAAATCCCGTGTTCGCATTCCGGTTGTGCGCGATCCCGCATTCCGTAAGTGCTATTCAAATATAGGGAATCAATAAAAAATTATTTAATAGTTTGTAAATTAAAAAATTGCCATTCAAGAGGTTCTAAATTAATTTATTTTGATATGGAATATCTCATATTAACTATATCATATTACTCCGTATGAGTACTGTCTAAATTGTATAAATTAAGATACGTCAAAATTAATATTTTTTTTATAATTTGCATGCCAATGTACTTTAACATCTCTAGTTATTTTCATAAAAAAAGGTGAATTTTTTCCGTCAATATGCAAAGAAAAATATTATGTATAATTTATATCATTTTTATTTTCGTATAATTCTATACGTTTTTACAATAAATAATGCATAAAAGAGTAAAATTAAACATGCTAAGAGAATTTGTTAAATACATTTCACTGTGATCAATCGGTCCAAAAGAATAGAATAATCATATTAAACTTCCACTATCAAGATATTTAAAGAGACGCTAAACTATCATAATTAGTTTAGAAGAATGCAATATTATTGCTATAATTTAGAAATAAGTGTTCACTTTGTTGCCCGATAATACGATTTTAAATCTATTTTCCATTTAATTGGAACTCCTTCAATATAACACCTACAAATAAAAAAAATATTTATATTTATGATTTTAATTTACAATTTGGCGCGGGGCTGTGAAGGGGGATGGCTGAACCGGCCCCCGGAAGGGGTACCTATCGCCCGCCATACTCCCCACTTTTCTTCTCCGTTACCTGCCTATTCCCCTTCCTTTTTCCATTACTCACCTTTTATATCTCTTGCTTACCCTATGTCCTTCATTTTCTATTTCTTTTTTATTTTAATCTATACTTATTCTACATACTAATCCCTATTGTATATGTGAGATGTTTTTTTAGGTTAGAGGCGATTGATTGATTCCTAAATTCAACATTCTTCCTCCTACGTTATTCCCTTCCGAGGGCTGTATTCGACGATGAGAAGGTCGTCCGAAATGGTGATTATCTCCGTATTCCTCCACTTCATGCTACCACCGGTTCCATCCAATGCTTCCAGATTGCCGCAGACTCCATCTAGCACTCCGAGATTGTGGCAGACTCCATCCAGCGCTTCTAGATTTTTGCAGGCTCATGCTTGGGCTTCCAACCAGCAGCAAACTCTTGCCCGTATTTCCTGCAGACCACAACCTCCCTTCTGACATTCATCGTTGACCGCAGGTTCCTCCCTAGATCTCTCTGCAATCTCGACCTCTCTTGCCCGTTCTAGCAGTTGTCAACCACTACCAGCACCTGGTTGCCTGTTGTCACCCTCCAGTGCTTTCTAGCGGTCGCCGACTCCTTCCCGCACATCCCAACTGGTTGCTGACTGCTTCCGTCACTTCCCATCAAGCTGCCGATCACTTCTACATTGTCCTGCAGTTTGCCGACTCCTCGCTGTAGCTTCCAACAATTTTTTGACCGCTCCCGTATCCTCCAGCTACATATAGACACCTGTAACTTCCCTCCAGATCCTTCTGGGAGCCACCTGCACCTAGCACCCGCCAACGTCGCAGCCCATATCGCTCTAGCTTCTAGTAGCCACCCGCACTTGCTACTGCCCTCCACGTTGCAACAACCACTCGCACTTGCTGCTCCCTTCGCTTACACTCACTAGTTATCTCACCGTTGACGTTTGCAAATACTCTTCCTAGGTCATAGCTGAATTATGCTAATCTTGTCTTTATTGTCTTGTTTTCTTTGCTGTTTCGAGTCTTGATTGTTTCCCTTGTTATTTACTTAATAATATTTATTTTCCATTGTCGTGGGTTGAGTTAACTCCGGTTTCATTTGTTATCAAAACTAGCCTTACCCTAGTTCTATCTTAGGGTTCCTTAAAGTTCACTAATCCCTTGTTATTTACTTAATAATATTTATTTTCCATCGTCGTGGTTTGAGTTAACTCCGGTTTCATTTGTTATCAAAACTAGCCTTACCCTAGTTCTATCTTAGGGTTCCTTAAAGTTCACTAACTTTTTTTCATCTCTTTTCTTTTTTTCATCCCTCTTTTTTATCTTCTTCTTCCCGCCTTTTCATTCTTTCTTTCTTTCCTTCTTTCTTTTTCTTTTCCTTTTTTCCCTTTTTTTACGCAGGTCCCAAACCTCAACCATGCCCCCGAGGAGACACCGATTAAACCCCACTTATAATGAAATATAACGGAAAATCCGTCATCAGCCAAAGAGGTTAGCAGGATAGATGATGGAACCCAAGAAGAGGTTATCCTCGACTACGATTGAGACAGTTGAAGTGACAATAGGGACGAAGACCTGAATTTGTTTCACAGAGAAGATATCAACGATAAGGATTACCGACCGTGCCACTTCATAATTCAATATCGCAAGAGCTCGAGAGAGGAGCTCGCATAAAGGGGACACAAGGACTTTAACATCAAAGTGGACCTGCCAGAGTTTGATAAAGGCATGGATCCAGCTGGTTTTGTTGACTGACTATAATCAGTAGAGAGAATATTTGAATATAAGGACGTTTCATAGGATACACGGGTAAAGTTAGAGCTATCAAGTTGAAAAGAACGCCTTCTTATAGTGGGAGAGCTTGCAGAAGCAGAGTAAAAGAGAAGGCCGTGCTAAAATTTTCAAATGGGATAAGATGAAGAAGGAACTGCAATGGAAACACTTATGGTCTCCATGATATGTTTCTGAGGATCTATCACTTGCAGCTGTGGGATCTTTCAGTAATGAATTCACATCATAGTTCAATCAACTGCAAATGACGTGTGAGCTGGTCGAGCCAGAGGAGAAGACAAACCCCCAATATCTTGGGGGACTGGAACCCACTATTAGCAACGTGGTACAATTATAGCCATACTAGTCAATTGGAGATGTCCAGACATTAACCTTCATGGTTGAAAGGAGGCAGAAGCAAATTACGCCACAAACCTCCTTCGAGCAACAATTCCTATCAGGCCACCATCGACAACTATGATTACGAGAAAGACTACTTTAGGAATAGCAGGAAAAAGTACAGGGGAGTGACAAGATCAAGTTGAACGAGAAGATGCAAGAAAATGGTAGTCCTTACGGGACAATTTCGGCCAGAAAGTGTTTTAGGTGCCACTTACATAGTATTCAACTGTCCCACGAGCCGAGTTGTCTCCTTCATTGATTTGGGTGTCGTCGAGGAGATAGATGACGAGGAGTTCGAGGATAGCTATGAGGAAAAGCTTCAGCTCCAATGTGATGAAGGAGAAATGTTAGTTTTACGGAGAATTTTGCAGTCATAACATGAAAGAGTTCAGTCATGATTGAGGCACAACATCTTCTGCACCAAGTGTATGATGAAAGACAAGGTTTGCAGTCTGATACTCGACAACGGGTGTCGTGAAAATGTAGTGTCCCCATTGATGGTGAAAAGTTGGGATTGACAACGAAGAAATATCCTCAGTTCTATTCCCTCATCTTGCCAAAAAGGGAAAATGAGATACAAGCGGATCAGCATTGCCTAGTTGAGTTTTCAATTGAAGATTAATTACAAGAGCAAATTTTGTGTATCTTGGTGCCGATGGACACATGTTATATTCTATTGGGAAGACCTTGATAGTTTGACCGCAAGGCTCAGCACGATGACTTCAGGAATCTCTATACTTATAGAAGGACGGGAAGTGCATCGTATTGTTACCTGTTAAGGATACGAGAGGAGTAGGTGACACAGAGGAAGCATTAGTCTTGAGAGCCAATTTCATGTAATTAGTTCAAGATGCGCCAATAATAGTGTCTTTAGTCCTACTCGAGGGGACACAGATGGAGAATGTAATACCAACGCCACTCCACCCAAAACTATACAACTTCTAGGACTTGTTGACCGACAGTCTCTTTGAGAGATTGTTGTCACTGAGGGATATTCAACGTGCCATATATCTCATACCAGGATTAGTGTTGTCGAATTGACCCACCTACATGCTAAGACCGACAGAGTATGAGAAGTTACAACGACAGCTGCAGGATCTCATTGCGAGGGGGTTTGTTAGAGAGTGTACCGACCCATGTGCTGCCCCCGCATTAATGGTAGCCAAGAAAGACAGGACATGGAGGATGTGCATCCACAACAGAGCCATCAACAAAATTACCATCAAGTACCAGCTCCCCATACCTCGCCTTGATGATATTTTGTACCGGTTATACAGAGCCGCCATCTTTTCCAAGATCGACTTACGCAGTGGATACCACCAAATAAAAATGAGGCCAGAAAGAGAGTGGAAGACCACTTTTAAAACACGAGATGGGTTATATGAGTGGGCATTTATGCCATTCTACTTTCTGAGCTTTTAAAACACCATCTCTGATAGAACTTTTAAAAGGGAAGGAGCTCACGTGGATGGCAGTCAACTCATACCAACTTTGACACCTTGAAGGCGAAAGTGACTCCAGCGCACTTGCTAGCCTCACTTGACTTCAACCAGCCATTTTAGGTAGAGTATATGATCCATCTAGCATGGGAATAGGGGCAGTGGGCCAAGGGGGTTCACTCAATCGCCTTTTTCCGTGACAAGCTAATGAATTCAGAAGAAAATACTCAACATACGACAAGAAATTTTATGCTACTGTATGAGTTCTGGAGCATTGAAGTCATTTCTTGTTGACCAGCGAGTTTACGATGTTTACGGATCACGAGGCCTTGAAATTTCTCTATAGCCAGACAAATTAAAGGGCCGACATGCCACCTAGATGAAATTTCTTGCATCATTCCAATTCGTGCTTAAGCACAAGGTGGAGAGCCATAACACATAGCAGACGAACTGAGTCGTCGCCACTCGTTGATCACAACACTGCGTACACAAGTTTTGGGGTTTGAGTTTGTAAAGGATTTGTACAATGTAGATGAGGGCTTCAAAAAAATCTGGGAACAATGTCAAGAGGAACTAACTAGGCGGCATTACCAAGTAGATGACTACTTATTCAGTCAGAGTCAGTTGTGCATTCACAGGTGAAGTCATTGTTTATGAGAGTCACAATGGAGGATTAACGTGACATTTTGTGGCAGGGACAAGTATCTCACCCTCGTGCGGGAGCATTTCTTTTGGTTTGATTGACGAGAGATGTTGAGTGACATATCAGGCAGTGCTGCTTCTTATATATGGCAAATATAAGAGGGTAGAATGCTAGGTTGTATAATCTATTACCAGTACTGAGGCACATGGGTGTTTGTTAGTACAAACTTTGTGGTGAGTTTCTCGAGGACACAGAAGAAGAAGGATTTCGTAATGGTTGTAGTGGACTACTTTTTGAAGATGACACATTTCGTACCCTGCAAAAGGACACTGGACGCGTCTCATATCATCGATTTATAATTCTGGGAGATTGTGAGGTTGCACGGAATTCTTAGGACCATTACCTTCGATAGAGACGTCAAATTTCTAAGCCACTTCTGGAGAACTTTTGTTGGGGATGCTAGATACCAAACTCTCATTCGGTTAACATCTCGTCCACAAACAGACGACCAGACAGTAGTCATAAACATGAGCCTAGGATACCTTTTGAGATGCTTCGTGGAAAAGATTATCAAGTAGTTGGATTTCTTCTTAGCTTAAGCCGATTTAGGCCTACAAGAGATCCGTGAGTCAGACTATAGGTTGGCCGCCGTTTGAGATTATATACAGTAGCAATCCGCTTACACCACTTGAGTTGGTACAATTCTTATTGACATCAGAGGTCAACGAAGATGCTATAGGGTGGGTTCACGAGATTTAAAAACTCTACGAGGAGGTTGGCAAGGAGATTGTTAAACAAAACAACTAATATCAAATACAGGCAAATAAGTCAGAAAGAAGGCGACATTCCAAGAAGACGACTTCGTGTGGATTCGACTAAAGAAGGAAAGATTTCCTTTAAATATGCATTTGCATTAATATATCAAAAATGTATTAATGGACACCGTTCAAGATTATGTACGGGCACAATTTGCTTAAATCACTTGAGTTGGTACAATTCTTGCCGACATCGGAGATCAACGAAGAAGCCACAAGGCGGGTTCACGAGATTTAGAAACTCTACGAGGATTTAAGAACTCTATGAGGAGGTTGACAAGGAGATTGTCAAGCAGAACCACAAATATCAAATACAGACAAATAAGTCTAGAAAGAAGGTGTTTTCCAAGAAGACGACTTGTGTGCATTCCATTAAAGAAGGAAAGATTTTCTTGAAATATGCATTTGCATTAATATACAAAAAATATACAAAAGCAATGCATGTATGCGTCTATGATGTACAAAAATGAGACATGTCTTCTACAAGTATAGAGGAAAAAATTTTTGTGGGAGCAATTAAGAAGCTTAAGCTTAGAGCAGATGGACATTTAAGATTACTTTCGTAAGCTGAATGATAACAAATACAAGATTGCTCTGTCAGGTGACTACAACGTTTCAACCATGTTCAATTTTGCGGAACTGTTCGACCTCTAGAATGGGGCAAGGGGGGATCTGTGCTCACCATACTCTTCCCCTTTCTTTTTTCGTTTCTCTCCTCTTTCCCTTCCTTTTCCATTACTCTCCTTTTTCATCTTTTGTCTATTCTATGTCCCTCCTTTTCTGTCTCTTTCTTATTATAATCCTTACCTATTCTAGTTACTAATCCCTATTATTTATATGTGGTGTTTGCTTAGGTTAAAGGCGATTGATTGATTACTGAATCCAAAATTCTGCCACCAGTGTTCTTCCTTCTCAGGGCCGTATCTGACAACGACAATGTGCTCCTATTGTAACTTGTTCAAAGGGGTTACTATCTTCGCTATTCCTCCGATTCTTGCTATCACCACTTCCATTCAACTCTTTCAGATTGCTGCATACCCCCTTTCCGCGCTTCCAAATTGCCGATGACTTCATTCAGTGCTTCTAGATTGCCCCAGGCTTCTTCCTGCGCTTCCAGGCTGCCGCAGGCTCCTGCGCGCACCTTCAGTAGACTGGAGCTTCCATTCTGACAGTCGTACCTGACTGCAGATTCCTTTCTGCATCTCCTTGCAGTCCGTCAACCTCTCCTTCATCTTCCAGTAGCCCTCAGCCACTACCAACACCTATTCGCCTGTCGTCACACTTCTTCAGCACCTCTCAGTATTCGTCAGTTTTTTCCCACACGTCCCAACAGAATGCCGACTCCTCCCTATACCGCGGACTCCTTTCGGCACTTGCAAGCCAGCTGTCATACTCTTCTGCATACTCCCTGTCATGAACCGACTTGGTATAGACGTTTAGACGATGTGAATTAAGTTTTTTATATTAATATACAATTTAACAGATGAAAAACCACTAATCAAATTAAATTAAAATAGTACAATTAGAATTATCTCATTAATGGTTGTCTACATCTTCTATAGACATTTTTCTTTTTATCACTCATCTTTTAAATCACTTAATATTTTTAATTTAAAACAACTGTGAGCTAAACGAATCATTGAATATTCATACTCATAAATCACAATAATATAAGAGAAAATGAAGCAATATGTATGCTAGTTAAACTTTTTAATAAATTAATATAAATATTTGATAATATTCGAAGTGTCTTTACTTTATCATTAACATATTAATATTATTTCATATCTATATAACTGTCGTAGGAGTACCGTCTAAAAATTGTGTCAATTAAGACATATCAATATTAATATTCTTTTTTATACACGTGCATGAGTAACTTAGGGTCTGTTTGGGAGCACTTTTTAGGTGCGGCGCGGTCATTTGCCGCAGCTTTTCGCGAAAGTTATCTGTTTGGTTTGCGACTTCGAGCATTCAGGCGGAGGAAGCGGAGTGAAAGCGGGCCGCGACATTACCATCGCGTCTCCCGCTTTCGACCAAAATCATGAATATAAAAGGATTACATATATAGCATACACAACCTTTTTCCTTGTCGATATGGTTGTTTTATGGTGAAATTTGATCATTATATTCTTCATGAGAGTTGGATTATTGCAAGGAAGAATTCATTGTTATATCTTCCTTGATTAGGGGTCAGTGAATGTATCAGTTATATTTAATGGGGTGAATTTGTTGATTCACCTAACTTTCTCTTGTATTCTTTCAATCGGTTTAAATCATATGAGGATTTTATGCTTGTTCTGACCCGTATGGATTGCGAAAGCATCTTCTTGGCTCTTAGTGAATGGATCCATGAGATATGTTTCTTTTAAGGAGCCAATATTTTATCTCATATTATTCATGGTTTTTTTTTTTTGAGAACTTGGTCATTTCCGGAATGAATACATGGCTGTTGGCTCAATTACTGCAGAAGCACTAATATCTCACCATGGCTGTTGATTCACCACTATTTTATCTCAATTATTTAAGAAATACATGCTCTGTGTTCATTTGAGAAAGGCCGAATTCTATTCTTTATAGCCTCTTAAGAACTATGTTATCAATTTTGCTACTCACATGATATAATTGCTTCTCAGTTTGGCTAGTTTCTTGAATATTGGTTTGAACTCATCAACTTGGATATTTATATGGTTGTGTTAAATGGATTTTGTGGATTTAAACATTTTGGTTTGGTTTGTTGAAGCTGAACCTTGAAATTGCTGAACCTTCAAAGTAGAGGGGTCTCCTTTGGTTTGGTTTGTTGAAGCTGAACCTTGAAATTGATAGTTTTGTTATTTTTTTACTTTGGTTTGATGGAGCCGGGTTTTGGGAACTCTGATGGTTGTTTAGCTTGGGTTTGCTAAAGCCGAACCTTCAGATATTTGACAGCCTTCCTTCCTTTGCTTCANCCTAACTTTCTCTTGTATTCTTTCAATCGGTTTAAATCATATGAGGATTTTATGCTTGTTCTGACCCGTATGAATTGCGAAAGCATCTTCTTGGCTCTTAGTGAATGGATCCATGAGATATGTTTCTATTAAGGAGCCAATATTTTATCTCATATTATTCATGGTTTTTTTTTTGGAGAACTTGGTCATTTCCGAAATGAATATATGGTTGTTGGCTCAATTACTGTAGAAGCACTTTTAGCTCACCATGGTTGTTGATTCACCAATATTTTATCTCAATTATTTAAGAAATACATGCTCTGTGTTCATTTGAGAAAGGCTGAATTCTATTTTTTATAGCCTCTTTAGAACTATGTTATCAATTTTGCTACTCATATGATATAATTGCTTCTCGGTTTGGCCGGGTTTTGGGAACTCTGATGGTTGTTTTGCTTGGGTTTGCTGAAGCCGAACTTTCAGATATTCGGCAGCCTTCCTTTATTGTTTATTAGTAATATTTCTATGTACTTGGCAAGCTGGAACTTGGCAAGCTGGCAGTGGTAATATTTCTATGTATGAATCGNTGAACCTTGAAATTGATAGTTTTGTTATTTTTTTACTTTGGTTTGATGGAGCCGGGTTTTGGGAACTCTGATTGTTGTTTTGCTTGGGTTTGCTGAAGCCGAACCTTCAGATATTCGGCAGCCTTCCTTAACTGTTTATTAGTAATATTTCTATGTACTTGGCAAGTTAGCAGTGTTAATATTTCTATATATGAATCAAAGGGGTGTGTTGCTCCAGTAATATTTCTATGTTATCTTTACACCTTACTTATTTTGCATTGCTCCAGTACTTGGCAAGCTGGCAGTGGTCCTCACAACATTTTTTTTTTGCTTTGGGCTACCTATTTATTAGATATGCTGTCGGCTTCGAAGGGGTGCGTTGGAGGGAGTAATGTATTATGCTTCTGGGAGGGAGTAATGTACGAATCATTATGGGNATTTTTTTTTTTTTTTGCTTCGGGCTACCTGTTTATTAGATATGCTGCCGGCTTCGAAGGGGTGTGTTGGAGAGAGTAATGTATTATGCTTCTGGGAGGGAGTAATGTATGAATCATTATGGTTTTTTTGTGCTTCTGGGAGGGAGTACTGTATGAATCAAAGCTTTGTATCTTCTTCTTTGATGCTATAATAAAGTTGTTGGCCTCCTTTGTCGTGGATGTAGGTCGTGTTGACCGAACCACGTTAAATTTTGTGTCCTTTTTTTCATTTTTATGCTTTCTTTAATCATTTTTGTAATCGAATACTCTATTGTTGTGTTTCATTTCCTTGCTTCATCGTAGTAGTAACATGGCTGGTAAGGCTAAAGAACATGGTTCACCAGCACTATGGGAAAAGGAAATCAAATTGTTGTTTTGCGACCTCTGTATCAAAGAAATTGAACTGGGCAATAGACCAACAACGTTTTTCAATAAAGAAGGTTGGCATAATATCATTAAAAATTTTAAAGACTCCACCGGACAGGAGTACGACTGGCTGCAAATGAAAAACAAATGGGATCAATTAAAGGAAAATTGGAAAATTTGGAAGGATTTAAAGCGTGGTTCAACTAGTTTGAATTGGGATCCAATAAAGCGAACCATTGATACTTCGGAAGAGTGGTGGGCAGAAAGGCTCGCGGTAAGTAAATTTTATTTTTGATAATTTGTTTAATATAATTCTCTTTCAGGACTGAACAAAATGATTTGGGTGTTTTTGCCAGGTGGTGCCGGCAGCAAAAAAGTATAAAACTTGTGGGATTGAACCTGATTTGGAGGAGAAGTTAGACCTAATGTTCGGGGGTGTCGTTGCCACAAGGAAATATGCATGTGCTCCGAGCGAGATGGGATTTGGTGAAACACAGGATAATGTTGCTGTCAGCTTATCAGATGATTCACCTGAATTCCTAAGTCCAGGTCCTACTGAGATTCAATCTACAAACCACTCTAAGCGATCTAGGTTCGAGAGTAAAAAAAATGGTGGAGTTGCAACAATCAGAAACCAGATATCATGCCTAATGGATTCTTCCAATGATGCCCCCCATAAAGTGCAGAAAACATAAATTAATGAGGTTGTGGCTATTCTAGAGCAGGATCCGAGTATTGCAGCGAATGATGAGTTAGACTACTTTACTGTTGAGCTGCTTCAAGATTCGGTGCAGAGAGATTTTTTCACAGCAATTGCCAAAGAACGAAGGGTGTCGTATCTACGACTTTTTTATGAGCACAGGAAAATTTGAATGGACTTTTTTAGTTGCTATGTCCTTATTTGAACAGTTTATGAGAAGACATGGTTATTTGAACTGTTGTTCATTGAGACTTTTCAGTTTATTTTGTTTTTACATACAACTGTCTTCATGAAAACTGCATAAATCTTATCCGTTGATAAACGTTACTTAGAATTTCGTACCTCTCATCTACACTGAATGCTTGTGTTATTACTTGTCACATGTTAAATTATATAGGTCTGTTCCTAATGATGATTAGTTTAATAATTTATTTTTCTTTGTCAAAATATGTCCAGTATAAATCATTATGGACCCAAACCAAGTACGTCGTAGAAGGAGAAACACAACTATCAGCTTGCTCGTAGATTACTACAATACATACATCGACCGTTCCCCCTGTTACACATCATCACGATTTAGAGACAAATGGGTAGCGAAAATGCTTGTCGGGCATCCCACAAGATTTCATAACTTGTTCCGCATGACACAAGAAGTTTTTACTGATCTTTTAGCAGAACTCATAGGATCTCATGGCCTCCATGGGTCTATGAGAATGACTGACCGTGAGGTGTTGGCGATTACACTTTATATATTATCGCAGAACGAGTCAATGCGTGGTGCAATGGAACGATTCCAGCACTCATCAGAGATGATTAGCAAGTACTTCTTAGTGGGTTTGAGTGCTTTGGTGAGCCTCGCAAAATAAGTCATAAAGCCAATAGATCCAACGTTTTCACGAACTCCTACAGAGATTCGCCAAGATCGACGCTACATGCCATTCTTTAAGGTACTGATTTAATCTTATATTAATGAAGTTTAAAATGAATGTAGGACATTAATTAATTAATTACTAGAGCTACATGTTTAGGATTACATCGGTGCGATATGGAACACATGTTGATGCACGGGTTTCAAATGATGAGAAAGTTTCATTTATCGGACGTAGTGGAACCACAACGCAAAATGTCATGGAAGTTTGCGACTTTAATATGTGTTTCACATTTATAATGCCTAGTTGGGAGGGTAGTGCCCATGATAGTAGGATTTTCAAGAGTGCAATACGGAATCCTCATTATAGCTTCCCCCATCCTCCTCAAGGTATGTTGTGCCGCGAAATATTTATTGTATTTTTTTAAATGTGGAACTCAAGGTTCAACATCTTACAGGAAAGTATTATTTGGTGGATGTCGGGTATCCGTTGCAGCGAGGGTATCTCAAACCATATCCTGATACGAGATATCATATAACTGATTTTGAACGAGCAAGTAATGTTACAATAAACAGAAAGGAGGTGTTCAACAAAAGACATTCCTCTTTCCGAGGCGTTATCGAGCGGACATTTGGTGTCTGGAAGAAGAAATGGGTGATCTTACGTGACATGCCTCCTTACCCGTTTCCAAAGCAGGTTTAGATTGTGATAGCAACGATGACAATACACAATTATATTAGGCGACACCCGTCTTGATATGACATTGATTTCCTCAATGATGAAGAAAATCAACGAAAACTAGTTGAAGACCCATCTGAAAACCAAATGGGTAGTTCTATGTTACGAGATGATAGCGAACAATCAACCATTTGTACCAAGAAAGGGGAAGGTGCAACTGAAATGGCGGCCATTCGAGAACAAATTACTAATGCGTTGGTTAATATGTAATTCATTTGCAATTTGTTAGAAAGACAAAATAATTGTAACTTACGAGTGTTTGGTAAAAGTTACTTTATTGACACTGGTGATGTAATAAATAACTTTTTTAATGATTAAAGCCTTTTATAGATGGGTATGGAAGAACATTTTACGGATTAAAATGCCCTATATTATTTGCATTTAGCTGGAAGCTGTTTAGATTGCCATGCACTATATGATGTTAAAAAATTGAGTGTTACCCAAGAGAATATGTAAGTGTAGATGTCGAACATGTTGAGACAAGAATTATGTGGTATTTATGTAATTGATCTAATGCTTCTAAAATATATGTTTCTAAATTTTTATATGTATAGATGAATTAATATTTGTATACACTGATATATAGATAAAGATAAATTTTAAACCTATATGTTTTCAAAATCACAATTTTTTTATAAAAAATTTCTATAAAAACGAATATTAAAAATAATATATTTCATTTAATTAATTAAGAATAA
>JXCR01144140.1:0-16700 GCA_002079205.1 Phalaenopsis hybrid cultivar | reverse complement strand
AGGTATTCACCAGGTTAAGAGTAGGGAGCAGGTCCATGCAACCTTCTATATGTCTGGTAAAAGGCCTTGGGTCCATTTAAACTTTATTATGTTGCTTAATAATTCATCANTCATTTAAACTTTATTATGTTGCTTAATAACTCATCCTAGGAATAACTTGATGCTCAGTGAACATTGATGTCTTGATTATTCCCAAGAATAAGGTAAATGTCATTTACCTTTCAATTTGAAAATTATGTGGGTGAAGAGCCTTTAAAAGACAATTGNGTGTATCCCATTTGTCTGAGTAACTCATGGATTGAACAACCTTCTTTGACAGCCAATTGTTGAAAAACTGTATTGCTTGAGGGATGGGATGGAATTTCTTCCTTCCCCTACTCTATTCACGAGAGATTGGCAGAGTAGTAGCAATCTTTTGGACATTTTCATGTCCATCGGTATTCATAAGAGGATAGAATTTGTCTCTTCTCAGCATTGGATAGATTTCTGGTAATTCTTCTTCCTTCTGATGAGGTTCCTCTTCAGTAGGTATTTCTCAGGGATCTGAATTCTAGTTACTTTTTGGGCTTTCCTGTTGCGGTTTCTTCTCTAAGACTGAGTCAATCGTATTGTCTTCAAACTTGATCCGATTTTGAAAGTTGAAGGTAAGGCAGCTAACCCTTCAGTCAGATTTTCTATTATCACGATTTCTTTTCCGTTAGTAGCGGGGACAACTGTCTTAGTTGGTGTTATGGTGACAGTAACAGAGGTCTTGATTTTCTTATGAACAGGAAAGTCATCAAGGGAGTTCAAGTTGAATTTAGCAGCTGGCTCTTGTACTTCTAGAGCAACAACTTTCACAACAATAAAAGCAGCTTTCCCGAGGGTGACCTCGAGATCTTCAAATCCTGTTCTAAACTTTATGGGAGTAGCAACGTTGCGGGCCTCGCGGCTTGTAGGCAGGTTGCAGGTGAATGTTAGCGTTGGGTAGGTCATTGTAGCAACTTCGCAAAAGAAAGTGCTGGGGTTAGTTATATTGCCAAAGTGTTGTAGTTTTAACACAAACACTAAAGCTAACAAAGGGAAGTCTACAGACCAAATTAATGAAAATTTCAAAACTTTCAAAAAGACTTAATTAAAATTTAAAAAATTTGCGTAGTATGACGCAATTTTCTCTAATTTGCAAAATCAAAATGTTTTAGGACCCAGTACGGGACCCACTTTACACAACGCCCAGGTGGAACAAGTCCACCTACACACTTAATGGGGGTCCGACCCCATATAAAGATCAGAATGTCCTTAATGACCTTCTTTCCCAAGACATAAATGGGTAAAGTATGGTTGAACACATGATCCTGAAGTTCAAAAGAGTTGACCGTACTTTCCCAAGACAGAAATGGGTAAAGTATGGGTAAAGTATGCCAACGGAAGAAATGTAATCTTGATTCATGAGGGAAATGAATGCATTACTGATGTATGAAGATGTTTTTTTTTTCTTGACTTAAATAGGAGTCGCCAGAAGCTGTCGACACTATTTTTGGTCTGGTGATTGCCCGTAAGAAGCTGTCGGTCATCAGAATTGAAATCTCGTGCCCGCTTCGGAAGGACGCGTAAGAAGCTGTCGATCATCGGAATTGAAATCCCGTTGTCCGCTTCGGAAGGACGTTTTTTAATGCCCGTAAGAAGCTGTCGGTCATCGAAATTGAAATCCCGTTGCCCGCTTCGGAAGGACTTTTTAAAAGTTAGTTTTGAAAAAGATGAAGTCAAACTGACTCCATAATTTTCATAGTTTAAATGAAAGAGCATGTTTTGAAAAAGATGAAGTCAAACTGACCCCATAATTTTCATAGTTTAGATGAAAGAGCGCTCTATTGAAAAAGATGAAGTCAAACTGACCCCATAATTTTCATAGTTTAAATGAAAGAGCACTTTATCTCAAATCATGTATCTATCCCGGGTCATCGGAATTGAAATCCCGTTGCCCGCTTCGGAAGGACATTTTAAAAAAAAAATTTAATTTTGAAGATGAAGTCAAACTGACCCCATAATTTTCATAGTTTAAATAAAAGAGCGCTTTACCTCAAATCAAGAAGCTGTCGGTCATCGGAATTGAAATCCCGTTGCCCGCTTCGGAAGGACGTTGAAAAAAGAATTGAAATCCCGTTGCCCGCTTCGGAAGGACATTAAAAAAAATTTTAATTTTGAAAAAAAATGAAGTCAAACTGACCCCATAATTTTCATAGTTTAGATGAAAGAGTGTTTTACCTCAAATCATGGAAGTCAAACTGACCCCATAATTTTCATAGTTTAGATGAAAGAGCACTTTATCTCAAATCCAAGTCAAACTGACCCCATAATTTTCATAGTTTAAATGAAAGAGCGCTTTACCTCAAATCTTGTATCAATCTCGTTGCCCGCTTCGGAAGGACGTTTAAAAATTTAGTTTTGAAAAAGATGAAGTCAAACTGACTCCATAATTTTCATAGTTTAAATGAAAGAGCACTTTACCTCAAATCCTGTATCTATCCCGGACTCCATAATTTTCATAGTTTAAATGAAAGAGCATGTTTTGAAAAAGATGAAGTCAAACTGACCCCATAATTTTCATAGTTTAGATGAAAGAGCGCTCTATTGAAAAAGATGAAGTCAAACTGACCCCATAATTTTCATAGTTTAAATGAAAGAGCACTTTATCTCAAATCATGTATCTATCCCGGGTCATCGGAATTGAAATCCCGTTGCCCGCTTCGGAAGGACATTTTAAAAAAAAAATTTAATTTTGAAGATGAAGTCAAACTGACCCCATAATTTTCATAGTTTAAATAAAAGAGCGCTTTACCTCAAATCAAGAAGCTGTCGGTCATCGGAATTGAAATCCCGTTGCCCGCTTCGGAAGGACGTTGAAAAAAGAATTGAAATCCCGTTGCCCGCTTCGGAAGGACATTAAAAAAAATTTTAATTTTGAAAAAAAATGAAGTCAAACTGACCCCATAATTTTCATAGTTTAGATGAAAGAGTGTTTTACCTCAAATCATGGAAGTCAAACTGACCCCATAATTTTCATAGTTTAGATGAAAGAGCACTTTATCTCAAATCCAAGTCAAACTGACCCCATAATTTTCATAGTTTAAATGAAAGAGCGCTTTACCTCAAATCTTGTATCAAACTGACCCCATAATTTTCATAGTTTAGATGAAAGAGCGCTTTACCTCAAATCCTGTATCTCTCCCAAAGTNGTGAAATCATTGATTTCCAAAGTTATACCCCTAAATTCAAAAGTCATTTTATGCTAATGAAGTCTCCAAAATTTTGATAATTATGGAAATTATTCTTTTATCTTGTAATTTGTCAAAGTGAAGTGGGTTTCTACCAATAAAACCCATTTTTGATCAAAGTTATCAAATGAGTTAATTAAGATTATAAATTACCCATTTCCCATTTTGATTAAGCCTAAATGTTCATTAAGACTAAAATATCCAAAATTACATTTTTGCCCCTAAGGGTCCAAATTTTCATAATTTGTTAAATTAAAGTCAAATGATTTTGGGATTTTTATGTAACCCTACTGATAGGTCAATTAAGACATCAGAGGAGAAAATGTGAATTTTCACAATTTAATTTAATTCATATAATTATTTTCATGCAAAAATATGCATCTTCAAAGAAAATTCCAAAAGATGACCAANATGCAAAAATAAGCATCTTCAAAGAAAATTCCAAAAGATAATTAGGCCAATTCCTAATCACTTGAAATTTTTATGTAAGCTAGCCCTTGATCAGAAAGTCATTTGGCCAAAATTTCATAATTTTTTGAATTTTCTGTGATTTATTAAAATTAATTTAACTTTTGGGGACTTTAATAAAAATAAAATATTTTAATTATTGAAAATAGGATTTTTTATTTTGGAAAATCTCTCTAAGGTTAGAGAACCCAGAGAAATTTATTTTGTATTTTTTTTATTTTTTTTATTTGATTTTTTTTTAGAATTATTTTGTGAAAATTCTACTTTTAATACTTAAAAAATTAATTTAAGGTTCAAAATAAGATATGTTTATTTTTGAATTCAAGAAAAATATTCTAATTTTTCCTAAGTGTTTAGGAAGTGATTTAGAATATTTTTATGATCTTTGTGATTTTTGTAATTTTTAATATTTTTTTTAATTATTAAAATAATTAAAAAAAATAAAAATTAGGTTTTTGTTTTAAATATTATTTTATTTTTATTAAATCCCCTGATGTTAGAGAACTCAAAAAACTAGGTTTAATAATTTTTGGAGTTATATTTTGATTTTTGAAGATTATTTAAGTGCTAAATTTGATGATGATCTTTAAAAATCAATTAAAATTATCAAATGATCTCAAATTCATTTGAAATTTTTATGGTGAGTTCTCTGACTCATGAGCCACAGTGGAAAACAAACATTAGATTTTGATCTCTATGTACTCCAAATTAAATATTTTAAGCACATTAGGGTTTGCTCAAAACAGTAATGTTTTGATTCTCAAAAATCATGAAATTATTTCGTAAGACTACTCTGGTCATAGGAAATTTACATTAATTTTTGTAGAATTTTCTAAGCCACATAGAATTTTCTATAATTATTTGAGTGAGACATGAATATTTGTAGAATTTTCTAAAGCACATGCAATTTTCTATAATTATTTGAACAGAAAGTGCTGAATATTTGTAGAATTTTCTAAAGCACATGCAATTTTCTATAATTATTTGAACAGAAAATGAATATTTGTAGAATTTTCTAAACTACATGCAATTTTCTATAATTATTTGAACAGAAAATGCATTAAAACTTAGAAAATTAAGATCTCTGTATAGAGATCTCCTATGTCTTTGGAAAAATGCTCAAATTGTTCTAGGAAAATTAAGATCTCTGTCTAGAGATCTCTTATGTCTTTGGAAAAATACTCAAATTGTGCACTTAGACAGAGGCTACAACATATAAAAATTTGGGGTCAAGGTGATAATACAATATGAATGGAGAATTGAAAAACCCCTAACCCTAATTTATTTTTTTAAAATATATTATGCATCAAATTAATGTGAAAATAAATACATATGATTTTCCTCTGTTCACTGAGAAAGAAGGTATTTTTATTTTATTTTTATGAATCTTTTATGCAAAGATATGGATTTTTGAAGTTTAGGGGCTATTTTCTGAATTTATTAAATACCTCTATTTATCTATTCAAACCACGGGCTGACTGGATCATCGGATCCGTCGAACAGCCACGCAGCGCGATTTTATTTGACGTCGCCTTCTGAGTCAGCTGCCACGCGGCCCGCCATATTGTTCCAGAGGATCAACCGGTTTGATCTCCGCCATCCATTCAATACACGTGAGAATGGACGACATCCTTTCATCGTCCCCAATGGCCTTAACCGAGAGCCGTCAAACTTAAAACCTTAATATCTCTGTCGTTTCTTAATGGATTTTGATGTTTTTTTTTTAATTGTTCGTCTTGAAGAGATGAACACTCTATATGGTAAACGAAATCAAGCCATTATAAATGGAGAGCTCGCGAAGGCTCGGGAGAGTGAGTGAGGTTATACCCTTGCTCCGAGAGGTTTACCTTCTTTGGGTCCCAAAGAGCTTAGGGATGAAGCCTCTGGCTCTGGTGTAAGGCCTATATACGATTTCAACCACAACCAATTTTGGGTGTTGGTTGAGAGCTATGGTAGAGGCTATTTCAGAGGGGGAATTGATGGGGGTTTGGCTTCTTTCACTATTGTGAAGGTGTAGAGCCAATTTGTTTGAAGTTTGGTGCTGTGTAGGTTCGTATTGAAGTTTGTCCTGGTTTTGGGCAGGAATTCAAAGTCAAAATTGGATTTCTGTGGTGGAATTGGGAAAGGGAAATGGATTGCAATGTGCTAAGGGACTCTTAGAGAAGCTCTCTGAGGAGTTTAGGAGGCCTTGGTGAAAAAAAATTTTACACAACACTATTCATGGCCTTGGGGGGGCATTTTATAGAAATTGGCCAAGGGGAAGCTTGGCTGGCCAACTGAGGCGTTAGCCTCACTGCTTAGGTGTTAAGCAGAGGAGCTCTCAGCTCAATTTGGGCTGAGGTGGCTTCTTGGCATGAATTTGGGTATTGGCCATGTAGGGGCTCAAGATTTTGGGCTTTAGCTTGGGTTAAAGTAGTTAACCAAGGGTTGGGTCATGGTTAAAGCTTATAATGAGCAGTAAAAATGGCACCATAGAGTATTGACATGTGGTATAGCAAGTACTTTGATTTAACCTTCTCTTTATCCCTTTAAAAATTAAAAAAAATTTTACCCATGAGATAAATATCAAGCTTAACCATGGGTTGGTGGCTGGTTTTAAACTCAACTCTAGAGTCTTCGATGAGTTAAGGTAAGACTCATTTGACCATACGAAGCTCAATTGGTTTGGATTTGGCCATAAGTCCAAGAAGGTTCATATGACCAAATCTTGTGTTTGACAAGGTTAGACATGTCAGTTAGCCTAATTAAATAAAGCATTTGGTGTAAGAGACCATGAGGAACAACTTTCATGAAGGGTGAAAGTAATTTTGAGGTCAATTGGTTAATCAATTTGGTGGATTTTTTATTTTTGACCCATTTTAAGCATGTTGGGTTAAGTTTGGGTCAAATTTGGGCTAGCCATAGGCTAAGTCCAAATTGATTGTTGTGTTTGGTGTAAAACATCATGATGAACAACTTTCATGAAGGATAAAAGTCATTTTGAAATCCATTTGGTAGTGAATTTAGTAGATTTTGATGAAATTTAGATTTAGACCCAAATTAGGCATATGGGGCTAATTTGGGTCAAACTTGAGCTAGCTTTGGACTAAGCTCAAATTAATTATTATGTTTGGTCACAAATGACCTCACAAAGAATTTTCAACAAAAATTAGATGCCAATTTGAGGTTTAGGGAATTCAATTGTTGAGATATGGGGTGTTAGCCAATATTGGGGCGAATTTGGGGTTTTGGATTTAAACCAAATTAGATGATCAAAAGGTTTTACCAATGCAAATTTATGGTCAAATTTGATGTAAAATATTGCTATGAAGCAAATACAACATTTCTTTGGGCCAATTGGCATGGTTATAAGTCCAATTGATGTGATTTGGTCATTTAGCCAGGGTATTGTGAGGGTATGGTGAGGGTATTGTATACCTTAGCTGCAAACCAACACCCAGGGTCAATCCTAAGGCCAAGTAGCCCTATAGTTTCTATTTTTCTAAGACTAGTCATTAGGAAAGTCTTATGGCTAGACCTAGGCTACTAAAGAAATTTCTAGACCTCAACCAAAAGTGAAGTCAACAACTCTACATAAGCTCGGAAAGGAGGAAACAACGATTGCAGTTGCGGATATCAACAAAGAATGATGCGAGCCATTAATAGAAAATTTGCATTTTGAAAAGTTGCCGGAAGACAAGTCTGAGGAACATCACATTACAAAAAGGGCTATGTCATATGCCTTAGTAGGTGATGTCATCTACAGAAGATCATTCGACCAGATGTGGCTACGGTGCTTAAGCAAAGCCGAGGCACGAAATATCCTCAAAGAAGTACATGTCAGATTGTGTGGCCCTCACCAGTTAGGGCCAAATATGAATATGAAGATTGAAAGACTCGGATATTTTTGGCCAGCAATGATGTCCGATTTCATGGAGACAGCCAGAAAATGTCACCAGTGCTAAGTGCATAGTTTGGTCTTACACTAGCCTCCAAATGTGCTACACCCAACCATTGCTTTATGGCCATTTGAGTGTTGGGGCACCGACATAATAGGTCCGATAGACCCTCCATATTCTAAAGGATGCAGGTTTATTCTCTCCACTATGGACTACTTCTCTAAATGGGCAAAAGCAGTGCTGCTATGAGAGGTTACAACGCAGTATGTCCTTCAATTCTTCAAAAGCCAAATTGTCTATCATTTTTGTGTACCACGCAGAGTAATCTCCGACAATGGGATAACATTCACAAGTATCAAGATCAACAACTACATCAGATGACACGAGATAGATTGGAGATAATCAATAATCTACTATCCCAGGGAAAATGGCCAAGCCGAGGCATTCAACAAAACATTGGTACTTATTTTGAAGAAAACACTAGAGGAAAATAAAAGAGATTGGCACAAAAAATTGCTAGAAGCTTTGTGGGCCTAACGGACAACATTTTGGACTCCCACTCAGTGTACACCTTACATGCTTGCATACCGACCCAAAGCCGTACTGCCACTAGAAATTTAGACGCCGTCTCTCATAATCGCAATCGCCAATCAACTTACGTCAGAGGAAAGTACGAAGCTCATACTTGAAGAACTAGATAATCTTAAAGGAAAACAACTTGGAGCAAAGTAAATTTTGGAGCTTTATCAGGCAAAGATGGTACAAGCTCATGACAAATTGGTGACCTCGACCTCATACTCAAAAGGCCTATTCTTGCATGCCGCAAAATAGGTGGAAAATTCGAGCCAACTTGAGAGGGACCATTTGTCATTGAAAAGGTCTACGTAGGAGGAGCCTACCAATTAGTGGACTTCCGGAGTGAAAGACCCATGCTGCCAATCAACGGATGATACATGAAAACATATTACGCAACCTGATGTTCCTTACTGCCGCTTGCTTTGAAAATTTTAAAATTTTAATCATTTTGGGGTTATCTATGTGGCCTGACTGGGTTCAAATTTTTGTAACAAAATTAACCTCAACATAATAAATTTTTTTTTTAATTACACACTTCAATTTCCTCTTTCAAATTTATTATGGTACTAAATTATACAAAATTCACACATAAATAAATGATCTCTTCACAAAAATAAACAAAAAAAAATCTTTAATAAATACTTTTTTTTGTTCTTGTTCACACTTTGTTTTAGCCCACTAACATTTTTTCTATCATCAGCAGAGAATTATTAGGCCATAGGCTGATCTTCGCCTTTCAAGATGGCTAAAATCTCGCACCAAATGATGAAATGGTGCCACAGGGTGGCACTATAGATTTCGACATGGAATTTAACCAAGTCGGCATGGATTACGAGGGGCCTTTAAGGAATTTCGTCAGTGAACGGGAATAGGAAGGGCTTCCCTCACTACTAAAAGTGGCCACCAAAGACAGTGCGTCACTAAAATGAAAGAATTTGATGGTACAACATGACACGATGGAGGGGCCAAGCTGTTTACCATCCATGATAGCTACGCCGACTCGGGGCCTAGTCGTTGTTGATAATGAAAGGATACCGTTTGCTCCACTATGAAGGACACAGTGAAGAAACGTCAGCCGATGAAAACAGAGAGCTTCCTTGTGAGATGAAAAGAGATGCCAAAAAGAGGCAGACAACTTGCTCACTTCTATTCCTGAGGGACACATTTATGATCTGGGCATGAAAGAGACCTCCTCCAGCCAACCTGCTACAGATGAGGAGTCTGAGTTTGCTACAAAGCCAAAGATACTACCAACTTCAGATGTTCTATGTAATGGTTGCCCTACATGTAATGCTGAAATACCTGCACGAGCATCAGCTACAGGGGCATTCGTGGAGTGCCCAGACTGCAACGTCCTACATCTACAACACTACAGCACATTAACGAAATATGCATCTACTGATGATAGATATCACACCACTAATTACCTGATAGAGGCAGAGCCATATGTCCCAATAGATTCAAAGTCGTATGTTCCGTGGGATATAGAGCCAAACGTCCTGTCAGGTGCAGAATCGTACATTCCGTTAGAGCTAGAGACAACACTAGGTTGGGTTCCCGTTGATGTTCAAATGAGGGAAAACCCACGACAACTGCCGACTTCTAGTACGATGGAATATTATAAAATGAGCAAAGTAAATAAAAGAGATATTGAATTCTACGAATAAGTATAGGGAAAATTCATCAACATACTAGAGGGATTAGAACTGTATACTAGAGTATTCTCAGAGACTGACGAGCAAAGTATTCTTGACTGCATTTTTGTCCTAAGGGACAGAGGTCGAGCAAGTTTACTTATGGAAAGGACCTATTATGAGCCGAGGAAAGAGATGCGAGGAAAAGGTAGGATTACTATCCAGCGTGGCTGCTACTACAACTTCATAAATGACAAACAGAGGAATCCCCCTGGAATCCTCAGACACGATCAGGTAGATCCACTACTGCCAATGATAAAGTGGACGATCAAAAGAATGGTCAGATGGAGTATTCTGCTCACTACCTACATTCCAAATAGTTATATTATCAATATCTACGATGACGGAGATTGCATTCCTCCACACATTGATCACCATGACTTCGTGAGGCCTTTTTGTATGGTCTCATTCAAGAGTAAAAGTAACATCTTATTTGGGAAAGAAATTGACATTGTTGGCCCTGGTGAGTTCAGAGGCTCTGTGGAGATTCCCTTACCAGTTGGCTAAGAGCTCATTCTTAAAGGCAACAGTGCAGATGTTGCCAAACATTGCATTCCAAGAGTGCGGTATTGCAGGGTGCTCGTAACCTTCCGAGAAATGGACGATAACAAGATGCCGCATGGATTTTAGCCAGATCCAAAGCTGGAGGAACTACTGCATTATGAGCTATGAGAGGGTTGCACCTCTAAGCACATGCAAAGGGAAATCTTGTCTTGTAGCGTGGCTTAGAAGGCCAGCTCAATCAGGAGCTCGTCACAGAAGAAACAAACAGTCAGAGGATTCCTTTCTACTTTACTACATTACAACAATATGATATGTATCAGAGATGCTCAGCCTATAATGTGTACTTGGCATGAGATATTTTGGATGTACTTTAATGCATTTTGCATATTGTACCTTTTGAGGCATTGGCCTACACTTGATCTTTAACATTTTGTTGGAGCAGATTAATGATGTTTCTTTCAAAAATGTGTTCTTTTGTCAATTACCTTTTATAAGATGGATGGAAGCCACGAACCACACGTTGGTTCAAAATTACAACGAACAAAGAACAAAACAACAAAATTTTCGATGATAATAAAATTCAAATAAAAAAATGTAATAAAAATAATAACAAACTAACAAAAAAATCTCTTTTGAAAAATCAACCAACTAAAATCAAATTTTGAAAACATGTTTTTGAAAATTAAATGTGATAAAAACAACAGGAAAAGAAAAATAAACCTGTTGAGTGGATTCTCTCGATTTAGAGGTCTCTTACTCTTTGCTCCTGCAGCACAACTATTTTTGTCCACACTAATTCTCTTCTTATCCCTGAAGAATTTCATATTCTGCGTAAAAAACTCACAAATTTCTACAAATCCCCTTCAACAATGTCAACCTTCACATAAAACACAGATCTTTTAATTGAACGCTACAAACTCTATAGAATTCTCATTTTGAATCAGTCACTACTTTCTGATTCACCCTTTAGAGGTCGGTCCTTACCTTCCGACACTGACTTTTGAGATTGATCCTTACCTTTCAATTCTCATTTTTGAACCAGTCCCTAATTCTAATTCACCCTTTTGAGGTCAGTCCTTACCTTCTAACGCTCTCTTTTGAGATTGATCTTTACCTTTCAATTCTCATTATCATACCAGTCCCTACTTTCTGATTCACCCTTTTGTTGTCGGTCCTTACCTTCCCACTCTCTCTCTCGAGATTGAACCTTACCTTGCAATTCTCTTTTTTGAATCAGTCTCTAATTTCTGATTCACTACTTTTGCGTCTGGTCCTTACCTTCTGACGCTCTCTCTTGAGATTGACCCTTACCTGTCAATTCTCATCTTAGACTCAGTCACTAACTTCTAATTCACCTCTTTTAAGGTCGGTCCTTATGTTTTGATGCTCTCTTTCCGAGAATGACCATTACCTATCAATTCTCATTTTGAATCAGTCACTACCTTCTGATTCACCCTTTTGACGTGGGTCCTTACCTTCCGTTGCTCTCTTTCTGTGAATGACAATTACCTGTCAATTATCATTTTGAATCAGTCACTACCTTCTGATTCATCCTTTTGAGGTCTGTCTATACCTTCCGACGCTCCCTTTTTTAGATTGACCCTTACCTGTGAATTCTCATTTCGAAACAGTCGCTCCGCTCTGATTCACCCTTTTGAGGTCGATCCTTACCTTCTGATTCTCTCCTTCTGAGATTAACCATTACCTATCAATTCTCATTTCAAATCACTCACTACCTTCTGATTCATCATTTTGAGGCCAGTCCTTACCTTCCGACGCTCTCTTTCCTAGAATGACCATTTCCTGTCAATTCTCATTTTGAATCAGTCACCACCTTCTGATTCACCCTTTTGTGGTCAGTCCTTAACTTCCGATGCTCTCTTTTGAGATTGATCACTACCTTTCAATTCTCATTTTGAATCAGTCACTACCTTCTGATTCACCCTTTTGAGTTCGGTCGCTACCTTCTGATGCTCTCTCATGTGTTTGATTCTTAACTTTCAATCCTTATCTTGGGTTCAGCCCCTAACTTCTGACTCCTCTCTTTTCATGACCAGTCCCAAATTTTGAACTTTCTTCTGAAATTAATACCTGAATTTCAAATCCCCCCAGGGCCATCACTTACACACTGATTCCCATCCTCTATAAATTCCTGAAATATCATAAATCAAAATCTACTCTCCAATCCCCAACGAGAGTCCCTACTTCTTGACTTTGATCAAATATTTACCTGCTATATTCCCCAGTAAAAATAAATAGAACACACAATCCAACACTCTTTCTATGGCTCTTTACTTGGGAGTTTGTATTGGTTTTGTTGCGCTCGTCGGTCAACGCCAATACGCCCGTGTGCTTGCCCAGCACACCACACCTATTGGGGGTCCATTTATTGACCTCACTTTTGGTTGAAGTCTAGGACTTAGAAATATATATTGAGCTTGTTGATCTTGTCGGTCAACACCAATACGTGCAGTGTGCCTGCCCAGCACACCACACCTATTGGGGGTCCATTTGTTGACCTCACTTTTGGTTGAGGTCTAGTCTTCCTTATTAGTAGCCTAAGGTCTAGCCATAGGACTTTTCTATTAATTATTCTTAGAAAACTAGAAAAGGATTCCTCACCATTAGAAATTCTAAACTCTTCTTTACTCAACTTGAATTTCCACATTTTAGTCCTAACCTCTAGCACTTAGTAGGTAGGGTCATTATGGGGGAGCTCAAGAAGAGTTCCTATAAGGCTATTTGATCTTAGGAATGACCTTTGGTGTTGGACTAGAGCTAAGGCACTCACTTCACTCACAATCATTCACTACCCTAAACCAAGAATTTCCTGACTTTGATCCCTTGATACTTTTGGGATGTTGATGTAGATGGTCCCCTAAACGTACTAGCCCTAGGCTGGGGTTTGGCTAAGACCAGTATATAGAGGACCCAAATAGGGTTTCCATTGGTCCATGACTTACTTTTGGTGGTTAGTTCCCCAATCTTACCCAAAATACCCATCATGGCATTTTGTCCCTAAATTCTCCCAAATTACCCAAATATCATTGAAACCCTAAATTTGGCGAAAATTCCCAAATTTATCTAAAAACCCAAAATTTTTCAAAAAAATATTTCAAACCTTTTCAAAACACCCAAATTACCCAAAATCATAAAAAATTGTCAAATTACCAAAATACCCCTCCTTAGCCCAAAATTAAAAAAAATTCCAAAAAAATCCAAAAATTTCCAAAATATTCCAAATATTATTAATTTCATTTTCTATAACTATCACATGACCCAATTTGGCCAATTTTACCATCTTTGACCAAGATCTCAAAAATTGCCTTTAAAGGCAAAAATTCTCCTAAATTCAACTCAAATGTCCACCAATTTTTCCCCCAATCTACTCCAATTTCAATCCTAAATTTAAAAAACCCTTCATATGATCAAAATAAATTAAATCCAAGCCTAATTGCTCCATGCTTTGCGCTCAATTTTGATTTGAGCCAAACCCCCAATTTCGGTCACATGACCTAATCTCATCAAAATGAACCCATAACCCACTCAATTGGCCACAATTTCTATTGAAAACTCTTTATAACATTCCTAAACATCAAACTTGACCATCAATTACTCTTGATGAAGCCTTAATTCCATTAAATTTTGACCCAAATCCAAAAAAGTCCCAAATTTTGCCCCAAATTGACTATGTCCCCAAATTTCACCAAATTGATTGCCTTAACCCCAAAATTGGCATCAAATTTACATTGAAAACTCTTCATGAAGTTCCTATTGACCATTCTCAATAATCAATTTGGACTTAGCCCAAGGCTAGCCCAATCTAGACCCACGTCTAGCCCAACATGCCCAAATTTACCAAATCTCCAAAATCCTTCAAAATGACCCTCCAATTGAACTTAAAACCCGTTTAATCCTTCACCAAAAATGTTCATTATAATCATCTACATCAAGTTCATCTATAAATTGGGCATAAGTACATGGCTAACCTAGCCCAAACCCAATTTTTGGTCATTTACAACCACTTGGACCCATGCACTAAATGTGGCCTAACCACCCCAAATACACAAAATCAATGATTCCACAACCATTAGTTGGACCCTAAGGTTGAGCCAAAACTCACCTAACCACCTAAGCTAACCCATGGACCAAAGGTTCGCTAAATCAAGGGATTTTTATTCCATATTTGCTTAAGAGTTGGATATTTTTGTCAAAACTAAACCTTAACTCATTTAATTGTTGTGACATACTCCCGTGGGTTTCCTGAGCTCCTAGCCACCTCCCTTGCCGGCCTAGTCGATGAAAAAGCCAAAACTGAGGGTCACCCCCTCTTAAACTTCACCCAATTTAAACCTAGAGGCCACCTCACACAAATGGGATGTTAGAGCCTCTCTGCCCTCCACCAAAGCACCAGATTGCACCCCTCAATTGGCCATGATAGCCACCCCTTAGACATTATTAGAGAGAGCCTCCCAAATCACTCACAGAGCTTCTTTAAGACCTCCTCAATGCAATCCAACCATCTTCCCCCATTGATTCCCTATGTGGAAGCTCAAATTTGAGCTCAAACTTCTATCTCAGACCAGGACAGAGCTCAATACACCTCCACAGTCCACCAAACTAAAATTAAACTTAGCCACACCTTCACAAAACTGAAAGAAGCCATAGCCCTATAAAATCCCCCTTCCATAGAGCTTATAGTATAGACTTTGATTGACACCTGAAATCAGCTTTGGTCGATTTTGGGTCTAGAAATTTCACCACAACTAGAGGCTCAATCTCTAGCCTCCTTGGACTCCAACAAATGTGCCAAGCATCTTTGATTGAAACTTCCTTTCTCAGAGCAAAGGTATTGAACTCCTCCTCATCCCGAGCCTCTTTTGATTCCCTATTTTTTTGGGTTTGATTTCATGGCATCTTAACCGTATAGATATGTCCCTTCAATCTAGATGAACATTTTAAAAAAAAATCATTTGATTTGGTTGATAAATGAGGGAGATATCAAGCTTGGAAGATGGACGGTTCTCGGTCTAGGCCATTAGGGACGATGATGGAACGCTGTTCGATAGAGCGTGTATCAGATGAACGGTCAAGCTGAAGCCGGATAGTGCTTCTTTACATGAACTCCAAGACGCGTGGCTACTAGCATGGACGGCGGCGTCAAATGGGAGCGTGCCGCGTGGAGCTTTGGAGCTGCATAGGATCCAGTCAGTGCCACACGTTTAAATAGATAAATAGGGAATGAAAAAAATTAGAAAATAACCCCTAACTTTAAAAATTCATATCTTGGTGTAGAAAAATCACAAAAATAAAATAAAAATACCCTTTTACTCAGTGTACAGAGGAAAATAATGTAGAATTAATTTGAAGCACATTCGATGTATGTTTTATTTTTAAATAATTAAACATTGTCTTGAGTCTTCTGGTTCCTCATGCATATAGACATTTCACCATGGATTGAATTTTTGGCATGTTATAGCCTCTATCAAGGGGAACCTTCCCTAATTTTTCTAAAGCCAGAGGAGACGTCTAGACAGAGATCCATATTTTTTAATTTTATGTACATTGTTTGCTTAAATTAATCATAAAAATTAGCATGTTTCTTAGGAAAAATCCAAGAAAATTTTTGAAGGTTTACTATAACCAGAGAATCTTTAACAAAATTTCTCATAAGTCACGTCATTTAAAATGCACCTAATTTTCATAAACCCTAAATCACTAAGATAATTAATTTTGGAAAATATAAACATCTAAATGATTTGATTTTTGATATCCACTATTTTTTAGGATCCAGAGAACTCCCCATAAAAATTTTAAAGCATTTTGAGTCCATTTGATGGCCTAAATTAATTTTTCAAGTTGAATATCCTTTTTGGCACTAAAATGATTTTTAATGATCAAAATATAACTTAAAAAATTACGAAAACTTATTTTTGGAGTTCTTTGTGATCAAGGGAATTTTATAGAAATAAAATGGTATTTAAAATAAAAACTTCATTTTTATTCTATTTTTAAAATATTTAAAATAATTAAAAATTCATGAAAATCACAAAAATAATAAAATTCATGAAAATGTTCTAAATTGTTTTCTAAGCACTTGGAAATAATTGGAATATTTTTCCTTATTTTCTAAATAAAGATATGGTATTTTGATTCTTAAAATAATTTTTAAATGCTAAAAATTGGATTTCCACAAAAATAATTCTAATAAATCAAAGAAAAATAAAAAATTTGCTTTCTTGGGTTCTCTAACCTCAGGGAGAATTTTTAAAAATGCAAAACTTAATTTTCCCCATTTAAAATATTTTATATTTAATGAATACCCG
>JXCR01144139.1:272884-299764 GCA_002079205.1 Phalaenopsis hybrid cultivar | reverse complement strand
ATGTGGTGTGCCTCAGACTTGTCTTCTGGCAGCTTTCCAGTATGCAAATATTCTATTAATGGCTTACGCCAATCTTCGTGGATGTCTGCAACTGTATTTACAGTCTCTTCTTTTCCAAGTTTGTGAAGGGTTTCGAAGTCACCTCGAGACAAGACTCGTCTTCCTTGCACCGTGACTTCGATGGAATCCTTCGGGGGACACGCCATTTCCTTAGCGAGTTTTGCTAAAGCGTCGGCATGAGCATTATCTCCCCGAGAAATCCGATAGAAAGTCACCTCAGGAATTTGCTCCAGGAGCTTCATCGCGTACAGATGGTATTCTGCTAATCTTGGTTTTAGAATTCTGTATTGTCTGGCGATTTGCTGGATGACAAGTTGAGAGTCACCATAAATGTCAATGTTCGTTATATCCATCGAAATTGCCAATTCCAATCCGGTGATTAAGGCTTCATATTCTGCTTCATTGTTGGTACATGGCTTCATTAGGTGGTAAGAAAACCTCAACATACCCTTATCTGGCGTAATAAAGATCAAACTGATCCCTGCCTTGCCTGGTGTAACTGTGCCTGATCCCTTATTTTTTCTGGCTGATGAAGCACCGTCGAAGTACATTTCCCAGCGCTGCGCCCTGGAAAATTCCATCTGTAGTATCTGCTCGTCCGGTAACTCGTCGTTGAGAGAGAACCCAGCTGGTAGTGGGCGTGCAGCGAGAAAATCTGCTAAAATCTGTCCCTTGATAGCATGGAGGGGCACAAAAGTAATGTCGGGTGTGCAGCAAGAAAATCTGCTAAAATCTGTCCCTTGATAGCACGGAGGGGTACAAAAGTAATATCAAGTTGCAATAAGATCATTGACCATCTTACTAAACGTCCGGAGAGTGTTTGGTCGGGTTGTCAGATATTGCAATGGATTAACTTTCGAAATTAGGGTGATCTTATGAGAAAGCATGTAATGTCTAAGCTTTTGAGCTGCAAAAATTAGTGCCAAACAATGCTTATCAATAGGTGGGTACCTTACCTCCGTCGGTATTAGATGACCACTCAAGTAGTAGGGAGCATTTTCTTTTCCCTCCTCATTGACTTGGGCTAAGAGGGCTCCAAGAGAGTCATCTAAATCTGTGGTATAAAGTATCAACGGTTTTCTTGGGATAGGGGCTACCAAGACNAATGGATTAACTTTCGAAATCAGGGTAATCTTATGAGAAAGCATGTAATGTCTAAGCTTTTGAGCAGCTAAAATTAACATCAGACAATGCTTCTCAATAGGTGGATACCTTATCTTTGTCGGTATTAGACGACGACTCAAGCAGTAGAGTGCATTTTCTTTGTCCTCATCATTAACTTGGGTTAAGAGGGCTCCAAGAGAGTCATCCAAAGCTGCTGTATAAAGTATGAACGGTTTTCCTGGGATAGGGGCTGCCAAAACAGGAGGTGTGATCAAATATTGTTTGACGTCCTCAAAGGCCCGCTGGCATTTCTCTTCCCAAATAAATTTGGCGTCCTTTTTAATTAATGCTGAGAAAGGCTGACACCTACCCAAGAGATTAGAAATCAAGCGTCTCAGATATGCCAACTTCCCTCGGAAGGAACGTAGTTGTTTGAAGTTTTTAGTGGGAGGCATTTCCAAGATAGCTTTAATCTTATCAGGGTCGATCTCGATTCCCCGATGATGAACAATGAATCCTAGAAATTTCCTGGAGGTAACGCCAAAGGCACACTATAAGGGATTCATTTTGAGATTGTATTGCCGAAATCGTTCAAACACGATCCTCAAATCGTACAAATGGTTTATTTTTCTTTTATTTTTGATGACCAAATTATCCATGTAGCATTCTACTTGATTGTGAATGAGGTCGTCAAAAATCTTCGTCATTGCATGCTAATATGTTGCTCCAGCGTTCTTTAGGCCGAACGACATCACTGTGTAGCAAAAAAATCCAATCAGTGTTCTGAAAGTTGTAAGTGCTGCATCCTCGCGAGCCATCTTAATTTGGTTGTATCCCAATTATCCATCCATGAAGGAGAAAATTTCATGTGTTGAAGCGATATCCACCATCATCATTGGTATAGGTAGTGGAAACTCATCTTTTGGACATGCTTTATTTAAATCCCTGAAGTCGACACAAACGCGGATCTGTCCATTTTTCTTTTTAACAGGTACAATATTGGCTGACCACGTGGGGTACTTCTCTTCTTTAACAAAGTTGGCGTCTATCAACTTTTTCACTTCGGCGATGACTTGTTGTTCTATTTCAATGCGCATTCACCTGGGAGCATGTTTTATTGGGGTTATATTCTTGTCCACCCCAAGTTTATAGACTGCAACCTCTGCTGACAGTCCTGGCATTTCATCGTAGTTCCATGCGAAGCAATCTCTGAATTAAGTTAATAGTTTGACCAATTCTGCAGATTCTTTGTCATCAAGTAGAGAACTTATAAATGTAGGTCGGGGTCGTTCTCCAGTCCTGAGGATAATCTCTTTCAATTCATCGATAGTAGATTTAATTTTCTCCTCAAATTTTGGCAGAGCATCTTCTATTGGTTGATCAGTAGAGTCATCCTCTACATCGCGACAATCCTCTTCTGACTCACTAGTAACAACCATGCAAAATTTAGAATCATCAACTAGTCCAACTGTACCAAATCCGAGACCTTCTTTTGAATTGAGAGTTCAACTTTTAGTATTCCATAGTTTTTCAAAAAGTTGAAATTTATCTTTTGGCATTTGTTTTGATAAGTGTCCTTGTTGAATTAACTTTTGAACACAAGGCGAGAAGTAACCAAAAGACAATTCCATTAATTCATTAGAATCAACATTAAAATTTACATGTTTTTCAAGCTCAGTAGAGGTAGAAGCACGATAAAATTAGATTGGCTTTGAACCAACACTACGAACTTTGTTGACCTCTAAACTCTCGACCTTTTGCGAGAGAATCAGAGTAAGGGTCAGAGTATTCACGTAGTGGTTTATCCGATCATACATTGTTTCATATTCATTCTTTTCTGTATCTTCTTGGGATATCTCGTATTGAGGTTTCTTCTGCTTTGTCATCATTATTTCATCTTTACAACTATCTTCATCATCAATGTTGATGGTTGGCCTAGTCCTTTCAACAAATAAATTGATCATTCCTCGTCCACGTCCCCGGCCTCGACCTCGGGTGCGCGAACTAAAAGACCTTTCACCATCTCGTTGTAAGGGAGTGGTGGAAGATTCTTGAAGTGGTGTTGAATGGCCTCCTCTTTGTGAGTCTTCTGAATCTTCATCTTTATTTGTGATAACTTCACAAGAGAAGACAGTCTTCTTTAAAGGCGCGTAGTAGGCAGCATCTTCATGGATACCAACGTCATGCACTAAAACGGCTACAGGTCTTGATGCAATTTTCTTGACCATCTTTGTGGTATTTGATGCACTGGTGTAGAGATGATGGAAACATATTGTGCTCATGAATCCACGGTCGACCCAGTAGAGCGTTAAAAGAGGTCTCGGCGTCGATGATATGAAATTTAGCGGTTTTTACGAGTTCTCCAACCTTCATAAGTAATGTAATTGATCTGAGGGCTCTTTCTCCCTTTTGGTTGAATCCTCTTAACATCATCTTATCAATCGTACGCTCTTTATCCTCAATATCCAAATAGGCCAATGTTTGTAGGCTCATCAAGTTAATAGATGCTACAGAATCCACTAAAACTCTGGATAACATAAATCTGTCTATATTGACGGAGATGTCGAGTGGACGTTGTGGTCGGCAGTACCGAGCAGCAAGTCTTCATCTATGAAGGTTACCCCTGACTGTTCTTTCAACGAGCAAACTTCTTCTTAGGATGTGCTGGCCAACTTAGCTAAGCAAATTTCTAGGTCAAGCAAAACTGTGACCAGAGACTCTCTCATCTCCTTTGACAGGATCAGAGCATCGTAGAAGCTTAATCGGGCAGGCAACTTCCTAAGATAAGATAGCATGTTGTAGTCTAATTTGCATGATCCTCCAATTTTATCTTGATCATGTGGTTCTTCCACTTGTGGAGGTGGGGGTATCTCTTCTCGATTTATTATTTTTATTCCTTTGTCTGTTGGAGCTATTCTTGGTGGTAACACTTTTACGCTCCTTAAGTTAACTTCTATGACTTCTTCTTCTTGAGCTATCATTGTTTAATCTTCCAGTGTCTTTTCTTCTCCGTCAGAAAGATCTAAGTTGACGGCGAATGGTGTACCATGAAGCTCGAGAGTTGGCTCATCATTATTGGTGTTGTCGTAGGCGATATCATTGAGTTCTTCTTTGGCCTTGACAACGAGTTTATCACACGTGAGTACGATTTGAGGATCATTTTGAGGATAGAGATTGTAGCTAGATCAGCCATAATCAGTCACGCTATCACTAGAAACAGTCAAAACGTAGCTGAAATCACAATCATTATATTCATAATACCCCGGAGGGACAAAAAGATAATCATACAAAGTCAAGGGTTTAAGGATTTTCTTCCCCAAATCTGAGACAACCAATCTAGCGGAGGCAGCCCCTATCCTACCCCTTGTACTATCAATCTTGGCAGTGATGCTTTTCTTCTTGTTCTTTGTCCTTGACGATGATTGATCTCCTGATGAAACCTTCATCTCGGGCTCGGTATGTTGCAGACTCTGAATGGAGGCTTGTTTTGATGCAGATTGTATGTTGTTCAGTATCTACTTGGACGATCTGCTCCAGACCTCCTACAATTCTTCTTCAGTGTTCGTAGAAGCTTTTTTTTATGAATCTTGTATTCGATTAAGGACCTTTTTGAGTTCATCTCAAGTTGTACTCCATCCATCTACTCCAGCATACGGATCAATTAAAGAGATTGACTCAGCTGAAATCATGTTTATGAAACCTTTTTCAAGGTCTCTCAAATACTCCTTCGGGATTGTTATATTCTCTTTCCTGAGGTTCTTCTCGAGCCAGCCCTTATAGATGAAACACTTGTCCATAGTGTGCCCAAGCAACCGGTGTTATGGGCAATAATTTGGTTCGTTTTTCTTATCCACCTCTTCGGGTTTCTTTGGATCAGGTAGTTTGAATTCTGGTTTCTTCATCAGGATTTTGAATATTTTAGGTACAGTTTCATCCTTAAAGAAATACACAACTTTCTATCGCTCTAATAGGGATACTCTTTTACCCATTGTTCGAGGTGATCCCTCCAGAGCCGGTCGTTGGTTGGATTGACAGCTCTGTTTCTGAGAGTACCGTGGCAAAGACTGGCGATGCTCTTCTACATATATCTTTATCGGTTGCTTTCCTTTGTCAACTATTGTGACTACTCCTGATTTCTTTTCGAACACCCTGGTCACCTTAGCCTTTTCACGTGGCTCCATGTGCTTCATTTCTTCTTGAAAATTGCTGGCTTTACTGAGTAGCTTCTCGAAGGATTTGATCGTGAGTCCCATAAGCATGAAAGCTACTGGCCCATGAATGCTTTTGAGTAGAATCTCAATTGTTTGATGTTCCTATAACTGAGGTTCACATTTCATGCTAAAGTTTCTCCTCCTCAAAATATAGTCTACCAAACTTTCGCTGAGCTTTTTCTTCTCCATCATGGCTCTCCAATAGACACATGATGCTGCGCCCAAGCAGATCTTTCACAAACAACTGTTCCAACTCAAAAAATGTTTTAACTGACCAGTTGGGCAAGTTAGCGTACCAATCAAAAGCAATCCCTAACAAGCTACTGACGAATTACTGGCAGAGTAAAGCTTCATTATTTCTTGTGTTGCCACAAGTAGCACGGAAATGTGCTATGTGTTGTATGAGATTTCCAGTCCTATCAAATAATTTGAAGTTTGGGGCCACAAAACCTTTGAGGAAAGGTATGGCATCGAACTCCTCCGGGTAAGGTCTACCCTTCAAAATTGATGCACCGTGCTTGGATTGGGCTAAGGCGTCCTGCACTTGTTCAACCATTTTCTTGAATTCCTTTTCTGGCATGGCACCTGATGGAGAATCTTTCTTTGGTTGTTCATCTTTGTCTACTGAAGTAGCCTCTCTTCTTTCATCTATGATGTGTATGATTTCTGGCTGATTAATCTCTGGAGAATCCAATCTCGGTGCTTTTGATTGCCCCTGAATGGTGGCCATGACTGTCATAGCTGCAGTCATCTCTTCTATTCTTTTCTCCAATATAATAACTTGCTCATCCTTTAGGAGGATAACCCTATGCAGCTCATCTACAGTGTTCTCTTCGGTGTGAGGTTGAGCCTTGCTCGCAGATGTGATGGCTCTAGTTTTCATGGACATCCATGAAATCCTCCTCCAGGTAATCATTGTAATCAAAATCTTCATTGTCACTACTGACGAAAATTCTGTGCTCTCGAGCTAACTCGGAAATCCCAATCCTGAGTTTCTCAACTTTTTCCTCAATTATTGATTCCTTGATTGCTTTAAGATCTAGAGGAACCTGATGGACATCCTCTACTTGTTCCTCCATCTCGCTTGTTATTGTCGCTACGATGTCAGATATTTCAGGCACTAATTTTACTTCCTGTCCAGAAGGCTCACTGAACTGTATCGGTGCAGCGACCTTGGGTACCTATATCCTCTTCTTCTTCGACGATGATGTCTCAGGATGAGATTTCTTAGTAGAGACATCGGTATGTCAAGGGAAGGTATGCTCCCCGTGGTGTATACTAGCTAAATTGTCATGTAATCACTTTGTCTTTATCTCTGGGATTGCAGGAATGACGAGTAAGATCTTCGGACCCAGTCTCAACATAACCGATCGACGGCCTGTGGTCCTGGTGGCAGTATAATCAGTAGTAATCAATATGGTATCAACTCTGTTTCCTAAGCGGAGCCAAACGGGAATTCGAGTAGGCGGTGCTCCAAATGTCTTACGGGATTTTCTGACGGATTTGATACTCTTCAAAATTTTCCTCTTCATGCGAGGGGAAATTGCATCTCCCACTTGTTTAAGTAACTCACTAACTAACATCCTTCTTTGGTAGCAAGCCTTCTGAAAATTGCACTAACTCGAGTGATAGGAGTGAAGTTCTTTCCCTCTTTACCATGTCCATGAAGTGACGGTAATGTGGCAGCGATCCTCTGGACACTCTCATATCCATCAGTATCTATAAGAGGATGGAATCTACTCCCTCGCAAGAGTGGATAAATTTTCGGTAACACTTCTTCCACTTGATGAGGCTCCTCCTCAACGGGTGTCTTTTCAGGAGCCTGGGCTTTGATAACCCTTTGAACTCTTCTATTGCGGTTCCTCCTTTGAGTTTGGGTCAGTAGTACAGCCCTTGAGCTTGACTCGATTTCAAACATGGGTGGTGGGAAATTTAATCCCTCAGTTGGATCTTCAACGATCATCACTTCTTTCCCCTTAGCAGCAGCGGGGATAGCAATTTTGATGGGTGTCGCGACGGCAGTAGCTTTAGCCTTCTTGCAGGCAGGGAAGTCTTGAAGGCGGTTCAGGTTAAATTCTGCAGATGGCTCCTACATTTCTGGAGCGGTGATCTTCATTACCACAAATGGGGCTTTTCCAAGGATAACCTCGAGATCTTCAAATCCAGCTCCAAACTTGATGGTGGGAGCGACATTACGAGCACTGCAGTCCGTTGGCAGGTTGTAGGAAAAGGTCAACGTTAGGTAGGCCATTGCAACGGGCTTCAAAACAAAAAGTTTTAGGGTTAGCTATATGGCCAAAAACCTCATAATCTTTAGTGCAAGCACTGAAAATAGAGGTTGATCTTTAGACCGGGCGTGTTTTAATTTACAGTTATTTTTAACATCTTTGTTTAAAAGGTGTAAAATTTAATTAATATAAGAAAATTGCAAAGTGTGCGCAGCACAACATGATTTGGTTCAATTTGTGAAATAGAAAACCAAATTTTGAAGAGAGATATGAAGAAATTTTAGGACCCAGTGTGGGACCCAATTAGTGGCAAAGAAGGCCTAGGTAGAATTAGTCCACCGACACACCTATTGAGGATCCGACCCCATATAAAAATTTGGCAGAAAATGCCCAGGTGGAATTAGTCCATCGACACACCTATTGGGGGTCCGACCCCACATAAAAATTTAAGGAGTCCTTAATGGCCTTCTAAACCCCTCTGTTCAAAGATGGTTGAACAGCTAGTCCTGAAGTCCAAAGAGTTGACCATACCTTCCCAAGGCATAAATGGGTAAAGTATGCCAACAGAAGAAGGGTAATTTGGTCTAAGAGGGACATGGACACATTACCTATGTGTGAAAATAATATTTCTCGATTTGAATGGAAAGAAAAGCACATCCCCAACGGAGTGTCCAAAAGCTGTCGGCGCTATTTTTGGTGTTGAGGGGGGTTTGTAGGGTGTTGCCCATAAGAAGCTGTCGGTCACCGGAATCGAAATCCCATCACCCGCTTCGGAAGGACGTTGAAGTATGAAATTAAATTGACCCCATATTTTAAATAGTTTAAAATGAAAGAGCACTATATCTCAAATCTTGTATCTATCTTGAAAGATAAACACAAAACTTGAGGATGAAGCTCGATCAAATAAACTAAGGAAAGTATGACGTCTGTCTGGTCTGTAAAACTGTTTGTATTTGTCGAAAACTTCCCCTATTTAATATAAAGGATTAAATAGGGTTTATATTAAGCTAGGTTTGGACATGCTTCCTATAATGGCAAGCCCCTATAGTTAATTAGATCTTAAATGACCAAGGTCATCTAAGAAGACTCTCGATAAAAATCAAGAAATATTATCTTCAAGGAGTTTCAAATGATAGGACTTCACTTAAGAAGACTCCCGATAAAAATCAAGAAATATTATCTTCAAGGAATTTCAAAGGGTGGAACTCTTCAACACACTCTCGATAAAAATCAAGAAAAAATATCTTCAAGGAATTTCAAAGGGTAGGACTCTTCAACGAAATCGACACCTAAGAAGACTCTCGATAAAAATCAGGAAATACTATCTTCAAGGAGTTTCAAAGGGTAGGACTTTTCAATGAGATCGGACATAGAGGTGTGAAAGGGGATTGGTTCAAATTTAGAACATTTTATTGTAGAATCCAAAGGAGGAGGGAGGTGTGAAAGGGGATTGGTTCAAATTTGGAACATTTTATTGTAGAATCCAAAGGAGGAAGGACTAGGGGATGTCATGGATCTAGAGGCAAACTTTGGTGACTTCCCAAGCTATTCTAATGTTTGGCTTCAATTTTGAGGAGAAATATTTAGGTTTTTCATCCTGCCAATTTTAATAGTTAGGGCTTACATTCATGTGAAATGATAACACAAATAGCCTGGAAGATGTGAGGATTTAGGTTGTGACAAACGACAAACTCAGAATACCAAGTCGAGTTAGGGCTTATATTGTATAACAGGGTTATACAAAGGCCTAAAGATACGGTGAGGATTTAGGTTGCATAAGCAAGCAACCTCAAAGTTCTATGTCTTTGTTGTTTAAGTCTAAAGAAGGAAGATTCGTTTAGCTTGAGAAGACAGGTTTTGCTGCTGAAGATGGTCGTGTTGTCCACCATGCTAACTCCAAGTTCCTCACTGCGATGAGTTTGAGTTTTCTAGTGTGTCAAGTTATAATATCAAATCAGATGGCTCAATAGTTGAAGTTCTTTAAATTTTATGAGGGCAAATTAAAGCTGATTAGAGGAACACCGGTTAGGATCCTACGGTGGTACCACTACTTTCTATTAGATTCACTTATTTTAAATGAACTTAATAAACTCAACTTAAGGAGTTCCATAATTTCATTTAGCCCGTAGGAATCCTTGTTAGCAACCGTAGGTTACTTCCTCCAAAGAATTCCAGATCATCCGATAGAGACGTCTTGATTTAGTTGAAGTTGTGGTTTTGTGTGATGTTTGTGATTAAATTTTAAGTTGTTTTATATTTCGAATAGTTGAAGTTGTAGTTTTGTGTGATGTTTGTGATTAAATTTTGAGTTGTTTTATATTTTTTCGTTAGCAACCGTAGGTTACCTCCTCCGAGGGATTCCTGATCATCCGATAGAGACATCTTAATTTAATGAAGTTGTAGTTTTGTGTGATGTTTGTGATTAAATTTTGAGTTGTTTTATATTTTGAATGTCGGAAGTTGTAGTTTTATGTGATGTTTGTGATTAAATTTTGAGTTGTTTTATATTTTGCATGTTCAGTTGTGGTTTTGTATGATGTTTGTGATTAAATTTTGAGTTGTTTTATATTTTGAATGTTGTAGCGGTTGTAGTTTTGTGTGATGTTTGTGATTAAATTTTGAGTTGTTTTATATTTTGAATGTTGTGTGGGTGAATTTTGTCTTGGTTGATTTTAGTTTTGGTTAACTTGCAAGTTTATGTAGTTATCATACATGCAAGTATAAAAAGAAACAACGTAAGCATAAATCATGTAAGGAAAAGGGCACAAGAAAGACGGTGCTATAAACTGTAAAAGCGTACCTGGCGAGTCTTCTCGTTCTACTACCTGAAACTCAAAATCCATGTGAGGGCATTTATGAAGAGTAGAAAAATTAAAGTTCTGGTGGTTTTCCTACCCCTATGTCATATTTTCGTGAGTCCTTAAAAGTATAATTAAGTATGACTTCATTGAGCAAAGTATATTAAGTTTAATAGGCCTCTGAGGTATCCAACACGTTAGGAGGAGGAAGCACGTCCATGCCTCCCTCTCACCAACGCGTGAAAGGCCTCGAGTCCATTTAAACTCATTATGTTGCTTAATGGTTCATCCTGTGAATACCCTTATTAGTTAAGTTTAATAGGAGTGTGAGGTATCCAACAAGCTAAGAGGGGGAAGCAGGTCCATGCCTCTCTCTCACCAACTAGTGAAAAGTCCATTTAAACTTATTATGTTGCTTAATGGTTCATCCTGTAAATACCCTTATTACTCAGTGAGTATTGTTAAACTTATTATGTTGCTTAATGGTTCATCCTGTAAATACCCTTATTACTCAGTGAGCATTTAAGTCTCAATTATCCCTAAGAACATGATAAATATCACTTATCATTTAATTTAAAAATTATGTGGGTGAACACCATTAAAGAGGCAAGTTAGTTTAATTTGAACACTTAGCCAAATTTTTAATCCTAATTAGGCTTATTTGTGTTTCATGGATGTTTGATTTAATTATGTTTATTTTGCTAATCCTTGTTTAATTAATTTTTTATTTAACCTAAGTCACTACTATTCCCTTAAAACCTAGGTGAGTGTCTTAATTAGTTTTGAAAAAGGGTTAAGCTTTAAGTGGTCATGATTCATGATTTGGATTCTATTTAAAAATCAAAATAAGGGTATTAAATTGATTAAATATTAGCTTCAAAAGTCATACCCCTAAGTAGAAGATCATTTAATTTTAATAAACTTCCAAATTTGAATAATTTAGAAATTTATTAACTTATCTTTTTAATGAGGAAAGTAAAATTGGTTTCTACCAATTGACCCCTTGTGTTTCAAGCATCAAATAAATTGATTAAGATGAGAGGTTACCCATTTCCCTCCTTGACCTCAGCCTAAATGTTAATTAAGGCTAAATTCCCAAAATTACACATTTGCCCCTAAGACTCTAACACTTCATAATTTGTCAAATTCAATTCAAATGACTTCAAAATTTGTATCCTACCTTATTCATGGTTCAATTGTGACATCAGAGGAGAAAATGTGATTTTTAAAAATTTAATTTAATTTATATAGTTATTTTCATGCAAAAATAGGATTTTTTCAAAGAAAATTCTTAACTTAACTAAGGTAATTCCTAATCCCTTCAAATTTTCAATGAAGGTAGAACTAGACTAAAGAAGCCTTTGGACCAAATTTCATGACTTTGAATTCTTTGTGATTTATCAGAATTATTTTAAGTTCTGGGTTATTTAATAAAAATAAAATATTTTAAATGATGAAAATTAAGTTTTAAATATTTGAAAAATCTTTCTAAGGTTAGAGAACCAAGAGGATTAAATTTCATATTTTTCTAATTTTTCTTTGATTTATTGGAATTATTTTAGTGAAAAACTCATTTTTAGCCTTTAAAAATTATTTTTAAGCTTAGAAATTCAATATCTTTATTTAAAAAATTACAAAAAAATATTCTAATTGTTCCTAAGTGTTTAGGAAGTAATCTAGAACATTAACATGAGTTTTATTATTGTTGTGATTTTTATGATTTTTAATTATTTAAATATTTAAAATAGGCTAAAAATCAAGTTTTTTTCTTAAATATTATTTTATTTTTAGAAAATACTCCTCATCACAGAGAACTCAAAAAAACTAAATTTCATAATTTTTTGAGTTATATTTTGATTTTAAAAAATCATTTAAATGTCAAAAGTGGTATTTATCTTTAAAAATCACCTTAAGTTGTCAAATAAACTCAAAATATTTTGAAAATTTTTTGATGAGTTATCTAGACCATAAATCATAGTGAAGATCAAACATCAAATTATTTAAATGTTTATATTTTCCAAAATTAATTATCTTAGTAATTCAGTGTTTGTAAGATTTAAGTGCATTTTAAATGACTTGACCCATGGAATTATTTCCAAAAGCTCCTCTAGTCATATTGAACCTACCAAAATTTTCTTAGAATTTTCTAATCAATGTACTAATTTCAATGATTATTTTAAGAAAATAATGTGCAAAAACTTGAAAAATAAGGTTCTCTATATAGTATCCTCCTCTAACTTGGGAAAAATCAGAGGATGTTTCCCTTGAGAGAGGCTAAAACATGCCAAAATTTCAAGCCAAGGTGATGTATCAATATGCATGGAGAATTAAATGATCCCAAACAGTGTTTAATTAATTAAAAATATTTTATGCATCAAATGGACTTGAAGTTTATTCTATATTATTTTTCCTGTGTTCACTGAGCAAGAGGGTATTTTTATTTTATTTTTGTGATTTTTCTACACAAATTTATGGATTTTATAAGTTTGGGGGTATTTAAATAAATAGAAGCTGAGCAAGAGGGTATTTTTATTTTATTTTTGTGATTTTTCTACACAAAGTTATGTATTTTCAAGGGTATTTTTATTTTATTTTTGTGATTTTTCTACACAAAGTTATGGATTTTTTAAGTTAGGGGAGTTTAAATAAATAGAAAAAGCCATATTTTTCTACTTATCCACGCGGCGCCATGTAGATCCTAGGAAGCTTCGAAAGTCCACACGGCGCACTCCTATTTGACGTTGTCCTCCATGCCAGCAGCCACGCGTCCCGCTGTTTATGTAAAGAAGTGTTGTCCGGCTTCATCTCTGTCATCCATTTGAAGCATGCGCGATCGGACGACACGTGGTCATCGTCCCCAATAGCTTAGCCAAGAGCCGCCCACCTTCAGGGCTTAAGATCTCTCTCATTTCTCAACAAAATTAAGTGAATTTTTTTTTGAAATGCTCGTCTTAGTTAGAAGAATAAATCCATACGACTAATGTGTCATGAAATCAAGCCCAAGTAAATAGAGAATCAAAATATGCTTGGGAGGAGGAGAAGTTTTTTACCTTTTCTCTTAGAAGGGAGGCTTCAATCAGAGGTGCTTGGCACGTTCGTTGGAGTCCAAGGAGGCTAGGGATTGAGTCCCTGGTCTTGTTGTAAGGCCTACATATGAATTCGACCAAGCTAGATTTCATGTGTTGGTCTAGAGCTATGGTAGAGGCAATTTCAGAGGGTAATTTGATGGGGTTTTGTCTTCTCTTGTTGTTGTGAAGGTGTGGCCACAAGCAATTGAAGTTTGGTGGAGTTTTGAGAGATGTCATGTTTCTGCCCTAATTTTTAAGCTCAAAATTGAAGTTTGGTATTTTGGTAATTTGGGGGTGTTTTAGGGGTAAAAGGCCAAGATGGGTATTGAGGTACCAACCATCACCAACAAGCTATGGACCAATGGAAACCCCATTTTGGGTCCTCTACATAGTGGTCTTAGCCAAACCATAGCCCTAGGGTTGGTAGGTTTAGGGGACCATCTACATGAGTATCCCAAAAAGATCAAGGGATTTAGGCTAGAAATTTGAGTTTAGGGTTGTAAGTGTATGTTAGTGTAGATGAGAGTAGTGAGTGAATCAGCTCCAGACCAACACCCAAAGTCAACCTTAAGGTCCATGAGTGATTGTGAGTGCAAGTGATTGCAAGTGAGTGTCTTAGCCCTAGACCAACACCTAGGGTTAACCCTAAGGTCCAGCATCCTAAAGGGTAGACTCATCTTGAGTTTCCCCCATAGTGACCCCACCTACTAAGTGCTAGAGGTTAGGACCAATAGTTGGAACTTCAAGTTGATTAGAGAAGAGTTTCAAATTTCTAGTGGTGAGGGTGCCTTTTCTAGTTTTCTAAGAATAGTGAATAGGAAAGTCCTACGGCTAGACCTTAGGCTACTAAAAGAGAAAACCTAAACCTGAACCAAAAGTGAGGTCAACATGGGCCAGTAGCTTTCATGCTTAAGGGACTCACCATCAAATCCTTTAAGAAGCTACTCAGTAAAGCCAGCAGTCTTCAAGAAGAAATAATGCATATGGAGCCACATGAAAAGGCTAAGGTGACCAAAGTGTTTGAGAAGAAATCAGGAGTAGTAGAAACCGTTGACAAAGGAAAGCAGTCGATAAAGATATATGCAGAAGAGCATTGCCAGTCTTCATCACAGTACTCGCAGAAACAGAATAGTCGATCTAGCTAACGGCCGCGCCAAGAGGGATAACTTCGAATAGGGGATAAAAGAATGAACCAAATTACTCAGGAGTCTGATGAATATTCAGTAGTCTGATGAAGAAGTCAGAATTCAAACTACCAGATCAAAAGAAGCCCGAAGAGATGGATAAGAAGAATGAACCAAATTATTGCCCATACCACCGGTTGCTCGGGCACACTATAGAAAAATGCTTCGTCTTTAAAGACTGGCTCGAGAGAAACCTTAAGGAAGAGAACATAACAATCCTGAAGGAGTATTTAAGAGAACCTGAAAAAAGTTCTATAAACATGATTTTGGGTGAGCCAATATTTCTTATCTATCCATATACAGGTTGAAAAACATGTAAATTTGGATCCCATATGATTTTGACTAAGCCAATCCAGCCAGCATCTGTAGTGTTGGTTCAAAGCCAATCAAATGTTACTGTGCTTCTACCTCTATTTAGCTTGAAAAACATGTAAATATGGATGATGATTCTAATGAATTAATGGAATTGCCTTTTGGTTACTTCTCGCCTTGTGTTCAAAAATTAATTCAACAAGGAAACTTACCAAAACAAAAGCCAAAAAATAAAATTCAACTTTTTGAAAAACTATGGAATGCTAAAAGTCAAACTCCCAACTCGAAAGAGGGTCTCGGATTTGGTACAGTCAGACCAGTCGATGATTCAGAATTTTGCATGGTTGTTACTAGTGAATTAGAAGAGGATTGCCTCGATATAGAGGATGACTCTAATGCCATCATTTGAGGGGGAAATTAAATCTATTGTTAATGAATTGAAAGAGATTAACCTAGAGACTAAAGAACAACCCGATCTGCATTTATAAGTTCTCTACTAAATGAAGAAGAATCTATAAAATTGATCAAACTATTAACATAATTCAAAGATTGCTTCGCATGAAGCTACAATGAAATGTCAGGACTGTCAGTAGAAGTTGCAGTCCATAAACTCGGGGTGGACATGAATATAACCTTAGTAAAACAAGCTCCCAAGAGAATGCGCCTCGAAACAGAACAACAAGTCATCGCCGAGGTGAAGAAATTGATATATGCCAACTTTATTAAAGAAGAACAATACCCCACGTGGTTAGCCAACATCATACCTGTTAAGAAGAAAAATGGACAGATCTGTGTTTGTGTCGACTTCAGAGATTTGAACAAGGCATGTCTAAAAAACGAGTTTCCACTACCTATACCAAAGATGATGGTGGATATCGCTTCAACACATGTAATTTTCTCCTTCATGGTCGTATCTTTGGGATACAACCAAATTAAGATGGCTCCTGAGGATGCAACACTTAAAGCCTTCAGAACACCGATTGGAGTTTTCTGCTACATAGTGATTTCGTTCTGCCTAAAGAACGCTGGACCAACATATCTGCGTGTAATGATGAAGATTTTTCATGACCTCTTCACAACAAACTAGAATGCTACGTGGATGATTTGGTCATCAAAAGTAAATGGAAAATAGATCATTTGTATGATTTGAGGAATGTGTTTGAACAATTACGACGGTATGACCTTAAAATGAATCCCTTAAAGTGCGCTTTTGGCGGTACCTTCAAAAAATTTCTAGGATTTGTTGTCCGTTATCGGGGAATCGAGATCGACCCAGATAAGATTAAAGTTATCTTGGAAATGCCTCCCCCTAAAACCTTGAAACAACTACGTTCCTTTCAAGGGAAGTTGGCATATCTAAGAGGCTTTATTTATAATTTCTTAAGTAAGTGTCAGCCTTTCTCCACATTAGTTAAAAAGGATGCCAAATTTATTTGGGAAGAGAAATGCCAGCGGGCCTTTGAGGACGTTAAACAATATTTAATGACACCTCCTGTCTTGGCAGCCCTTATCCTAGGAAAACCGTTGATACTTTATACTACAGCTTTAGATGACTCTCTTGGAGCCCTCTTAGTCCAGGTCAATGATGAGGGTAAAAAAAATGCGCTCTACTACTTGAGTCGTCGCCTAATACCAACGGAGATAAGGTATCCACATATTGAGAAGCATTGTCTGGCGTTAATTTTTGTCGCCTAAAAGCTTAGACATTACATGCTTTCTCATAACATTACCCTAATCTCGAAAGTTAATCCATTGCAATATTTGATGACCCGACCAACACTCTCTGGATGTTTAGCAAGATGTTTAATGATCTTATTGCAATTTGATAAAACTTTTGTTCCCCTTCATGCTATGAAGGGATAGATACTAGCAGACTTTCTCACTGCACACCCACTGCCAGCTGAGTCCTCTCTCAATGATGAGTTATCAGACAAGTAAATAATACAAATGGAATTATCCAGTGCGCAACGCTAGGAGATGAACTTTGATGGCGCTTCATCAGCAATAAAAGACAAAGGATCAGGTACAATTATACCAGGCAAAGCAAGAATTGGTTTGATCTTTATCATGTCTGATAAGGTATGTTGGGGTTCTCATACCACCTGACAAAGCCATGCACCAACAATGAAGTAGAATATGAAGCTTTAATCATCGGGTTAGAAATGGCCATCTCAATGGATATAACAAACATTGCCATTTATGGCGACTCGCAACTCGTCATCCAGCAAGTCGTCGGATAATACAGAATTTTGAAACCAATATTAGCATAATACCATTAGTACACGATGAAGCTCTTGGAGCAGATTCTTGATGTGACTTTTTACCGGATTCCTAAGGGAGATAATGCCCATGCCAATGCTTTAGCAAAAATCGCTAAGGAAATGGCGTGTCCCCCAGAGGATTCCATTGAAGTCACAGTGCAAGGAAGATGAGTCTTGTCTCAGATCGACTTCAAAACTCTACACAAGCTTGGAAAAGAAGAAACAATAAATATAGTTGCAAACATCAATGAAGATTAGCGCAAGCCATTAATAGAATATTTGCACACTGGAAAGTTGTCATAAGACAAGTTTGAGGCGCATCACATCACAAGAAGGGCTATGTCTTACGCCCTGATGAGAAATGTTCTCTACATAAGATCATTAGACCAGATGTGGCTACGATGTTTGAGCAGAGCCGAAGAACGGAATATTGTCAAAGAGGTACATGTCAGATTGTGTGGCGCTCACCAGTCAGGTCCGAAAATGAAAATAAAGATCAAAAGACTTGGGTATTATTAGCTAGCAATGATGTCTGATTGCATGGATACAACCAGAAGATGTCACCAATGCCAAGTGCTAGTGATGGTCTTACACCAGCCTCCGAATGTGCTACACCCAACTGTTGCCTCGTGGCCATTCAAGTGTTGGGACACAGACATAATAGGTCTGATAGACCCTCCATCTTCCAAAGGACATAGGTTTATACTTGCCACTACAGATTACTTTTCCAAATGGACAGAGGCAGTACCGTTACGTGAGGTTACAACACAGCACATCCTTCAATTTTTCAAAAGCCAACTCGTCTACTGTTTCAGAGTATCACAAAGAATAATTTCTGACAATAGGATAGCTTTCAGAAGTACAAAGATCAATAATTTTGTCAAAAGACATGACATATGTTAAAGATACTCTACGATTTACTATCCCAAAGCAAATGGTCTGGCTGAGGATTTCAACAAAACACTGGTACAGATTTTGAAGAAAACACTGGATGAAAACAAAAGGAATTGGCACAATAAACTATTAGAAGCCTTGTGGGCCTACCAGATGACTTTCAGGACTCTCACTCAGTGTACACCTTATATACTTGTGTATGGGTCCGAGGCCGTGCTACCGCTAAAAATCCAGACACCATCTCTCAGAGTCGTCGTTGCTCACCAACTCACAATGGAAGAAATCCCAAAACTCAGACCTGAAGAATTGGAGAGTCTTGAGGGAAAATGACTAGAAGCACAACAACATTTGGAGCTTTACCAGGCGAAGTTGGTAAAAGCCCATGATAAATTGGTCCGCCCAAGGACATTCAAAGTTGGTGACCTCGTACTTGTAATCAAAAGGCCTATTCTTGCATGCCGCAAAATAGGGGAAAATTTTGAGATAACTTGGGAGGGAACATTTGTCGTTGAAAAGGTCTACACACGAGGAGCCTACCAGTTAGTGGACTTTCAGGGTGAAAGACCTATGTTACGAATAAACAGACGATATCTGAAAACTTATTACACAGCCTGACGCCCCTTGCCTCTACTTGCTTTGAAACTTTGGAAAGTTTAATTGTTTTGAGGTTATCTATGTAGCCAAATGTCTATGATCGGGTCCAAATTTTATAATTAACCTCAATATAATGATAATTTTGAAAAAATATTTTAAACTTCAAATTTTGTTCTTTCCACTTTTGAGTATAATGTTCCACGAAATTAAACAAAACTCATACATAAAATAAACAATTTATTTCACCAAAACAAACTAAAATTTACTTTAATAAATGCTTTATTTTGTTCTTGTTCATGACAAGTTTTGGCCCACTGACGTTTTTCTTGTCGACTGCAGAAAAATGTCGGGACAGAGGCTGATCTTTGCTTTCCAGGATGGCTGGAGCCTCCCACTAAATGAGGAGATGGCACCGCAAGGTGGTACCATTGACTTCAACATGGATTTTACTCAGGTTAACATGGACTACAAAGGTCTTGTCATGGACGTAGTTAGCTGCAAAGAGAAAGAGGGATTGTCTTCACTACTGAGAGTGACCGCTAAAGATAATGTATCATGCAAAGGCAAGAACGTGATAATAGAGCAAGATCCAATGGAAGGGCACAGCCGTCTGCCCTTAATGGTAGCTACACCGGCTAGAGGCTTAATAGCCGCCAATAACGAACGACTGCCAAGTACTTCGCTTCGCAGGACGCAATGCAAGAATGCCAGCCGCAAGAAGCACAGAGCTTCGACAAGAACGAAGAAGTCAAAGAGAGACAAACAACTTGCTCACCCCTATTCCTGAGGGACATATTTATGATCCAAACCTGAAAAAAACTTCTACTAGCCTACCCACCACGGATTAAGAACCAGGGTTTGTGATAGAGTCAGATACACTTTCAGTTTCAGATGTTTTGTGCAAGGGTTGCCCGACGTGCAATGTTGAAATACCGGCCGGGACATCAGCTACGGGCACTTTTGTAGAATGTCCGAATTGCAATGTTCTACATTTACAACATTTCAGTCATTTGAAGAGTATACTTCAAGCACTAATGGGTCTCAAACTTTAGATTTTATGATGGATGAACCATATGTCCCATTGGGGATGGATCAGTATGTATCGTGGAGCCCAGTGTCGTACATTCCACTAGAGGCCGAGTCTCAAGCTCCAGATTAACCAGTGCCAGTTTGGGCTCCTGCCAATGCTCGAGGAAAGGAACGACTGTGACAGTTGTCAATCCCAGGTATGATAGAATACTACAAGATAAGTAAAGTAAATAAAAGAGAATTCGAGCTTTATGAAGAAGTTCAGTGAAAGTTCATCAATATACTGAAAGGCTTGGAGCTGTATACCAGGGTTTTCTCCAAATATGATGAAAGAAGCATTATGGACTGTATCTTTGATTTAAGAGATAGAGGCTGAGCGGGACTTCTCATGGAAAGAGCATATTCCGAGCCAAAGAAATGAATGAGAGGAAAGGGTAGAATCACCATCCAGTGCGGCTATTGTTATAACTTCAGAAATGACAGACAGGGGAATCCACCTGGGATCCTCAGACATGATCAAGTAGATCCACTACCGCCAATGATAAAATGGATGATCAAAAGAATGGTCAAAAAGAATATTCTAGCTGTTACCTGCATTCCCATTAGTTGCATTATCAATATCTATGAAGAGAGTGATTGCATTCCCCCACACATTGATTATCATGATTTTGTGAGGCCCTTCTGCATGGTCTCATTCATGAGCAAAAGCGATATTTTATCTAGGAGAGAAATCAATATCGTCGGCCCTGGTGAATTCAGAGGTGCTGTGGAGATTCCTCTACCAGTCGGTTCTATGCTCGTTCTTAAAGGCAACGGTATAGACGTCGCAAAACATTTCATTCGAGGGGTACGACACCGTAGGGTGTCTGTGACTTTCAGCAGGATGGATGACAAAAAAATGCCATATGGATTTTAGTCAAACCTAAATCTGGAAGAGCTGATGTCATACGAGCTATGAGAGGGTTGTACCTCTAAGTACATGCAAAGGGAACTCTTATTGTGGAACATGACTTAGAAGGTCTTCTTGTATCTTTGTGCATGCATCACAACCATCTTTATCTGCATTAACTCTCTTTACATCCCCGCGAAATTTTGCATTCTGCACAAAACCCCACAAAGCTCTACAACTCTTCTACCATAAAATCAACATTTCCACATGACACACTTCTGCAAATTCAACACCACAAACTTTTTGTAAATTTCAATTCTCATGTTTGAGTCAGTACCTAAATTCTGATTCTCATCTTTCGAGGTCGATACATAAATTTTGACTCTCTTCTCAAAATTGATGCCTAAATCTCAATTCTCATTTTTGAGTCAGTACCTAAATTCTGATTCTCATCTTTCGAGGTTGATACTTAAATTTGGACTCTCTTCTCGAAATTGATACATAAATTTTAATTCTCATTTTTGAGTCAGTACCTAAATTCTGATTCTCATCTTTTGAGGTCGATACCTAAATTTTGACTCTCTTCTCGAAATTGATACCTAAATTTCAATTCTCATTTTCAAGTCAGTACCTAAATTCTGATTCTCATCTTTCGAGGTCGATACCTAAATTTTAGCTCTCTTCTTGGTATTGATACCTAAATTTTTATTCTCATTTTTTATTCAATACCTAAATTCTGATTCTCATCTTTCGAGGTCGATACCTAAATTTTGACTCTCTTCTCGGAATTGATACCTAAATTTCAATGCTCATTGACTCTCTTCTCAGAATTGATACCTAAATTTCAATTCTCATTTTTGAATCAGTACCTAAATTCTGACTCTCATCTTTTGAGGTCGATACCTAAATTTCATCTCTCTTCTGATACCTAAATTTCAATTCTCATATTCGAGTCAGTATCTAAATTTTGATTCTCATCCTTCGAAGTCGATACGTAAATTTTGACTCTCTTCTCTGAATTGATACCTAAATTTTAATTCTCATTTTTGAATCAGTACCTAAATTCTGATTCTCATCTTTCGAAGTCGAAACCTAAATTTTGACTCTCTTCTCAGAATTGATACCTTAATTTCAATTCTCTTTTTTGAGTCAGTACCTAAATTCTTATTCTCATCTTTCAAGGTTGTTACCTAAATTTCGACTCTCTTTTCAGAATTGATACCTAAATTTCAATTCTCATTTTTGAGTCAGTACCTAAATTCTGATTCTCATCTTTTAAGGTTGATACCTAAATTTTGACTCTCTCCCTGAGATTGATACCTAAATTTCAAATCTCTTTTTTGAACCAGTACCTAAATTATGATTCTCATCTTTCGAGGTCAATACCTAAATTTTGACTCTCTCCCTGAGATTGATACATAAATTTCAAATCTCATTTTTGAACGAGTACCTAAGTTCTGATTCTCATCTTTCGAGGTCGATGCCTAAATTTCAACTCTCCCTGAGATTGATACCTAAATTTCATATCTTATTTTTGTACCAGTACCTAAATTCTGATTCTCATCTTTCAAGGTAGATACCTAAATTTTGACTCTCTTCCTGAGATTGATACTTAAATTTAAAATCTCATTTTTGAATCAGTACCTAAATTCTGATTCTTATTTTTTTGAGGTCGGTACCTAAATTTCAACTCTTTCTTTTTGGAATTGATACTTAAATTTCAATTCCTCCCTTGGGGTCAGCACTTGCGTATTGATTCTCATACTCTAAAAATCTCTAAAAATTCATAACTCGAAATCCACTCCCCAATCCTCAGTGAGAGTCCCTACTTCTTGACTTGATCAAATATGCACCTGCCAGTATCTCCGGTGGGAATAAAAAAAACGCACACAATTGTACATATACTTCTGGGGCTGTTGACGTAGAAGTTTTTATTGGGTATTGTTGATCTCGTCGGTCAACGCCAATACGTGCGGTGTGCTTGCTCAGCACACCTCACCTATTGGGGGTCCATTTTTTTCCTCACTTATGGTTGAAGTTCAGTTTTTCCTATTTAGTAGCCTAAGGTCTATCCATAAGACTTTCATATTGACTATTCTTAGAAAACTAGACAAGGATAACTCACCATTAGAAATTTCAAACTCTTCTCTACTCAACTTGAAGTTCCACATATTGGTCCTGACCTTTAGTACTTAGTAGAGGGGGTCACTATGGGGGAAACTCAAGATGAGTCACCCTTAGGACTGTTGGACCTTAAGGTTGACCCTGGGTGTTTGTCTAGGGCTAACTAACTCGTTTGCACTCACAATCACTCATTACCCTAAACACAGAACTTCTAGGCTTTGGTCCCTTGATGCATTTGGGAGACTCATGTAGGTGGTTCCCTAAACCCATTAGCCCTAGGCTAGGGCTTAGCTAAGACCACTACATAGAGGACCCAAAGTGGGGTTTCTATTGGTCCATTGCTTATTAATGGTGGTTGGTACTCCAACTCTACTAAGATTCCCAAACCTAGCATTTTTCCCCCAAAATTCCCCAATCTACCCAAAAACCCTTGGGACCCCAGATATGGCCAAAGTCTCAAAATCTAGCCAAAATACCCAAACTTGTTCAAAAATCATTTCAAATACCTTGAAAGCACCTAACTTACCCAAAATCCCCAAATTGGCCAAATTATCAAAATACCCCTCTTGGGGCCAAAATTCCAAAAATTCCAAAAACTCCTAAAAATTCCTAAAACCTCCCAAATATTCCCAATTTCATTTTTGTCAACTATCACATGACCCAATTTATCCAATTTGACCATCTTTGATCAAAACCTCCAAATTGTCCTTTAAAGGCCCAAATTTCACCAAATTCAACTCAAAATGTCCATCAATTTGATCTCAATTGACCCCAATTTCAATCCTAAACAAAAATTCACTTTTGATATGGCTAAACTAGACCAAATAAAAGCTTAATTGGCCCATGATTTGAGCCTAATTTTGGTATAGGTCAAACCCCCAATTTTGGTCACATGACCTAATCTCACCAAATTGAACCATAGCCTAGTCAATTGGTCCCAATTAATGTTGTAAAATTTTTATAGCATTACTACACATCAAAATTAACCATTAATTCACCTTGGTGAAGCCTCAAATCCATTTGATTTTATCCTAAATCTAAAATTCCCAAATTTAGCCCCAAATTGGCTAAGTCCTCAAATTTCACCTAAATGATTGCCTTAACCGCTAAATTGGCACCCAATTCATGGTTAAAACTCTTCATGGGGTCCCTATTGACCATTTAAAATAATAAATTTGGAATTAGCCTAAGGCTAGCCCAAGCTAGACCCAAACCTAGCCCAAGATAACATTCAAAATTCCCTCAAATTAACCCTTCAATTGAGCTCAAAACCACTTCCATCCTTCACCAAATTTGTTCCTTATGATCATCTACACCAAATGCAACATTTATTTGGCCCAATTGACATGGCTAGTCTAGACCAAACTCAAGACTTGGTCATTTGCACCCACTTTGACCCATGCATAAATGTGACCTAACCACCCTAAAGCAACCAAATTAACTCCACCTCAGCCATTAGTTGACCCCTAAGACTGAGCTAAAACCCATCTAACCACCTAAACTAAGTCATGGACCAAAAGTCCCCCAAATTAAGGGATCTTATTCCCAAAAATACACATACTTATGATATCCTTGTCAAATAAAAACACATTTGCATTAAATTGTTGTGATAGATTCCTTTGGATGCCCTGAGCACCTAGCCACCTCTCCCTGCCGGCCGGCCGGCCATCCTCATCGCCAAAAAATGGCCAAACTGAGAGCCACCTCCATGGAGCTTCACCCAAATCAAACCTAGAGGCCAGCTCAGCCAAATTAAATTGTAGAGCTCCTCTGCCCTCCGCCTAAGCCCCACATTACACCCCCTAATTGGCCATGACAGCCGCCATAAACTCATTTTTATAAAAGGCCACATCCATGGCTGTTAAACTAAGTGTTGAAAATTTCTTAGAGAGAGCCTCCTAAACTTCTCACAGAGCCTCCCTAAGATCCCCTCAGTGCAATCCAACCCTCTTCCCGAACTGAATTCCACTGTGGAAGATTAATTTTGAGCTCAAACCTCTACCCAAAACCAGGACAGAACTCATTACACCTTCACACTCCACCAAACTCAAATTGACTTTACCCACACCTTCACAACAGTGAAAGAAGCAAAAGCCCCATCAAATTACCCTCTCACAGAGCCTCTATCATAGCTCTAGACCAACACCTAAAATTGAGCTTGGTCGAATTCATATCTAGGCCTTACACCAAGATGAGAGGCTCAATCCCTAGCCTCCTTGGGCCCCAACAAAAATGTCAAGTCCCTCTGATTGAAGCTTCATTTCTCAGAGCAAAGGTACTTCTCTCCCTCCTGAGCCTATTTTGATTCTCCATTTGATTAGGCTTAATTTAATTGCATGATTACCGTATGGATGTGTTTGCCTCACTTAGACGAGTCCATAGGATCAAACCCAAAACAGTGCACTTCAACTGTTTTCCCTCACCAATTTTCACCATCGGAGTTCAATTTTGAGCTCTAAATCTTACCGGAAATCATGACAGAGCCCAATACACCTCCACAGTTTACCAAACTCAAATTAACTTCACCCACACCTTCATAACAGTGAAAGAACCTTAAGCCCCATCAAATTTTCTCTCACCTAGCCTCTACCATAGCTCTAGACCAACACCCAAATCCGACCGTGATCAAAATCATACCTAGGCCTTACACCAAGACCAGAGACTCAATCCCTAATTTCTTTGGATCACAACGAACGTGCCAAGGCTCTCTGATAGAAGCTTTACTTCTCAAAGTAAAGGTATAAAATCTCTCCCCATCCTGAGCCTCTTTTGAATCTCCATTTTCTTAGAGTTAATTTAATGGATTGATCATCTTATGGATGTGTTTGTCTCGTCTAAACGAGTGTTTAAAAAAAATTTCATCCAATTTGGTTAAGAAACGAGAGAGATCTTAAGGCTAGAAGATGGACGGTTCTCGAGCTAGGCTTATGGGGAAGATGACGGAGCATCGTTCGATCTCGCATGTATCAGATAGACGGTTGAGATGAAGCCGGACAACGCTTCCTTACACGAACAGCGGGACGCGTGGCTGCTTATGTGGATGGTTGCGTCAAATGGGAGCGCGTCGCGTGGAATTCGGAGCTGCCTAAGATCTACATGGCGCCACACTGTTTAAATAGATAAATAGGAATTTTTCCTATTTATTTAAATATCCTTAACTTCAAAAATCCATCTCTTGGTGTAGAAAAATCACAAAAATAAAATAAAAATACCCTCTTGCTCAATGAACAGATGAGAATAATGTGGAAATAATTTGGAGTCCATTTGATGCATATTTTATTTTTAATTGGTTAAATACTAAATTGGATGTTTTGATTCTCCATGCATGTAGTAATCACACAATGGCTTGAAATTTTAGCATGTTGTTGCCTCTGTCCTAGGGAACATTCCTTGATTTTTCTAAAGTCAGAGGAGGTCCCAAGATAGAGAATCATAATTTTCAAGTTTAAGTGCATTATTTGCTTAAAAAAATCATGGAAATTAGCATGTTGCCTAGAAAAATACAAGAAAATTTTGGGAGGTTTATGATGACCAGAAAGCCTTTATGAAAATTTCTCATGAGCCAAGTCATTCAAAATACACCTAATTTTTACAAACCCTAAATCACTAAGATAAATAATTTTGAAAAATACAAACAAAAAAAGGACTTGATTTTTTATCTCCACTATCTTTTAGGATCCAGAGAACTCACTATAAAAATTCTATAAGTATTTTGAGTTCATTTGGTAACTTAAGTTGATTTTTAAAGATAAATAACATTTTGGCACTTAAATGATTTTTAAAAATCAAAATATAACTAAAAAAATTATAAAAACATATTTTTTGAGTTCTCTTTGATCAGGAGTATTTATGTAAAAATAAAATGGTAGTTAAAATAAAAACTTCATTTTTAGACTATTTTAAATATTTAAATAATTAAAAATCCATAAAAATCACAAAAACAATAAAATTCATGAAAATGTTCTAAATTGCATCCTAAGAACTTAGGAACAATTAGAATATTTTTTCTGATTTTTTAAATAAAGATACTGAATTTCAAAGCTTAAAAATAATTTTTAAAGGCTAAAATGGGTTTTCATTAAGAATAATTCCAATAAATCAAATAATATATATATATATATATA